>SRSE01000499.1:1200000-1675271 GCA_005024645.1 Planiliza haematocheilus
CCTTTTCTGATTTTAGTTGGCCAGGAGTTCTTAGGAGTTCCTTCGGTCTCTTTCTTGTCAAAAACCTGTACATTTTGCGCAAGCTATATGCTAGCTACACGCTAGCTTGAGAAGCAAAGCAGCTTGATAAACAGCGCATCATGGGAAAGTGAAAGGAAAGTGCGGGAACTAAAATTTGAACCGACATAGGAAGACCTTTTAATTATCTGGCAAAAGGTTGTTTTTGCAGCTTGAATTTTATTTTTGTTGATTTTAACTTTGGTTAAAACATGAATTGACTATTTTGACTTTTGAGGAGGATTTGAGGATTTCTCCAGTTGAATTTTCTGCCATTTGGAACAGTTTTATAACAAAGCTGTTGAAAAGTTTTGTTTTTGCGAGCTAGCTAAAATTAGAACATGTCAGCATTTTTTCTCAGTTTAACAGCATTAAAACAAAACTTGCTTTTGCTGGAAGATACCGGAGCAAGTTTAACCTATAGTGCTTTGTATGTATGTTTCTACATGGATAAAAACAGCCACGAAAAGTTTCTATTTGCAATGTGCTAGTTAGCTAAAATTAGCGAATGTTAGCATTGTGTATCGGTTTACGAACACTGATTTTTAAGGCCGATACTCCTTCTTTTAAACGCGCGCTCAAAGTTCTGTATCTCTGTACTGCACTACCTTGTAATGAATAATGCTCTTATTTGATATGTCTTTCTAGATTGTTTTCCAGAAGCTGCAGTGACATCAGTCCTGAGAGGGACACAAAACCAAGCAGTGAGAAGAAGCCAACATCAGTGAATCAGTCAGCCCAGTTAGTTTTACTTGTGTTGCATTGTTTTTATTTTAATAAATATTTAAAAAAGGAATATTGTCCGACTGTCATTTCTTTATTATTATTATTATTATTATTATTATTATTATTAGTTGTAGTAGTAATATTAGTTCAATGGCACGCGATCTATACCTTAGCGATCTGGTTTAAATACTGTAAATATACAATATCATATCAGCGTATCGTTGTACACTCACCGGCCACTTTATTAGGTACACCATGCTAGTAACGGGTTGGACCCCCTTTTGCCTTCAGAACTGCCTCAATTCTTCGTGGCATAGATTCAACAAGGTGCTGGAAGCATTCCTCAGAGAGTTTGGTCCATATTGACATGATGGCATCACACAGTTGGCGCAGATTTGTCGGCTGCACATCCATGATGCGAATCTCCCGTTCCACCACATCCCAAAGATGTTCTATTGGATTGAGATCTGGTGACTGTGGAGGCCATTTGAGTACAGTGAACTCATTGTCATGTTCAAGAAACCAGTCTGAGATGATTCCAGCTTTATGACATGGCGCATTATCCTGCTGAAAGTAGCCATCAGAAGTTGGGTACATTGTGGTCATAAAAGGATGGACATGGTCAGCAACAATACTCAGGTAGGCTGTGGCGTTGCAACGATGCTCAATTGGTACCAAGGGGCCCAAAGAGTGCCAAGAAAATATTCCCCACACCATTACACCACCACCACCAGCCTGAACCGTTGATACAAGGCAGGATGGATCCATGCTTTCATGTTGTTGACGCCAAATTCTGACCCTACCATCCGAATGTCGCAGCAGAAATCGAGACTCATCAGACCAGGCAACGTTTTTCCAATCTTCTATTGTCCAATTTCGATGAGCTTGTGCAAATTGTAGCCTCAGTTTCCTGTTCTTAGCTGAAAGGAGTGGCACCCGGCGTGGTCTTCTGCTGCTGTAGCCCATCTGCCTCAAAGTTCGACGTACTGTGCGTTCAGAGATGCTCTTCTGCCTACCTTGGTTGTAACGGGTGGTTATTTGAGTCACTGTTGCCTTTCTATCAGCTCGAACCAGTCTGGCCATTCTCCTCTGACCTCTGGCATCAACAAGGCATTTCCGCCCACAAAACTGCCGCTCACTGGATATTTTTTCTTTTTCGGACCATTCTCTGTAAACCCTAGAGATGGTTGTGCGTGAAAATCCTAGTAGATCAGCAGTTTCTGAAATACTCAGACCAGCCCTTCTGGCACCAATCAAGTGTCAAATAATTTTTGAGCCTGTGAAAAAATGTGTATTAAAACACACATGTGAGACCAATTCTATTCAAATCCTTCATTCCATTCATGTGAGTTCTTAAACTTCAATTTCCATTAATAAACTTAACAAAACTGATTTGAAGCAGTGTTGGTGAAGCTACTTTGAAAGCATTGCTTCCCAAACGACCATTACTTTATTACTGGAAGAAGTTAAACTACAGCAAAGCTGCTCTATGGGTAAATATAGTTTGGTTAGCTAAAGCCACTTAGAAAAAATGTTCAAACTTTCTGTGTCACCTGTAGCACCCCCGTAGACGTAATGTCATGCAACTTGATGGGTGTCTACACAATATGTTACAGATTATGTATGCCAGATTTCATGAATTTAGCTATTGCAGTTTTTGAGATATTGAAATTATGCTTTTGTAGCACCCCCTACAGACAAAGGGTCACAAGTTGGGGTGCTTGTATAGAATTGTGGTATTATAATAACCACAATAAGAAGTTTGATTAAGTTTGGGTATATACTTCACAAAATATCAGCTTTGGAGTTATACTGCACCATGCTGTAAAAATTAATTACCATTAACTTTGTAATCAATAGCCCTACTAAAGTTCTTTTAAAGAATTTTCATTATCTTTGGTAAGAATTGGATGAACGGGCTGGGAGGAGTTGATTTTGCTTTGAGGTGCCAGAGCTATCTAAGGAATCAGAGAGGAATTTTTTATCTAGGGCACACAGTTCTCGAGATATGAGACAAAACGTAAATTGACTTATTATAGCGCTACCTAGCTCTACACATGTGTATTGACACCTTGGAAAAGTGGAATGGCCAGACTTTTACCAAGTTACCAGGTTTGATGCCTTTTGTAGGTACGCAGAACATTAAGGCCGCTTCTCTAGCACTGTCTCACAACCAAAAAACAACAACAGAGGAGTTACTCATTTGAACCTGGTACAAATCAGAACAACTTCATTGGCAGAACAGAAGAATAGGAAAATTAAATGTGGTCTTTTAAATATCAGATCTCTCTCATCCAAATCTCTTTTAGTGATCTATTTAGTTTGACCGAAACGTGGCTGCAGGATGATGAATATGCTAGTTTAAATAAGTCTACGCCACCCAATCATAGTAATTATCACATTCCTAGAAGCACAGGTAGAGGAGGAGGAGTGGCAGCAATCTTCCACTCTGATTTATCTATTAATCCTAGATCTAAGGAGAGCTTTAATTCATTTGAAAGTCTTACCCTTAGTCTTTCTCATCCAGACCGGAAGACACAAAAACCAATTTACATCATTATTAGATTCAATTGGATTCAATTCAATTTTTCTCAGAATATAAATGGATCAACTCACAGTTTTTAATTCAATTCAATTCAATTCAGCTTTATTTATATAGCGTCAATAACAATACAAATCGTCTCAAGACGCTTTACAAACCCCCAGAGCAAGCCTGCAGGCGACGGTGGCAAGGAAAAACTCCCTTTTAACAGGAAGAAACCTTGAGCAGAACCCAGCTCATATGGAGGGACCCATCTGCCTAAGGCCAGCCGGGTACAGACAGAGAAAGAGAACAGCAAGATAAACATACATCTGTCATAGATACACACATCTGACTAAAGCATACAGGTGGGATGCTATGGTACAAACTAATGATGTTACATGACAGTTAGAAGATGTAAGGGGAATCATCAGCAGGTTGGAGAATCGTTCATTCAGGCAGGAGTGGATAACAGCAGGATTCCATGGAGACTGGGCAGGCTGATGAGACCACGACAACAGATGTAGTATGGAGCTCCACAGGAAACACTCAACTCCAGGCCAGAGATACTCGGAAGAAGGGAGAGCAGCAGTAAACATTCTACATAGTAATAGCACAGAATTGCATGACTAGTAGCAGATAGGAATTTAGAGGGCAGGAGCTCTGTGCCAGAGAAAAGAAAGTGGAGGACACGAGAGTGGAGAGAGAAGAAAGAAGAATGTTTGTTGCATTGTCCCCCAGCAGCCTAGGCCTATAGCAGCATAACTAAGGGATGGTTTAGTCCAGCCCTAACTATAAGCTTGATCAAAAAGGAAAGTCTTAAGCCTGACCTTAAAAATAGAGAGAGTGTCTGCTTCCCGAACCCAAACTGGGAGCTGGTTCCACAGGAGAGGAGCCTGATATAGCTAAAAGCTCTACCTCCCATTCTACTTTTTAAAATTCTAGGAACCACAAGTAGGCCTGCACTTTCAGACCGAAGTGATCTGTTGGGATGATATGGTACAATGAGGTCTTTAAGATATGATGGAGCTAGGCCTTTGAGGGCCTTGTATGTAAGGAGGAGGATTTTAAATTCTATTCTAGACTTTAAGGGGAGCCAGTGAAGAGAAGCTAAAACTGGAGTAATATGATCTCTCTTGCTGATTCCTGTCAATGCTCTTGCTGCGGCATTTTGAATCAGTTGGAGGCTTTTTAAAGAGTTATTTGGACAGCCAGACAGTAATGAATTACAATAATCCAGTCTGGAAGACACAAATGCATGAACTAGTTTCTCAGCGTCACTCTGAGACAGGATGTTCCTAATTTTGATGATATTACGTAGATGAAAGAAGGCAGTCCTGGTTACTTGCTTAATGTGACATTTAAAGGACATATCCTCATCAAATATAACACCAAGGTTTTTCACAGTAGTACTGGAGGCCAAGGTAATGCCATCCAAAGAAACCACGTGATTAGATAATGAATCTCTGAGATGCTTAGGACCAAATACAATAACTTCTGTTTTGTCTGAGTTTAAGAGTAAGAAATTACACGTCATCCAAGCCTTTATGTCTTTAAGGCATGCTTGGAGTTTAACCAGCTGATTAGTTTCATCTGGTTTCATGGATAAATATAGCTGGGTGTCATCTGCGTAACAATGGAAGTTTATGCCATGTTTTCTAATAATCTTCCCTAATGGCAACATGTATAATGTGAAGAGTATTGGTCCTAGCACAGAACCCTGAGGAACTCCATAGCTTACTTTAGTATAAGTAGAGGAAACGTGGTTGACATGAACAAACTGGAATCTGTCAGACAGATAGGATTCAAACCAATCTAATGCAGTTCCTTTAATCTGGATCTCACTTTCAAGTCTCTGTAGTAAAATATTATGATCAATAGTGTCAAATGCAGCACTAAGATCTAGCAGAACTAGTATAGAGACAAGTCCACTATCTGAAGCCATGAGGAGATCATTGGTAACTTTAACCAGAGCTGTTTCTGTACTATGATGAACTCTAAAACCTGACTGAAACTCTTCAAACAGACCATTCCTGTTTAAGTGGTCACACAACTGCTTAGCAACAACTTTTTCTAGAATTTTGGAAATAAAAGGAAGGTTGGAGATTGGTCTATAGTTGGCTAAAACATTTGGATCTAGAGTGGCTTTCTTAAGTAGGGGCTTAATTACAGCAATCTTAAAAGACTGAGGCACATATCCTGTTAATAAAGATAAATTTATCTGGTTCAATATGGAGGTGTTAATTAATGGAAGAACTTCTTTGAGCAATTTAGTTGGGATTGGATCTAGAAGACAGGTTGATGGTTTAGATGCTTTAATTGTTGAAGATAGCTCGAGAAGATCTACTGGGGAGAAGGATTCCAGATGTTGATAAGGTCTAACAGAAATTTCTAAAGTCACTGTACTTACATATTTGACAGTCGTCGGAACGATGCCTTGAATGTTTTCCCTGATATCAACAATTTTATTGGTAAAGAAGCTGATGAAGTCATTACTACTGAGGGCTGAAGGAATAGATGGCTCAACAGAGCTGTGGCTCTTTGTCAGCCTGGCTACAGCGCTGAAAAGAAATCGGGGGTTGTTCTTGTTTTCTTCTATTAATGATGAATAGTATGCTGTTCTAATACTACGGAGAGCTTTTTTATAAGTCATTATACGTCTTTTCAGTTCTTGCGTAATCCATTATAGTAAATTCAAAGGTTATGAGGAAATGGTCAGATAAAAGAGGGTTATGGCTAAATATTGTTAAACCTTCAGCTTCTATGCCGTATGTTAATACAAGATCTAAGGTGTGATTAAAACTGTGAGTTGATCCATTTATATTCTGAGAAAAGCCAATTGAATCTAGTAATGATGTAAATGAGGAGCTAAGGCTGTCACTGAAAACATCAACATGGATGTTAAAATCACCTACTATAATGACTTTATCTGTTCTAAGAACTAAATCACATAAAAACTCAGAGAATTCAGCTAAAAACTCAGAATAAGGAGCAGGTGGGCGATATACCACAACAAAAAGAATTGGTTTTTGTGTCTTCCGGTCTGGATGAGCAAGACTAAGGGTAAGACTTTCAAATGAATTAAAGCTCTCCTTAGGTCTAGGATTAATATATAAATCAGAGTGGAAGATTGCTGCCACTCCTCCTCCTCTACCTGTGCTTCTAGGAATGTGATAATTACTATGACTGGGTGGCATAGACTCATTTAAACTAACATATTCATCATCCTGCAGCCACGTTTCAGTCAAACTAAATAGATCAATCTGATGATCAGGTATCAGATCATTCACTAAAAGAGATTTGGATGAGAGAGATCTGATGTTTAAAAGACCACATTTAATTTTCCTATTCTTCTGTTCTGCCAGTGAAGTTGTTCTGATTTGTATCAGGTTCAAATGAGTGACTCCTCTGTTGTTGTTTTTTGGTTTAAATAATCTGGGAGCAGACAGAACATCTATAGAATTTATAGAATTTTGGTTGTACGACAGTGCTAGAGAAGCTCCAGAGAAGTGTGTAAGACTACAACTCTGCCTCCTGGTCTGAACTCTGGATTGTCATGGTTTCGGGGAGTTAATAAAATTAGCCATATTCCTAGAGATGAGTGCAGCACCCGCTAAAGTTGGGTGGATGCCATCTCGCCTAATCAGACCAGGTTTTCCCCAGAAAGTGTGCCAATTATCTATGAAGGCCACGTTGTTTTCTGGACACCACCTAGATAACCAGCGATGGAATGATGACGTGCGACTAAACATTACATCATTGGTCAGATTGGGCAGGGGACCAGAGAAAACTACGGAGTCCGACATGGTTTTAGCAAACTTACACACCGATTCCACATTAAGCTTTGTGACCTCCGATTGGCGTAACCGGGTGTCGTTACTGCCGACGTGAATAACAATTTTACCGTATTTAACCTTAGTCTTAGCCAGCAGTTTGAGATAAGATTTAGTGTCGCCCGCTCTGGCCCCTGGAATGCATTTAATCACACCTTAGATCTTGTCCTAACATACAGCATAGAAACTGAAGGTTTAACAATATTTACCCATAACCCTCTTTTGTCTGACCATTTCCTCATAACCTTTGAATTTACGATAATGGATTACGCAGGAACTGAAAAGACATATCATTACAGTAGATCTGATGATGCTGTAACTAGATATAAAGAATTAATTCCTTCTTTATATATCCCAGTGCCATGTGTCAATGATGTGGACGACAGCAACCACAATTTAACTCCTGCACTATTAGATGATTTTGTTGATGGCACTGCAGCATCGCTTAGTTCAGCTCTAAACTTAGTTGCTCCTCTGAAAAAGAAGGTCATGAATCGGAGGAGGCTAGCTCCCTGGTATAATTCGCAGTTGCGCTGTTTTAAACAGGCAGCCCGAAAGCTAGAAAGAATTTGGCATTCCACCAATTCTGAAGAAGCTCGCAAAGCCTGGAAAGATAGTTTAACGACTTATAAAAAAGCTCTCCGTAGTATTAGAACAGCATACTATTCATCGTTAATAGAAGAAAACAAGAACAACCCCAGATTTCTTATCAGCACTGTAGCCAGGCTGAGAAAGAGCCACAGCTCTGTTGAGCCATCTATTCCTTTAGCCCTCAGTAGTTATGACTTCATCAGCTTCTTTACCAATAAAATTGTTGGCATTAGAGAAAACATTCAAGGCATCCTTCTGATGGCTGTCAAAGATGTAAGTACAGTGACGTTAGAAATTTCTGTTAGACTTTATCAACATCTGGAATCCTTCTCCCCAGTAGATCTTCTCGAGCTATCTTCAATAATTAAAGCATCTAAACCATCAACCTGTCTTCTAGATCCAATCCCAATTAAACTGCTCAAAGAAGTTCTTCCATTAATTAACACCTCCATATTGAACCAGATAAATGTATCTTTATTAACAGGATATGTGCCTCCGTTTTTTAAAATTGCTGTAATTAAGACCCTACTTAAGAAAGCCACTCTAGATCCAAATGTTTTAGCCAACTATAGACCAATCTCCAACCTTCCTTTTATTTCCAAAAAGTTGTTGCTAATCAGTTGTGTGACCACTTAAACAGGAATGGTCTGTTTGAAGAATTTCAGTCAGGTTTTAGAGTTCATCATAGTAGAGAAACAGCTCTGGTTAAAGTAACCAATGATCTCCTCATGGCTTCAGATAGTGGACTTGTCTCTATACTTGTTCTGCTAGATCTTAGTGCTGCATTTGACACTATTGATCATAATATTTTACTACAGAGACTTGAAAGTGAGATCCAGATTAAAGGAACTGCATTAGATTGGTTTGAATCCTATCTGTCTGACAGATTCCAGTTTGTTCATGTCAACCATGATTCCTCTACTTATACAAAAGTAAGTTATGGAGTTCCTCAGGGTTCTGTGCTAGGACCAATACTCTTCACATTATACATGTTGCCATTAGGGAAGATTATTAGAAAACATGGCATACACTTCCATTGCTATAATTATCTATGAAACCAGATGAAACTAATCAGCTGGTTAAACTCCAAGCATGCCTTAAAGACATAAAGCTTTGGATGACATGTAATTTCTTACTCTTAATTTCAGACAAAACAGAAGTTAATGTATTTGGTCCTAAGCATCTAAGAGATTCCTTATCTAATCACATAGTTTCTTTGGATGGCATTACCTTGGATTCCAGTACTACTGTGAAAAACCTTGGTGTTATATTTGACGAGGATATGTCCTTTAAATGTCACATCTACGTAATATCATCAAAATTAGGAACCTCCTGTCTCAGAGTGATGCTGAAAAACTAGTTCATGCATTTGTGTCTTCCAGACTGGATTACTGTAATTCATTACTGTCTGGCTGTCCAAATAACTATTTAAAAAAGCCTCCAACTGATTCAAAATGCCGCAGCAAGAGCATTGACAGGAATTAGCAAGAGAGATCATATTACTCCAGTTTTAGCTTCTTTTCACTGGCTCCCCTTAAAGTCTAGAATAGAATTTAAAATTATCCTCCTTACATACAAGGCCCTCAAAGGCCTAGCTCCATCATATCTTAAAGACCTCATTGTACCATATCAACCCAACAGATCACTTCGGTCTGAAAGTGCAGGCCTACTTGTGGTTCCTAGAATTTCAAAAAGTAGAATGGGAGGTAGAGCTTTCAGCTATCAGGCTCCTCTCCTGTGGAACCAGCTCCCAGTTTGGGTTCAGGAAGCAGACACTCTCTCTATTTTTAAGGTCAGGCTTAAGACTTTCCTTTTTGATCAAGCTTATAGTTAGGGCTGGACTAAACCATCCTTTAGTTATGCTGCTATAGGTCTCGCCTGCTGGGGGACAATGCACCAAACAGGTGTATGTTCATCTTGCTGTTCTCTTTCTCTGTCTGTACCCGGCTGGCCTTAGGCAGATGGGTCCCTCCATATGAGCTGGGATCTGCTCAAGGTTTCTTCCTGTTAAAAGGGAGTTTTTCCTTGCCACCGTCGCCTTCAGGCTTGCTCTGGGGGTTTCAGGCCGGGTCTTGTAAAGCGTCTTGAGACAATTTGTATTATTATTGACGCTATATAAATAAAACTGAATTGAATTAAAATATAATAAGAAGAATGATAATCGGTAGAAAAACAATAGGTCTGCTAAAACAACAACAGTATCTACAGGTCTTAGCACAACAACTGCACTGGGCACTTGTATAATGAAGGGAAATTTTTTTATTCTGCCACTTCTGCTTGATAGCCATTCATTGAACAGCACAACTGACGTTATGCAGTACATACCTAAACATTGCATTGCATAGGTTAAATTAAAATTAAATTATGAATGCTGTAAGGCAGCACAGTGGCACTGATGCCACACAGGAACAAGGTTCTAGGTTCAAATCTACAGTGGATGAACCATACATTCAACATAATGTTGAATGTATGGTTCATGCATGTTTGGTTGTTCAATTATTCTATATCATTACATTATTGTAATTCAGCTATTCATGGTAACCATTGCAGATGCAATATAGACCTCATTAGACTTAGACAAAATATTGCGCACCTTCATTTTGTAATGCCTTGTCCTAAACTAACATTTAAAATACACAGGACAAGATGTTCGACTAAGAGGCCCTACCAAGCCTGCAGTCATGTAATATGAGCAATAACCTATATCCTATATCCATCTCACATAGTAAAAATAAATACAAACTGCCCCCAATTTTACTATCCACCATTATCCGCCTTCCATTACAGCCCTATAACCTCACCCCAGAACACATCTTCAGTAGTGAACCCCAGGATCATAGAGTGTTTCGGCCATTATCACTAGACACTCTCCCCCAGGGAAGGCCCCGCTGAGATTGATCATGTCTCAGGGTGTGTTCCTGTGTGGCACTGGTGTGTGAATGTGTGTGTGCTTGTGTGAGTGAATGGGTAGATGTGTCTCTTACTGTAAAAGCGCTTTGAGTACCAATAGGTAGAAAAGCGCTATATAAAAGCAAGGCCATTTACCATTTACCATTCCCTCCTGTCAGCTGTCTTTCCATGCTGTCACTAGGTCTTTCCCTAGTTGTCAGCTGCACTATTCGCAACAGTCACTAGTCTAGGCTAGATAGAACATTTAAAATACACAGGACAAGATGTTACTATCCCTTGTGCCGAGATCCCAGGCAAAACACGTTTAGAGGCCCTGTTTCGACTAAGAGGCCCTACCAAGCCTGCAGTCATGTAATATGAGCAATAACCTATATCCTATATCCATCTCACATAGTAAAAATAAATACAAACTGTATTACTAAAAAAGTAATAAGTAACTTACTCTACACAGAAGGTAATTGTCACACAGCGGTAATTTGGTTTTGTGTTGTCTCGTCATTTCCGGTTTTATTTTGAAATTCTAACTCTCCTCTCGTTTCAGGTCACTTGCCCTTCCTCTTGTGTCACCGGTCTGATTGTCTTCCTGATTCCTGATTGTTTCCACCTGTTCCCCATTACCCTCGTGTGTATATATGGTCTGCGTTTTCCCCTGTCCTGTGCCAGTGTGTCATGTTTCATGTCCATGAGTGTTCGTGTTCCCTGCCATTTTGTTTCCAAGAGATCGCTAAGTATTTTTGTTTTTGTATTATTCTTCGCTACGTTTTTTCCTCCATGGAGTGATTTTTTGTTGGATTCTTTTTGTTGATACCAGAGACTATGAGTGTGTGTTTAATAAAGTGTCACGACTTCTTCAACCCTCTGCATCTGAGTCCAGCTCTTTTTGTACCGGCTTGTCAGTAATATTGTAAAGAAACATATTCCAAATGTCAGTAACTTGTAGATATATTACATTTTGGAAGTAACTTTCCCAACACTGTCAACATTACATTCAAAATACCAAAAATGTTTACACTGTACTGCATTGCACACTCTAACACTATTCAAAAGATTTTGCAATTATTTTATATGTATTGTCAAAGTGATTTTACATGGTGACCAACAAAGGTCCGTAATTAGTCACTTGGGTATGATTGTGTGACCAGTTAACTCTGAATGTCAAAGAAAATGATATTACTCAGTTCCAATGGCAGACACTCCCATCAAAATAATATGATCTCGATCAATTGCCCCAGATATGCCTACCTATTGACCTCTACCCAAGTGAGAATACTTTGTATGACAGACTGTTTGGTCACATACAAGCATTTCCTGTAAGTATTTCATTTCAGTAAATACTTAATCCATAACTGGATTTGGATTTCCACGGCTCTGGGAAAACTGAGTACATTACAATATGACTGTCTCATATAACACTTTACTGCTGTAGCATGCTTGGTCTGGACAGACTCATAAATGTGTTTATTATAAGATAGCAGTGGTGAACAAATTTCTAGATATGAAAGCCTTCTCATTGTTTAAACATGTCGGCAATTTATGGATCTGTAAAACATCTATTTTTTATTGTTGCTCTTATTTAGAGTAGATACTATCATAGATACTATATGATATATAATATCAGAATGACAACATTTGTGTTAAATTTTAGTCTGTTCCAGCTATAGGCCAGCCAATTAAATTCCCTCTTCGCTTTTACCATTTTTTGAAACCATTCCTGCAGGTGTACTCTGAAAGTCATTCAGTTCCTTTGGCCTCTTATTCCACTCATTATTCTGCAAGTATGTCTTGCTTGCTTTGATTGAATTCAGTGGGATTACAGCAGATGTACTGTAATTGCTCCTGGGTTTATCTATTTACCATTACAGTTTTTTACAACCGCTATGACCCATTTGTCAGAACCTTAAACACTTTTTCAAAACTGTTAATGCACATCACACCTGAAACACACAATTCCCCAAACAGTTAATTTCAGGTTCAAAATCACACTGTGTAACTAAACACAGACACACACTTCCAAAATACAATAATACACTAACACAGTTCACCAAATCTACTAAAGCACTGACACACGTTGTCTTCCAACAGAAACATTTCAGTCACAGAACAGTGTCCTAAAAAACACTGACAACTGATGGAATAACACAAACTGAATCAAATTGCATGTGTCAAATCTACTTTTTTCCTTTTTATTTTACAATCAACAGATTATTGTATTGATCATACATGTACATTTATGTTTGTGATGATGTTCTTCATTTTTCATTTGATGGGCATGAATTTTGTTCCTTTTTTTGTACAACAGTACAAAAAGTGAAGGACCCATGTCCGAGCAGCTTTGCAGAATGTTTATGAACACTTTACTGTATTTTAATGACTTACAGTAGAGTAAAGAGGAAAAAAATCAGCATTTAGCTGTCATTCATTACTGCATTGTCAAATACAAAAAGAAAAAGGAGCAGAAGAAATCACTGTAAAGGGGGAAGACAAAAAAGGCTAATCCATTAGTAAAATAAAACAGAAACTGCTCCGGTGGCCACAACTTTCACACAACAGACATAATTTATACATAGAAACGTAGGAAAATGTGTCTTCTCGCTCAAATTTCGTCTGGTAAAGCTGTAAGTCTTATAGTTTTGGCGTGAGACGCAAAGATGCGCCAGCAGCACCCATCCATAGCTCCATAGACTGCCATGTTACAGTTTTTTACAATCGCTAACAAGCGCTTACCCATACTTCAGATATTTTTCCTAAACTCTTAACACAGACTCTCACCTACAAAACACAACTGGCCAAATGGATAATTTTCTTCTCAAAAACACATTTTGTTAAATATATACTAACTCTTCATTTCAAAATAGAACACATCTTTCTCTGCACACACCAACTTACCAAAACACTGGAAATATGACTCAAAATGAAATGATTCTGTCAAAGAATAACACTTGTTTTCACTTCACAAGGTACATGCAGTGAATCAAAGTACACCAGGTTTCAAAAAGCTGGCTATTGCTGACATTACAAAAACTGCATAGACTTTTATGCTTCAGTTTTACAGGTATTTGCATGCAAACATGCAATCCATCGTTTTTTTACCCCAAATTTCTTGGTTGGGAACTCTATGTCCACATGTATTGTTCACATTCAAAAGCATTCCAGTAAAAAGCAAATCATTTTTTTTACTTTACTGTTTACTACAGGAGACACAGTAGAAATACTGTTTACAGTATGATAGAACAGAAAAAAATATAACAGTATTGCAAAATGACTGTATCTTATCTCTGCGATCTTCACGGTTAGGCCACATGTTTTCATCAACATTGCATCTGATATTATCCAAGGCGATGCACCTGGGATAAAAGCGCTTGATATGTCGGATCCACCCTTGGCAATCATCATCTGTGATGTCCCTGCAGCCATGGCTTCAAGGAGGAACATCTAGCCATGTGGCTGATGGTCATAAACCTTCCACCTCCTTGCAGAAAAGAACTCCTCTATGGGGTTGAAGAATGGTGAATAGGGTGGAAGGAGTAAACTTTGAAGGGACATTGAAATTGACACGTCTGAGGAAATGAAGTTAAGTATACCCACTGAAAAAGACATATATGTACTGGATAACACTGGAACAGAGGTCGATGAAGAGGTCTTAAGTGACATTCTGGAGGAAAAAACAGACATCCTGTGGGCGATTGTCGACACTCTTTCAGTCACTGGTAAGTGATCATTTGATCAAATTGTACTTTGCAAAGTTACAGTGTTATCGTGTGACCATTGAAATTGACTTCATTACACAAAAATGATTCGATTCAGTTAGGCAGAATTTGCTTTTTATTGTTTTCAGAACCGATCCATTTACCTATGAACCATGTCGAGTGATAAGAATACTGAGCACTCAGTTACCAACTAGTAGACTATCTACCATGGCCTTAATTGCTCAAAATGTGGCCATATCAACCACTAAAACTGCATATAATAGTTTCCATATTTTATTTTTTATTTTATTTTAGGCGTAACAACACCAAGGCAAATTCCTTGTATGTACGATGCTTGGCAATAAAGTCTTTTCTGATTCTGATTCATAGTGCGCAGATTACCATCTCTTCCCATGCTATCACCTCAGGGATTAAAGTTCTCAGTTGCTACAACGGATTTCAGTCATTTGGAGACCATAGAGGCCATTTATATCTGATGACAAAAATGACATTTTTTTTATTGTTAGCACTTCTTCTTTAATGGGTCAGAATGTTAAATTCACAGATTCAAAAATTGCAGAAGGGGGTATGACTTGGCTGCGGCTTCAAAAAAAATCACTCGTTTTTTTGGCCATAACTTTCACTGTATGAGCTCAAATGGCATTATTTTTGCCCAGGAAACTTAATTTCATGTAAACTTTCAAAATTTACATAAAATAATACACTGTGTTCCAAAAAGGCACCCTCGTAGGCCCTTAAGGACATAAATGTCCTCTATAAAAGTAAAGCTCTTCATGTATTAAGATATCACAGAGGTTTCAGTCAACCTCAGTTCTTTTCAAAAATACAAAATTTTGTATTTGTTTATTGGTTATGGTTATTTATGGTTTTTAATACTTTAATTGGCAATTTAACAAAGCGTGCGCCAGATTTTTGAAAATTACTCCCACCTCTGATCATTTTTTATTTTGAAAATCAGCCATTTTCGGTCTTTATGGTACATAAAATTTAGTATTTTTGAAAAGAACTGAGGTTGATTGAAAGATGAGTGCAAAAAAATCTGAAAGAAATGTCTATCTGGTATATTTTTGGAGCAGTTGTTTATAGAGGGCATTTATGTCCCTAAGGGACTAAGAGGGTAGCTTTTTGAAAGGGTACAAGAGGGTTTAATCCTTTCTTTCAGTTGAAACTGTCAATTAATGAATACACCACTAACAAATGTTTTTGAAAATTATGTTCTCCCTCTTTTCAGACTCTCCACTATCTTCATGCACAGACACCTTGTCACTATCATCACACTCATCAGAGTGATATTTTTCTGATGTCTCCAAAAAGACCATGCATTGATGATGACATTCCGAAGTCCCAAAACAGTCAGCATATTGATGACAGTTCTTCGCAGTTCTTCACGCTCCTACTGTAAGACATGTTTTGTGTCCTTGTAACAAGAGTTGACTGTTAATAACAAGACAAGATACTTGTAATAATTACTATTATAAGAATAAAAATGTTATGTTCCATCTCATGCATCAAAGTACTCCATTACGTGGCTGGCCTAAGATGAAAGAATAATGATATGGCCCCCTTCTTCATCTGACCTAAACCCTATTGAGAACTTGTGGGCCCTTCTTAAAGGTGAAATGTACAGTGAAGGAAAATGGTACACCTCTTTCCACCGACTAAATGGATGGAAGATTTTTCAGTGTTACTGAAAATAAGGGTTACTATATTAGACACTGATTTTTTTTTGATTTTTTTGAAATGTCAGAAATGTTTGTAAAGTTTGAGTTGTTTATCATCCGCATTTTAAATGATGAAAATAAATTAATTTTTCTTTGAGTTGTGTAATATTTCTGTACACTAATAGTTGCTTCCTTGTTCCATCAGTGATGAGCATTCAGACTCTTACAGTTTTTTTACAATCGCTAACAAGCACTACCCATACTTCAGATATTTTTTCTAAACTCTTAACAGACTCTCACCTACAAAACACAATTGGCCAAATGGATCATTTTCTTCACAAAAACACATTTTGTTAAATATATACTAACTCTTCATTTCAAAATAGAAGACATCTTTCTCTGCACACACCAACTTTATACCAAAACACTGGAACACACGTTTTACAGGTATTTGCAAGCAAAACATGCAATCCATCGCTTTACACAAAATTTCTTGGTTGGGAATTGTATGTCCACATGTATTGTTCACATTCAAAAGCATTCCAGTAAAAAGCAAATCATTTTTTTTCCTTTACTGTTTACTACAGGAGGTACAGTAAAAATACTGTTTATAGCAGGGGTGCTCATTACGTCGATCGTGATCGACTGGTAGATCACGAGGGTAGTGCTGGTAGATCGCTTGCTGTTGAAAATTTCTTTTTAGATGTTAGTCTAAAACATTTATCCGTTGCAACTTCAAAACAGACAAGACAAACATTCATCTTTAAAGCTGTAACAACAATCAATATGAATATTGATATGGCTGTCAATATGACTGTGTGCACTCGTCAACCAATAGGACAGGGAACTTAGGCGTCGTTACACACTCACGAACAGGGAACTGCACCTTGAACAGGGGACATTTTTCAAGTCCCCTGATAATTATGTTTTAAAACAAGCTAAAATCATGTCTAAGATGCTCTGGTGAAATTTTTTAATATTAAGCAAAGTGGAGACTTGCAGGTGTGTGAGTGTTAAACCCCATACTCAGCAGTCCACCTACTGACTGGACCAGGGATTTTCACAAGTCATTCACACACGTCGTTTCTTAACACTCCTCCATTGTCCGAATGGCTTGCAGCCCCAGGCAGTCTTTCAGATAGTAGTAGGGCTATTCATCAAAGTACTTAGTGAAGAAACCACTCTACTAAAACACAGTTCATTGTGTATTTGCAACAAAATGCAAAGGCTCAGCTTTAATAGATATCAAGTAGATAAGTTTCAAGCTTGACACTATTAAAATAAAGGACTACCCAGAAAGCAGGAGAGTCAGTTTTCAACTTGTGTTCTCAGTCTTTAGTTAAAGGAATACAATTTGCTTGTTGCACATTACAGAAAAAAGTCCACACTTGTATAGCATGGAATGACACAAGTCTACTCTTAGCTGGCGAATAATGACACAAGTTCCATCTTGGTTAGCATAGAGCGACAGGCACACTCCAGCATGGATAAATAAAAGAAACAAAATTAAATTTATGATACTTGTGAGAAAAGTAAAGCTTAAAGTGCATTGCCTAATCAGTTTCAAGCTTAAACAAAATGCTACGATAAGAATAAATTGTATTATGCACTAATTAAGTATTTAATTATTACTAAAAAAAATAATAACTAAACAAGAGGGAAAAGAAAAGCAACCAGGATGAAGTTACAAATAAAATGGGCAGGTAAGATAATTTATTTTTTATTCACTCTGACCACTTTTACTAGACCAGGGATCTCCAACACGTCGCTCGCGAGCTACCAGTAGCTCGTGGCCTCTCTCAGAGTAGCTCGCCAAAAGTTTAATGAATCTGCATAAATTTGAAATCTTTGACAAGTCAAATTTTATTAGTCACTCGGAAAACTAACTTGCATGTATATCCAATCAAATTCATTGATGTCCCGCCCCCTTCTTACACTAAACCATTATTTGCCTGTTACTTGTCAATCAAAGTTGCGCTGCTGTCAAGCCTGATGAGTCAGAGTGATGCGAGGTGGAGAGTAACCATGACTGCGGCGGCAGGTACCCACAAAAATAAGAGCCTGAAGACTTACTACTTTAATGAAAAGTGGGAAACCGAGTTTTGTTTTACAAATGTAAACGCTAAGTGTGTATGCCTGATTTGCGGTGCCAGCGTGTCAGTCGGTAAAAGATGCAACGTGGAGCGTCATTACACCAAGGTCCACAACAACTTCTCACGGGACTTTCCTGCGGGTAGCAGTCTACGAAAGGAGAAGATAAAGGAGCTTAAAGCCACGCTTCAAAGACAACAGTCACTGTTCACCAGACCTACGAAGAAGGCCAGTGCAGCAACAGAGGCCTCGTTTAAAGTGGCGCACATCTTAACAAAGCACAAAAAGCCCTTCACCGATGGCGGGATTGTAAAGGTGGCTATGACCGCGGTGGCTGAAACCTTATTCAGGGACCATAAAAGTAAGACAGAAATTTTGTCTGCTATTGCCGACGTACAACTTGGTGCAAACACTGTGGCAAGAAGAGTGTCTGCGCTGTCTGCGGATGCAGTAAACCAGCTGGAATCGGACATGAAAAGGTGCAAATGGTTTTCAATTCAGTGTGATGAGTCAATTGACTCCAGTGATACAGCTCAGCTAGCTGTGTTCATTCGCATGGTGTTTGATGACATTTCAACCAAAGAAGAGTTTTTGACCTTACTTCCACTGAAAACCACAACCAGAGGAGTCGACATTTATAATGCAGTGAAAGACTACTTTGTACAAAAAAACGTCCCTGTTGAAAAACTTGTATCTGTGACAACTGACGGAGCACCTGCCATGACGGGTCGTCACTCGGGATTTATTGCGCACTGCAAAGCGGATCCGGACTTCCCTACGTTTCTGAACTATCATTGTATCATACATCAACAGGCTATATGCGCAAAAGTTTTGGGATTTGACCATGTCATGGCGCCTGTTGTTAAGATCATCAACTCCATTCGAGCAAAGGCAAAGCAACACCGGAGCTTCAAGCTGTTCCTGGAGGAATGCTCTGCAGAGTACGGGGATCTCCTGCTCCATACTGAGGTCAGATGGCTCAGTCGTGGCAAGATACTGCAGCGTTTTCTGACTTTGCTGGCAGAAATCAAGGCTTTTATGGAAACGAGGGAGGAAGACACCACCCTATTAACTGATGCAGAGTGGCTACTCGATCTTGCTTTTCTGACAGATGTAACGGAGAAAATTAACCACCTGAACTTAGAGTTACAAGGCAAAGGTAAAAACATATCTGACATGATCAGTGCTGTGAAGGCGTTTAGTGCAAAACTGTCATTGTACATTATGCAAGTTAAAAACAAAAGGTTTCAGCACTTCCCCTCTGTCTCGAAGATGTTGGAAAGTCACACAGGCGCAGCTAGCGTTTTAAATGTTTTCAAGTACTGTGATCTCTTGTCAAGGCTCGGGCAGGAGTTTGCAGACAGATTCAGTGACTTTGAGAAACTTGAGCCTTGTGTGACATTTATGGCCAATCCCTTCATGGATGTGGACATCAGTGAGATTTCAGGACAGATGGCTGAACTTTTTTGTCTTGATCCTGTAGAGATGGAAATTGAGGTTATAAACCTTCAAAATAATGTGCAACTTAAGTCTCAGCAGCATTCTGAGCATTTCTGGAGCTTTGTAGAGCCAGCTAACTATAAGAATCTTCACCAAGCAGCTCTGAAAATGAGTGCTTTGTTTGGGTCTACATACCTATGTGAGTCAGCATTTTCTGACATGAATGTCATGAAATCAAAGTTCAGAACAAGACTGACAGATGAACATTTAAATGACTCCATAAGAGTGAACCTCAGTGGCTACACTCCACCATACACCTCCCTTGCTGACTCCATGCAGTGTCAGTCATCTCACTAAAAAGACTGAACACACACACACATCTGGACATGAGAGTACTAATGTGAAGTGATACGGTGACATGTGAATAATAAGACAAGTGAATAAGTAATCTGTGTATTTGTAATTGCATTATTTTGTTTTGTCAGCATTCAACATTTCTTGCATGGACGCACTCCACAGGAAAGGACAGAGTCGTCTGTACTTCCTGAGAAGGCTGGGGTCCTTCAACATCTGCAAAAAACTGCTGCAGATGTTTTACCAGTCTGTGGTGGCCAGCGTCCTCTTCTATGCTGTGGTTTGCTGGGGAGGAAGCAGCAAGAAGAGGGACGTCGCTCGACTGGACAGACTGGTGAGGAGGGCTGGCTCAGTGGTGGGCACAGAGCTGGACTCTCTGGTGACAGTGGCAGAGAGAAGGACCCTGGACAAACTGCTGTCCATACTGGACAACGCCCACCACCCTCTGCACAACACCTTCATCAGGCAGAGGAGTGTGTTCAGTGGCAGGCTGCTGTCTCAGTCCTGCTCAACCAACAGACTTAAAAACTCTTTCGTCCCCCTGGCCATCAGACTGTACAACAGCTCTCAGTGATGGCAGGAGGCACAATAGACTGGTCACTTTATAATTCCTAACGGGTCACTTTATATTTTTAACTTTATAAGTTTCAACAGGTCACTTTATATCTTTAACTTTATAATTTTTAACAGGTCACTGTATATTTTTAACATAACTGTACAAAACATTTTATTATAGCTGTAAAAAACACTTTATTTCTAGTCACTTTTTCTATTTTTATATAGTTTTTGTATTGTATGTTTCAATGTAAGTCACTGCTACTGGATGCTTGAATTTCCCCTGGGATTAATAATCTATCTATCTATCTATCTATCTATCTATCTATCTATCTATCTATCTATCTATCTATTTCAGTTAAGAATGTGAGATACACTTGAAAGAAATACTAAATGCAGATGCATGTGAACTAGATGTTTTTTGTGATGGTTTTATACAAAATGTGAGTTGTGGACACCAGTATTCAGTTAATGTCCAGGCAAATAAGCTTATTCAGTTTGTTTGGGTTGATATAAGCTATGAGAATAAATGTTTCAAAATGAGTAGCTCTCGACCATTTTCATTTTGTAAAAGTAGCTCTCAGAGGAAAAAAGGTTGGAGACCCCTGTACTAGACCTTGCTGTCTAATCCAAATCTCACAAAAATGCTGTTGAGATTTTACAAGCCCTGGATTCCAATTTATAATAATAATCACACATATAGTAGTTTGCACATACAGGGCTGCAATATTTGCTCATACACATTACCAAAAAAAAAAAGGGCACAAGTCTACTGTTGGCTGGCGAATTATGACACAAGATCCCCCTTGGATAGCACAGAGCGACAGTCACACTCCAGCATGGGTGAAAAGAAGGAATAAGCAAGATTATTTAAAACATAACTTAATATCTTAACTAAATACAAGAATAAAACATGATTAGTTATTATGTTCTTTGTTTTTTTGTTTTTTTTTTTTTTGTTTTTTTTTTTTAAATACAGCATGATGGCTCTATTAAAGCAGAATTAAAATGAAGGGCTACCCAGATGGCAACAGAGTGATAAGTACCTGAAAATCTACGGGAAAAATGGGGAAAGAAAAGAAAAACAACTAGGAAAAAATAATTAAATGGTTTATAGACAGATCTTCTATACTTATAGAAATCAATTGTATTTGTTCATTTGCATTAGAGCAAAAGGTCCACACTTAAATAGTGTGGAACAACACAAGTTCACTGTTGGCTGGCAAATAATGACACAAGTTTCCTTTTAGATAGCATGGAGCGATGCTCACACTCCAAAATGGATGAATAACAGAAAAAAGCTGAATGAATGGTATTTTTGTTGTTTGTTTTTGCAGCTTCTTGCAGTCTCTTGAGACATGATTTATTATGTTTTTTGTAACAAACATAATAAATCATTTTTTTTGCTTGCTCCAAAGTCTGCAATATACAGTTTAATGATGACATCTGTGGAAAAGGAAAAAATAGCTTTAATCATGTACAGGTTAAAACAATTCACAATATTGTAACACAAAATTCTCAAAATGTGTGCATCAAAATGGATATTATGGGTTTCTTTTACCAAGCTAAATGTTTTCAGGCCTCAGGTGTATGTGCAGGATTGCATGAGAGCGGAGTTGCTGAAGTCCCAGCAATAGCTCCTGGCAAATTCCCAGTCTTTGATCCTCAGTCAGGCTTTGTCTCGCAGGGAAATTCTTGGTTTCAATCAGGTTTAATGTTTCATTTGAAAAATTTTCAGAAAAAAGGAAATTAGCCATTTCAAGTTCATTTTTTTTCAAATGTGTTCTTCCATTGGGATTACTGAAAATACACAAGATTAAATGAGATTATGCAAATTCAAAATAAAACACACAAACAATACAGTGTACACAAAACATAACTGTAAAAATGCTGAGATCTTCAGTAAATATAGATAAACCCCCATATAACCACAGAAACTGTATATTGAGCTACTGGGCTTTAACCTTTCATCGGACAGGCTTCAGCCAGTTAGTCTCATTTCTATTTCCTTGGATAAATATGATCTGAATGAATAAGACTATACAAAGACAAAACCTCCATATATCTTTACCCTCTTTTCCATGTGCTCATCGCAAGACGAACCAGTGGTTTTGTAAAACAAATGACATTGACAGCAGGAAATGACTAACTTTAAGTATACTAATAATTGAAAGTATTTGAATATTACATTGTCTTGACATATAATATGGGCTATATTAATCCTAGCTACAGCAAGTGTGAAACTTGACTAAGATTATTTAGTCTTCTCACAATTCTCAGAATTTACAGACAGACATACCTAATATATCCTCACATGTTAGAGGCAATACATCTTCCATGCAACTACAATTCTTCAAGGGGTTAGTCACAATATGCTTAAAACGATTCGTGGAAGACTGCAAAGTATGTCTACAATATTGGTTACTAGTTAAATGATGAAACTCTTGAGATAAGTATAGTGTAAGAAAATTTGTAAATATAAATATATGTCTCCGTGGACAGCTGGGATCTCCATACTCGTACACGATTTCTTCTCCTGTGTTTATTTTTTTGATTGCAAACGCACAGAGATGTTGGCTTATCACATTCTGTGTCGATTTGAAATAATATTATGTAGAGTATAGTATTGTATATGATATAATTAAAACAGATGACAAATAAACAGGGTGACTGTATAGCTAACTATTTTAATTTTGCAGTTTGGCGAGATGTGATCGTCATTTATAAATCTCCCAAGTCTTGTTTCCTTACTGCCATCAACACTGCATAGTGACATTTTTTTCGGTTAGAAATATCTTAAAACATATCTGAATTATCTCAAGTTAGAATATTATTTCACTTGTTCTTACCAGAAAGACTGTCCCTGAAAGGAGTAGAATACAAAAATGCTGCATTTGCATCTGAGTACTCTTTGAACAGGGTCTCTCCTTCCCAGCCGGAGATATGTCTTTCAATGTACTCGAATAAGAATTCTCCTGGTTGAATACACTATATTACCAAAAGTATTCGCTCACCCATTCAAATGATCAGAATCAGGTGTTCTAATCACTTGGCCTGGCCCCAGGTGTATAAATTCAAGCACTCAGGCATGCAGACTGTGAAACAAGACATTTGTGAAAGAATGGGCCGCTCTCAGGAGCTCAGTGAATTCCAGCGTGGAACTGTCATAGGATGCCACTTGTGCAACAAATCCAGTCGTGAAATTTCCTCGCTCCTAAATATTCCACAGTCAACTGTCAGCTCTATTATAACAAAATGGAAGCGTTTGGGAACAACAGCAACTCAGCCACGAAGTGGTAGGCCACGTAAAGTGACGGAGAGGGGTCAGCGGATGCTGAAGCGCATAGTGCAAAGAGGTCGCCGACTTTCTGCACAGTCAATTGCTACAGAGCTACAAACTTCATGTGACCTTCAGATTAGCCCAAGTACAGTACGCAGAGAGCTTCATGGAATGGGTTTCCATGGCCGAGCAGCTGCAGCCAAGCCACACATCACCAAGTGCAATGCAAGGCGTCGGATGCAATGGTGTAAAGCACGCCGCCACTGGCCTCTAGAGCAGTGGAGACGCATTCTCTGGAGTGATGAATCACGCTTTTCCATCTGGCAATCTGATGGACGAGTCTGGGTTTGGAGGTTGCCAGGAGAACGGTACATTTCAGATTGCATTGTGCCAACTGTGAAATTTGGTGGAGGAGGAATTATGGTATGGGGTTGTTTTTCAGGAGCTGGGCTTGGCCCCTTAGTTCCAGTGAAAGGAACATTGAATGCTTCAGGATACCAAAACATTTTGGACAATTCCATGCTCCCAACCTTGTGGGAACAGTTTGGAGCGGGCCCCTTCCTCTTCCAACATGACTGTGCACCAGTGCACAAAGCAAGGTCCATAAAGACGTGGATGACAGAGTCTGGTGTGGATGAACTTGACTGGCCTGCACAGAGTCCTGACCTGAACCCGATAGAACACCTTTGGGATGAATTAGAGCGGAGACTGAGAGCCAGGCCTTCTCGACCAACATCAGTGTGTGACCTCACCAATGCGCTTTTGGAAGAATGGTCAAAAATTCCTATAAACACTCTCCTCAACCTTGTGGACAGTCTTCCCAGAAGAGTTGAAGCTGTAATAGCTGCAAAAGGTGGACCGACATCATATTGAATTCTATGAGTTAGGAATGGGATGGCACTTCAGTTCATAGAATGAGTAAAGGCAGGTGAGCGAATACTTTGGGTAATATAGTGTATTTGTGGTGGCAATCACACCATAACCTGAAAAAAAAGGTTATGAAATAGATTAGACTTTCATTCATATTTAGTTTTGAATATAAGTATTTCTGAGTATAGGTTTAATAAATGCTGCAACTGTTACCACATATCATGAACAACCAAATCTCATATGATCATATGCATGATCACTTTTGGTGCTTTGAGTTTGAATTAAGAAAAGACTTGCTTTGAAAACAATTACTGTAGCCTAGCAATACGATTACATTACAATTCTGTACACGGTTTATAATGGCAGTAAATAGCAGAATATCAGTATCATTCTTACACAAACACACCACAATATTACAACTATGCTGATAAACTATTGCAATTATTTATTTAAAAAGTATCAACATTTTAGTCACAAAGATCTTTTGAGAGACTGCTTTATGTCAATAAATAACAATACTCAGAATTCATGTGATTTTTTAATTACATTTTGTACCAGCAAGCAGTATTGATAGGATAACCCTTTATTCCAAAAAACATACCTTTTTCCTTGTTGATGAATTTCTTCTGCAGTGTATCTTTATCCTGTCCAGAGGCTGTTCTGTTCTGAAATGGGCAGTTATCTGGCCAGACATATGACCGTTTCCTGTACTCAAGCATCTGGCAGACGGGATTTCAATTTACTGGGACTGTAGTAGTAGTGAAAATTTAGAGACTGAACTGAAACACTTAATCAGACAAATAAAATGCCGTAGTATAAGATATTCTGTGGCAGATGTGGACAATTGGAATAAAAATGAATGATTCAAAACAGAATGGCCTGCATGGCCACCATGAGCATATTACTTATGTCTTAATATTAACCTGAAAAGTTAGGTCACATTCTCAAAATTTGTCTTTGTCAAACACGTAATGTGAATGTTATTTTGATGGTTGTTTTGAGAATAGGGGAATAGATTATTTATCCTCTTCGTATGTTTCATATAATTACCTCCGTTACATCATCTCGCCGACCAGATTACAGACGTGGAGAAAACACACCCGGACTCTCTGCTAATCATTCTCGGGGATTTTAACAGAGCAAATCTCAAAGTCTATGCCAAAATATAGACAGCACGTGACGTGTCCCACCAGGGACATGAACACTCTGGACCACTGCTACACCACAATAAAGGACGCATATCGCTCTGCCCCCCGTGCTTCATCCCATCCTACAGGCAAAAGCTGAAATCTGCTAAGCCTGCAGTGAAAACTGTGAAGAGATGGACAGACGAGTCAAAGATGCAGTTACAGGCCTGCTTTGACTGCACTGATTGGAGCGTCTTTGAAGCAGCAGCCTCAGACCTGGATGAACTAACCGACAATGTGACATCTTACATCGGCTTTTGTGAGGACATGTGCGTGCAGACCAAAACCTTCTGCACATTCAACAACAACAAACCATGGTTCACTGCAGAACTGAGACGGCTACGCCAGGACAAGGACGAGGCCTACAGGAG
Source organism: Planiliza haematocheilus (assembly GCA_005024645.1). Classification (NCBI taxonomy): domain Eukaryota; kingdom Metazoa; phylum Chordata; class Actinopteri; order Mugiliformes; family Mugilidae; genus Planiliza; species Planiliza haematocheilus. Next base: position 1,226,155 of record SRSE01000499.1, read on the forward strand.
TGGGGATCGAGACCTGTACAAGCAGGCCAGGAACAAGCTGACAAAGGAGATCAAGGCAGCAAAGAGGAAGTACAGTGAGAAGCTGAAGGACCGCTTTTCTGCCAACGACACCTCTACAGTTTGGAAAGGACTGCAGACCATCACCAACTACAGGAGACCATCCCCCCACCCTGTGGGGAGCCCCCGCCTGGCAGAGGACCTCAGCGACTTCTACTCCAGGTTTGAAAGGAAAGGACTTTCACACCTTTCACTTCCCCCACCATCTCCATCACAAAAGGCCTTGCAGCTCCACAAACCACACCCAAACCCCTTCCTGCGCTGAGGATCTGCGAACAGGATGTGCGTCAGCTCTTTCAGAGACAGAGGATTATCATCCAAAATGGATGAATAACAGAAAAAAGCCGAATGAATGGTATTTTTTTTGTTTGTTTTCCAGCATAATAGTCTCTTGAGACATTAGTTTAATACGTGTTTGTAACAAAACACAAAGACTTCCTGACCAGTTTCAAGTTTGAGACTGTTTTAAATGAATTTTTTAAAACTTAGAAGAAAAAAGTTACAGTAAAGATGACCAAGAACAATAAAAAATATAGCTGCAAGCAGCAATGAAGGGTTCAAGCAGTTCGTTTGGGATAGAGTTGCACAAAAACGCAATGTTTTCTAAGTAAATAGTCCCCCTAGTGGCCGAACGATACACCATTTGGAGCCAAAAGGAGACTTTTGGTAATTGCAGCGCCCCCTAGTGGCCGAATGATACCAAATTTGACATGTCCACTCGGGACAGGGTCTGGAAACATACTTCCAAATTTAACTTTGATACGTCACACCGTTCTCGAGGTATGACCTTGTATCCTGTTTGCAGCCTTCGCCGCTGTTTCTGATTTGATATAGCGGCCAAACGGTTTTGAAGCTGAAGATGCCTGATAGTAACTTTTGTATGCATTGGTCAGAAGACGGTCTGTGCTGATTTTGGTGAGAATTGGACAAATTTTGCGAGCGCTGAAAATTTAGTTTCGCTTTCAATACAATCCAATATGGCAGACAATCCAATGGGGCGAAATTAACATCACAGGTATTGCTAATCTCGGCATGATCCAAGGAGTCCAACAGTACCAGGTTTTTGAATATCAGGCATACAGGTCAAAAGTTATAGACAAAAACGCAATGTTGCCAATTAAATCGCCCTCTAGTGGCCAAATGACACCAAATTTTTATTGCGCACTTCTAAGGGAGTGTCGAAGCGTCTGACCAAGTTTAGTCTTCGAAAGTCAAAACGTCACCGAAATATAAGCAAACTTCCTGTTTGATGTCTTTGCCGCCGACTGCGATTGGCTAACACAAAAAGTTGGCATCAACTGTCACTGGGGCAACCCACGGTATCTGTGGATATAACAATTTCATTTCAAATAAAAACACATCAAGAGATATGAGCAAAAACAATGTTTTGCCAATTATAACGCCCCCCAGTGGCCACATGACACCAGATTTTGTTCGTGCACTTGGGACAGTGTCTGGAAGTGTGCTACCAAATTTGGTTTCATTGCATCAAGGCATTGTCGAGATATGAGCTCAAATGTAAAACGCTGCCTTCACCGCCAATTTTGATTGGCTATAGCGGCCAAATGGTTTCGAAGGTGAAGACGCCTGATAGTAACTTTTGTGCACATTGGTCAGAAGACAGTCTGTGCCAATTTCCGTGAGAATCGGACAAAATTTGTGACCGCTGAAAATTTAGTTTCGCTTTCAACAAAATCGTAAATTACGAAAAATCCATCATGACGCATTATGACGTCATAGGGTGCGTTGCAATCGTCATTTTCCAAGGATTCCAACGATACCTTTTTTCCAAAAATCGGACATACGGTTCAAAAGTTACATGCACAAATGTACTTCAAACTTTGATCAGTTGGTGGCGCTAGACCGTACTTAGTGCTTACATGTAACCCAGTCTAAGAAATATTGAGACTGCCCTTAAGCTATGTGCCAAATTTCACAACTTTTTACCATACGGTTCTATGGGCTGCCATAGACTCCCATGGCGGAAGACCCTAAAATCATACAATCCCTATAGGGCTTCTCGCAGCTTCGCTGCTTGAACCCTAATAAAATGGAACCTGTAAATCTACCGAATTATCCGTTTAAGCATTGATGGAAGCATCCGTAAAAGGTACAACCTAATAACCTGTCTATGGATTATTCGTCTCGATAAATTTTTCGTTTAGCGGGACGTAGCACGTGATCTACGGTCCTGAGGCCTTGACATGCATCAAGAGTGAGAAATAGACGGATGTAATGGAGAGAATCCGGTCATTTTTAAAAATAAAACATCATTCAGACTCAGATAATAAAGCGACTTGTCGACTTTAAAGTCGACACGTCCAGATTAAAGTCGATATGATATTTCAACTTTATTCTCGACATGTCGAGTTTAATCTCGTCATGGCAAAAATATATTTTTTCTTCATGTGTGGCCCTAATACTCCGTCGTACTTTAGCCTAAAAGTCCCACAAAACTTTTTACGTATGGGACCTGGTACAGAGAGATGGAGACATGGGACGAGAGCGGCACTTTTAAGTGGCCTTATACACTACCCCTAAACCTAACCACCTGTAAGAAGTTCGCTGTAAAAATCATAAGTAAGAACTTTCACTCTGACGGAGATAGAGATTCTGAAGAGGGTCGACCACCCTTGTCTCATTAAGACGGAGGACTTCTACCAGACTGAAGACAATAACTAAAGAGTGTTGGAGCTGATGGAGGGAAGAGAGTTGTTCCACATGCTGGGGGATGGAAAGTGCATACCCTGTCTCCTAAGATAGGTGATGGGTCCAGCCCCCCCTTTCTTTTTTCCACAGTGCAATTACATGCTGATCTGTTCTTTCACAAAGCACAGTTTGTAGGTTTTGTAAAGACTGATAATGTATTTTTAAACAAATGAGGTGACTGTAAAGTATTGTGAAAGTAATCTTAACAAACGGTAAATGCTGTATTTTTCAATAACAGTACGTTGTTATTCTAAGGACACCTTCTGTCAACTTGATAACGGACAATTCCGTAGATTTACAGGTTTCATTTTATTTTTAATGTTCATGGCTGTCTTTACTGTAACTTTTTTCTTCTAAGTTTTAAAAATTCTCTGCTGCCTCATGGGTTGTCCTAAAACAGTCTCAAACTTGAAACTGGTCAGGAAGTCTTAATTAATTAATTAATTTTGCTTTTTTCTGTTATTTATCCATTTTGGAGTGTAAGTATCGCTCCATGCTATACAAGAGGGAACTTGTGTCATTATTCGCCAGCCAACAGCGGACTTGTGTCGTTCCACACTATTTAAGTGTGGACCTTTGGCTCTAATGCAAATGAACAAATAAAATTGATTTCTATAAGTATAGAAGATCTGGTTATAAACCATTTTATTATTTTTTTCCTAGCTGTTTTTCTTTTCTTTCCCCATTTTTAGATTTTCAGGTACTTATCACTCTGTTGCCCTCTGGGTAGCCCTTCATTTTAATTCCGCTTTAATAGAGCCATCATGCTGTATTAAAAAAAAACAAAAATAAATAAAAAAGAACATAACTAATCATGTTTAATTCTTGAAATATTAAGTTGAGATGTCATGTTTGAGTTATGTTTTAAATATTTTTGCTTATTTCTTCTTTTCACACATGCTGGAGTGTGACTGTCGCTCTGTGCTATCCAACAGGGAGCTTGTGTCATAATTCGCCAGCCAACAGTAGACTTGTGCCCCAGATGAACTGCAAACTTATGTTTATATGACAAAGACTTATGTTAACATAATGGCAACCTGCTGCCAGTTCTTTACTGTTATTTTACAGGACAATACTTAACAGTTTGGTAAGCACGGTGGCTAGCAGTGTCCATGTCCCACATTCTCCTTACGCATATGCAATGCGCAAAGCCAAAAAATGGAAAAACACCTGTGATAATCAAATACGGAAAATTCCTTACTATTAATACAGTAAATTGGACTGTATATTTACGGAGATTTCTTACACTGTGGCGATTACCTTACTTTGCCTTATACCCTTAACCCCTTAACCGAAGCCCAAGAAGCTCTATTTCCACATAGACAGAGAAATCAAGAGGGACATAGAGCAGGCAAAGCAGAGTCTGACACACCTTCATGTATTATTTATAGGTTTTTAGCTTCCGGATTCCAACTCTGTCTCATATAAATATATACTAATTCTTCATTTCAAAATGGATCACATCTTTCTGTGCACACACTAACTTTATACAAAAATATGACTCAAAATGAAATTATTCTGTCAAAGAATAACACTTGTTTTCACTTCACATGGTACATGCATCAAAGTACGCCAGGTTCAACAAAAACATCTGATATTATCCAAGGCGATGCACCTGGGATAAAAGCGATTGGTATGTCAGATCCACCCTTGGCAATCATCAACTCTGATATCCCTGCAGCCAGATTCCATGGCTTCAAGGAGGGACATATGGTCATGTGGCTGATGGTCATAAACCTTCCACCTCCATACAGAAAAGAACTCCTCTATGGGGTTGAGGAACGGTGAATAGGGTGGAAGGAAGAGACGTACTAGTCTTGGGTGGTGAAGAAGTAAATGTTGAAGGGACACTGAATTTATACGTCCGGGGGGATTCCAGCCATGTGTTCTATCCGGCCTCTGCTCCCCTGATGATCAGAGACTTGATCATACTACCTGAGTTACTCCTTTGTCCTTTTGTTCTGACCATGTCTGGGAGCCACCTTTTCCCCTCTACTGAGTTCACCCTCCTGTGTAAAGTTGCCCTCAACTGACCAATATACAACCACATCAGGGGACACGGTACACTCAAAAAAAATGATTCTTGGCCCTCATAATAATGACGAAATAATTTCAAGTAAACTTTAATTGAAATATAGGAAATCCAAAGTTTATTGGAAAATAAATAAATATAATGTGAATATACTTAGTATAAAGTGAATGTAAACAAATCGAGTAAACTTTATGTGATTAGATTCCATTAGGCCGCTATATGTGTTACATTTCCGCAGAGTAGGTGGCAGTAGTGCACCTTACTGGTTGCCACCAACCGAAAGGAGTAGAAGAAGATTGATATAACCTCTGTTTGTTGGTGTGGGAGACCCCGTAACATTTTCTCTGGTTTGGTTTACCGACGTGTAAGCAAGTTTTCCCGGGCGAGTAGGAACTTGGAGTTGGAGTCACAGGTTTGGTAAGTTTTTCTCAACCAGTTCTCCATCTGCTATGTTATACGATTTAGGAGATTTAATTTAATAAATTACTTTAAGCGAATATGATTGTTATTCTTCTGAGAGGTTGGTGAATTTAGGCTAATTTAGGTTAGCGCTCTGCCTCGTGTCCTGCTAGCCATAGCTGCTAGCAACCATGCTAGTTTTTGCTAATGCTCGATAGCTAGCAGCTACAGTCAAACAAGCCATGGTGTCGCCGCTGACATTGCTGCGTCATTTACAGAAGCTAAGGTTAGCTCTTAAATTTAACCTGCTACGTGGCATATTTGAATATTTAGTGCATCCTGACGTGAAACTGCATTTTCAGTATTTTCAAAAAAGTTGGCTCCTCTCGTATACTTTGACAGAGAGACTTCATTTAAACTTTAAAATGTAGCTAAAATCCTCCTTATTTCTGTGGGCATACAACTTTTCGACTGCTTTTATACCGTTTGCTCAATCACTCGTCGTACATCATCATGATGGTTTTGTTAAATTTTAGAGTTTATAATGGGTGTGTATTGCGATTATCGCGTCCAGTACTAAAATTAGATAAGCGCGTTGGCGGTTTAAGCATTTAGACTAGGAAAAATATGCACTATGATGAAGATGGATGATTGGTCTTTTTTAATGCCAGAATTATCCATTAAATGAACATTGTATTGTGTTCCCTTACGTGCAGATACATCGCAGGGCCAAATCAAGCTCATCTTAAAAGGGCAACCCCTCAACTTAGGTGAGTACATGTAATGACGTTATAAGACCTATATTTACAAATGTTTACGTCAAATATGGCAGCCAACTTGCATTTTGACCTTGTTTTTTTTTCCTTGTCCAGGTACAATATGAATGGGCAAGTGGGAGTGTAAAGTGTGTGGCATATGTGTAGTAAGTAGATATGAATTATTGAAACATTGCAAACTAAAGCATGGCCACCATGGAAACCGGTTCAGGCATCCATGCCCAGATTGTCCATGCACATTTGCTTTATGGAAAAGTCTTTTGAGGCATTTATATCGAAGCCACCAAACCTCAGCATTTTAACTTCTTCATCTGAGTTATCTACATTTTTTTGTCAGTTGTGTGCATGTCATGAGATTTCCAATGAAAGAGATTTTTTCAATTCAATTCAATTCAATTCAATTCAATTCAATTCAGCTTTATTTATATAGCGTCAAAAACAATACAAATCGTCTCAAGACGCTTTACAAGACCCGGCTTGAAACCCCCAGAGCAAGCCTGCAGGTGACGGTGGCAAGGAAAAACTCCCTTTTAACAGGAAGAAACCTTGAGCAGAACCCAGCTCATATGGAGGGACCCATCTGCCTAAGGCCAGCCGGGTACAGACAGAGAAAGAGAACAGCAAGATAAACATACATCAGTCATAGATACACACATCTGACTAAAGCATACAGGTGGGATGCTATGGTACAAACTAATGATGTTACATGACGGTTAGAAAATGTAAGGGGAATCATCAGCAGGTTGGAGAATCGTTCATTCAGGTAGGAGTGGATAACAGCAGGATTCCATGGAGACTGGGCAGGCTGATGAGACCACGACAACAGATGTAGTATGGCGCTCCACAGGAAACACTCAACTCCAGGCCAGAGATACTCGGAAGAAGGGAGAGCAGCAGTAAACATTCTACATAGTAATAACACAGAATTGCATGACTAGTAGCAGATAGGAATTTAGAGGGCAGGAGCTCTGTGCCAGAGAAAAGAAAGTGGAGGACACGAGAGTGGAGATAGAAGAAAGAAGAATGTTTGTTGCATTGTCCCCCAGCAGCCTAGGCCTATAGCAGCATAACTAAGGGATGGTTTAGTCCAGCCCTAGCTATAAGCTTGATCAAAAAGGAAAGTCTTAAGCCTGACTTTAAAAATAGAGAGAGTGTCTGCTTCCCGAAACCAAACTGGGAGCTGGTTCCACAGGAGAGGAGCCTGATAGCTGAAAGCTCTACCTCCCATTCTACTTTTTAAAATTCTAGGAACCACAAGTAGGCCTGCACTTTCAGACCGAAGTGATCTGTTGGGATAATATGGTACAATGAGGTCTTTAAGATATGATGGAGCTAGGCCTTTGAGGGCCTTGTATGTAAGGAGGAGGATTTTAAATTCTATTCTAGACTTTAAGGGGAGCCAGTGAAGAGAAGCTAAAACTGGAGTAATATGATCTCTCTTGCTAATTCCTGTCAATGCTCTTGCTGCAGCATTTTGAATCAGTTGGAGGCTTTTTAAAGAGTTATTTGGACAGCCAGACAGTAATGAATTACAGTAATCCAGTCTGGAAGACACAAATGCATGAACTAGTTTCTCAGCGTCACTCTGAGACAGGATGTTCCTAATTTTGATGATATTACGTTGATGAAAGAAGGCAGTCCTGGTTACTTGCTTAATGTGACATTTAAAGGACATATCCTCATCAAATATAACACCAAGGTTTTTCACAGTAGTACTGGAGGCCAAGGTAATGCCATCCAAAGAAACCATGTGATTAGATAATGAATCTCTGAGATGCTTAGGACCAAATACAATAACTTCTGTTTTGTCTGAGTTTAAAAGTAAGAAATTACAGGTCATCCAAGCCTTTATGTCTTTAAGGCATGCTTGGAGTTTAACCAGCTGATTAGTTTCATCTGGTTTCATAGATAAATATAGCTGGGTGTCATCCGCATTATGCCATGTTTTCTAATAATCTTCCCTAATGGCAACATGTATAATGTGAAGAGTATTGGTCCCAGCACAGAACCCTGAGGAACTCCATAGCTTACTTTAGTATAAGTAGAGGAATCTTGGTTGATATGAACAAACTGGAATCTGTCAGACAGATAGGATTCAAACCAATCTAATGCAGTTCCTTTAATCTGGATCTCACTTTCAAGTCTCTGTAGTAAAATATTATGATCAATAGTGTCAAATGCAGCACTGAGATCTAGCAGAACCAGTATAGAGACAAGTCCACTATCTGAAGCCATGAGTAGATCATTGGTAACTTTAACCAGAGCTGTTTCTGTACTATGATGAACTCTAAAACCTGACTGAAACTCTTCAAACAGACCATTCCTGTTTAAGTGGTCACACAACTGATTAGCAACAACTTTTTCTAGAATTTTGGAAATAAAAGGAAGGTTGGAGATTGGTCTATAGTTGGCTAAAACATTTGGATCTAGAGTGGCTTTCTTAAGTAGGGGTTTAATTACAGCAATCTTAAAAGACTGAGGCACATATCCTGTTAATAAAGATACATTTATCTGGTTCAATATGGAGGTGTTAATTAATGGAAGAACATCTTTGAGCAATTTAGTTGGGATTGGATCTAGAAGACAGGTTGATGGTTTAGATGCTTTAATTGTTGAAGATAGCTCGAGAAGATCTACTGGGGAGAAGGATTCCAGATGTTGATAAGGTCTAACAGAAATTTCTAAAGTCACTGTACTTACATCTTTGACAGTCGTCGGAACGATGCCTTGAATGTTTTCTCTAATGCCAACAATTTTATTGGTAAAGAAGCTGATGAAGTCATTACTACTGAGGGCTGAAGGAATAGATGGCTCAACAGAGCTGTGGCTCTTTGTCAGCCTGGCTACAGTGCTGAAAAGAAATCTGGGGTTGTTCTTGTTTTCTTCTATTAATGATGAATAGTATGCTGTTCTAATACTACGGAGAGCTTTTTTATAAGTCGTTAAACTATCTTTCCAGGCTATGTGAGCTTCTTCAGACTTAGTGGAATGCCAAATTCTTTCTAGCTTTCGGGCTGCCTGTTTTAAACAGCGTAACTGCGAATTATACCAGGGAGCTAGCCTCCTCCGATTTTTCACCTTCTTTTTCAGAGGAGCAACTAAGTTTAGAGCTGAACTAAGCGATGCTGCAGTGCCGTCGACAAAATCATCTAATAGTGCAGGAGTTAAATTGTGGTTGCTGTCGTCCACATCTCTGACACATGGCACTGGGATGAATAAAGAAGGAATTAATTCTTTATATCTAGTTACAGCATCATCAGATAGACATCTACTGTAATGATATGTCTTTTCAGGTCCTGCGTAATCCATTATAGTAAATTCAAAGGTTATGAGAAAGTGGTCAGACAAAAGAGGGTTAGGGCTAAATATAGTTAGACCTTCAGTTTCTATGCCGTATGTTAATACCAGATCTAAGGTGTGATTAAAACTGTGAGTTGATCCGTTTACATTCTGAGAAAAGCCAATTGAATCTAGTAATGATGTAAATGAGGAGCTAAGGCTGTCACTGACAACATCAACATGGATGTTAAAGTCACCTACTATAATGACTTTATCTGTTCTAAGAACTAAATCACATAAAAACTCAGAGAATTCAGCTAAAAACTCAGAATAAGGAGCAGGTGGGCGATATACCACAACAAAAAGAATTGGTTTTTGTGTCTTCCGGTCTGGATGAGCAAGACTAAGGGTAAGACTTTCAAATGAATTAAAGCTCTCCTTAGGTTTAGTATTAATAGTCATGTCATTAATAGTCATGTCAATGAGCATTTAAGGAGACATGAAACCGTGACATGCATGTTCAAAGACTGTGAGTTCAAAAGAAACATCTACAATACATTTCATACACACAAATATCGGAAACACAATCCCCACTCTTTAAATGACTTTAAAGCTGAAGTTGTCACTGTAGTTAGTGGAGTTCAGGAGTTGGGCAGTTCTCCGGTTAATGATGCCTCCTGTGCTGTAGACACAGATGTAGAATCTGAAACAGAGTTTTTCCAGCGTTGGAGATATTCCCAAAGTTATTGAGGAGAACATTGCCTCAGATCTGTTGAAGTTGGAACATATTTTGTTTGTACCAGCCACAGCCATAAATGAATTACTGCGTGAATTACACTATTTGTTAAGCTCCCCATCTGTTCCCATCATCTTTAACAGCCTGTCTAATATTCTTCAAAATCATAGTGTTCAAGTTGATGAGTTGGTAGTCAGAGAGCTTGCTGAAGAAGTGTGCAAGTCCAGCCCTGTGGCCAAAGCCTTTGCAATAGACGGCCCCCTGGCTACAGCTTATAAAAGGAAGCAGTATTATAAAAAGCATTTTAATGTGGTGAACTCAGTTGAGTACATCCTTTGTCCTAAGACCAATAGGACATTTCAGTACATTCCTATTTTGTCATCTTTACAGCAGCTGTTGAATAACAGTGAAATTTTGAAGACTGTAATCCATACCCACAAGACACGGGAAAATACTTCCGGTGTAGGGCTGTACAAATCAATAAGAGATGGAATTTATCATAAAGAAAATGTGTTTTTCACTGGAGAGGATTTGAAATTGTCGATTTCACTATATGTTGATGACTTTGAGGTTTGTAACCCCATAGGCACATCAAGAAAAACTCATAAACTTTGTGGTGTCTACTGGATTTTGAATAACTTGCCACCAGGATCTCACTCAGCTCTTTCTTCCATCTACTTGGCTGTATTATGTAGGACTACTGATGTTAAGGTGTATGGGTATGAAGAAATTCTAAATCCCCTTTTACAGGATTTGGTTATTTTAGAGAAGCATGGTGTTTTTGTTTCAGGTCTTGGAAAGTTTGTGAAAGGCACAATCCAGTTGGTGATTGCAGATAACTTAGGAGCCCACGGGATAGCAGGCTTCACTGAAAGCTTTTCTGGTGTCTACTTCTGCAGGTTTTGTACAGGTGAGCGATCAGATATTCAAACTAGGGCTGTTCAGTCGGGTAATTTTAACATTCGGACAAAAGACGTACATGACACACATGTTACATTTGCAAGGGAGAACTCAACCATCTACTGTGGGGTAAAAGGCGAGTGTGTGTTTACCTTGAATTTATCTTGTTTTCATGTTACTCAGGGCTACCCTCCTGACATAGTTCATGACTTATTTTAGGGTGTTGTTCGAAAAGAGATTGCTCTCTGCATTGGTATATTCATTTGCAAAAAGTATCTGTCGCTTAACACTCTTAACAAATTAATCCTAAACTTTCCATATAAGTGGGGGGATAGAACTAATAAGCCCCATATCATACCACACACTTTTGCCTCTGCAAAGACAATTGGGGGTAACGCCCATGAAAATTGGAATTTATTGAGGTTGCTTCCATTTATCATAGGAGACTTGATACCAGAAGGAGAGCCTGCTTGGCTTGTGTTGCTTGATTTAAAATAAATCGTTGAACTCGCTGTCGCCCCTGTTCATGACAGGGAGAGTATTGCCTACCTGGCCTGTAAAATCACAGAACACAGAGATAGGTATTTGGGGCTTTTTCCTGCAGGACTCTTACCAAAACATCACTTTCTCGAACATTACCCTCAAATGATTGAATGTTTTGGGCCTTTAGTTGGGCAATGGACAATGAGGTTTGAAGCAAAACATAGCTTCTTTAAGGAAGTTGCTCGGCACACAAATTGTTTCAAGAATATACCCCTCACACTTGCAACTAAACATCAGCAGATGATTGCGTATCATATCAATGCCTCCCACCTGAAATCCTCATTGGAAGTCACAAATGTTTCCACACTTCCTGTAGATGTATTGAACAAGGAAGTAGTGGCAAGCCTCAGGCAAAAATACCGTATGATGAATGAAGTACATCTGGCCAAAAATGCAACCAACAAAGGAATCTCTTACAGAATTGGCATGTTGATTCCTTATGGTGCTACTTCTGGTCTGCCCGAGTTTGCAGAAATCCTCCAAATGTGTGTTGTGAAGAACAGCTTGAGCTTTGTTGTGCGAATGTTGTGTGCGTGGTACCATGAGCACTTCCGAGCATATGAGGTGACTGTGTCACCTGATAAAGGGGTTGCCCTAGTTGATCTTGAAGACCTGGCTGATGCCTATCTACTATGCGCGTACACAGTAGATGTGAAACGGATGGTTACCTTGAAAAGACATATCATTGTTTAAGGTGGGTCAATAATGTATTTTTTTCCTCACTAATTTTATGGTGGTGTGCAGCAAATGCTTGCATGATTAGTCAGCCATTGCAAAGAAGGCCTAGACTCAAGTTATACAGTTGGGGTGACATTAAAGAGAAACATCAGATTAACTTGAAATGAAAATGAACATCTGCTTAAATTCTGATATGAAGTTAGAGTAATGGTTGAGTATTTAATCTAACTTCTGTTTCTTGTATTTTGTTTCCTAAAATAGACGATGTCAAGTCCCATCTGCCTGCGGATTGTTTTTGGTGAGGATGACGCCAGGAAATTTGCCCTCAACTCGGGGATGCCAGCATCTGTGAATGAACTTATACTTCAGATAAAGACTGCATTTGGACTTGCAGAGGAATTTAGGCTCCAATTTAAAGATGCAGACTTCGGCAATGAATATGTCAATTTAATGTCAACGAGTGAAATAAGAGATAGGGATACACTGAAAGTGATATTTTTGCCTTGTGAAGAAACTACTCCCAGCATCAGCAAGCCAATTACTTCACCCAGTACATTCCACAGGTCTGAGTCCTCTGACCAAGCAAGTTTGTCTGACCACTCATTTGACAGTGTAGACACCATCATTTTAGATCCAGTTCCAGCATCAAGAACCTCCTCTTGGCCTCCAATCTTCAGTGTTCCCCAGTTTTCATACTTGGCTGAAATTCAGCTTCAGAATGCAAATGCAGAATTCAGATCTAATGGTACTCTTCTTGTTCCTCCACCAAAGTTAAGAATGGACATCCTTGAAGGCATGGCTGAAGAAATTTTCACGGCATATCCCAGTGATTCCCAAATTGAAGAGGCTGCCGAAGTTCTTGTACTTAAACATCCGTGCCTGAAACAAAAAGGCACTTGTGCTGGCCATGAGGGATGGAAACGGTATCTAAAGACAAAGGTTGCTAATTGGACACCCTGAGGTCAGCGTAAACTCTCTCAAGAACAAGCGCAAAGGTCAAGAAAAGGCAGCTGCGAATATCAAAAAACCAAGAAAAGCAGAGGTCAACTCCCATCCTTTCCTGAGGGTGAAACAAGAGAGAGTCTTGAAGATGAACGGGTAGCTCTCCTGACTGAGGTGAAAAAGAGAGGCAATGATGCTGTGATTAAGGAGAAAATGCAGAGGACATTCTCTTACAGACGTCAGGAGATTGTCCAGGAGGAACCTGTGATTGCTGAATTTGTGAACAGGTGGCCTGCCTTGTTTACAGTGAATGAAGTGAGTATTGATACTGATGTTTTGCATGCTGTTTTATACACGTTTTCCTTGAGTTACAATTTGATTTATTCACTCCTAACATTTGTGTTTTTATCCACAGTATTTTGTGGAAAGTATTAAAATTTAGATCATCTGTTTAGATATCTCATGTATATTCTTTCACTTTTTCTCTACAGATTAATACAGAATTCATGCGTTGACAACTTTGCCGCTTCAAGCCAAGTTCCTCAGGACAACTTGACCAATACACAGTTAACCTAATCAAGGTCTTTAGCAGCAGAGGGGGAGCCGCTGGAAAGAAGCTGAGGGTTAACTCATGGCCTTCCAACGGCTTAAGGCCAAGTGCATTAAACAGCTGCATTATTGCAAGAGTTTAACTCATAGTCAACTCTTAATTCACAATTGGATAGAGATAGCTTCCTGAACAGATTGCGAGATGAGCTGATGGATTTATTTGTAATTTAGCATCTAAACTGTGCTAAAGACATGCTATGTGCTATTGTAAAGTGCTGTGATTACCTGTTTAAATGTTCTCAGTCTGACTTTCTGGCCTACCCCAGGGTCTGATTGTGAGTGTGGTCTTTTTGGTAAATCGGTCGAAAATCGGGTCAAACTGCTGTGCTTGTGTTGTACTTGGTGTCCTTTTTCGTTAAGTCCATTTAAAAAATAAAAAAAAAGTGTGAGAGTGATCCCACAGTAATGTCACAGATGAAAAAAAAAATGGTGAAAGGGAATATGTTCTGAATTGCTAAATGTTTTAATCAGTTAACCTGATATGTCGCACAGAATATCATAATCACTGTTAAGAATAAGATGGTTATAAAAGTGTCCTGGAAATGTGTTACATTGGAGATTGAAGACTCAATGTAATATGCCTTCTTTTGCAGAGTGACAAGATTGAAGTTAAACGAGACTGTGTCATTAGAGGTCTTTGTGCTTACCTCAACGAGGACAGCAGCACACTCGTGAAGGAGTACTTGGTTAGTAATGGCAATTTACTGTAAGCTTTTCAGTGCTTAACTTGCAATGTTTTCTTTATTTCACAGTTTTTTTTTTTCCACCATTAGACCAGCAACAGTGAAGAAGCCAAGAGAGGGATCGCTCAGACCACCATGGGGATTTTTGTCATTCGCCACGAAGGTGCTGATGAAGAAGATGAGCCAGAGACAGTTGGAGTTGTGATTGAAGGTGTGGAGCTGCTTGACAATTTGATATATATATTTATGTATATATTTACACTACCGTTCAAAAGTTTGGGGTCACCCAAACAATTTTGTGTTTTCCATGAAAAGTCACACTTATTCACCACCATACGTTGTGAAATGAATAGAAAATAGAGTCAAGACATTGACAAGGTTAGAAATAATGATGATTTGTATTTGAAATAAGATTTTACATCAAACTTCGCTTTCGTCAAAGAATCCTCCATTTGCAGCAATTACAGCATTGCAGATCTTTGGCATTCTAGCTGTTAATTTGTTGAGGTAATTGGAGAAATTGCACCCCACGCTTCCAGAAGCAGCTCCCACAAGTTGGATTGGTTGGATGGGCACTTCTTGCGTACCATACGGTCAAGCTGCTCCCACAACAGCTCAATGGGGTTCAGATCTGGTGACTGCGCTGGCCACTCCATCACCGATAGAATATGAGCGTCCTGCTTCTGCTCTAAATAGTTCTTGCACAATTTGGAGGTGTGTTTAGGGTCATTGTCCTGTTGTAGGATGAAATTGGCTCCAATCAAGCACTGTCCACTGGGTATGGCATGGCGTTGCAAAATGGAGTGATAGCCTTCCTTATTCAGAATCCCTTTTACCCTGTACAAATCTCCCACCTTACCAGCACCAAAGCAACCCCAGACCATCACATTACCTCCACCATGCTTAACAGATGGCGTCAGGCATTCTTCCAGCATCTTTTCATTTGTTCTGCGTCTCACAAACATTCTTCTTTGTGATCCAAACACCTCAAACTTAGATTCGTCCGTCCACAACACTTTTTTCCAGTCTTCCTCTGTCCAATGTCTGTGTTCTTTTGCCCATCTTAATCTTTTTCTTTTATTGGCCAGTCTCAGATATGGCTTTTTCTTTGCCACTCTGCCCTGAAGCCCAGAATCCCGCAGCCGCCTCTTCACTGTAGATGTTGACACTGGTGTTTTGCGGGTACTATTTAATGAAGATGCCAGTTGGGGACCTGCGAGGCGTCTGTTTCTCAAACTAGAGACTCTAATGAACTTATCTTCTTGCACAGTTGTGCTACGCGGCCTCCCACTTCTTTTTCTACTCTGGTTAGAGCCTGTTTGTGCTGTCCTCTGAAGGGAGTAGTACACACCGTTGTAGGAAACTTCAATTTCTTAGCAATTTCTCGCATGGAATAGCCTTCATTTCGAAGAACAAGAATAGACTGTCGAGTTTCAGATGAGTGTTCTCTTTTTCTGGCCATTTTGAGCGTTTAATTGACCCCACAAATGTAATGCTCCAGAAACTCAATCTGCTCAAAGGAAGATCAGTTTTGTAGCTTCTGTAAAGAGCTAAGCTGTTTTCAGATGTGTGAACATGATTGCACAAGGGTTTTCTAATCATCAATTAGCCTTCTGAGCCAATGAGCAAACACATTTCACCATTAGAACACTGGAGTGATAGTGGCTGGAACTAGGCCTCTATACACCTATGTAGATATTGCACCAAAAACCAGACATTTGCAGCTAGAATAGTCATTTACCACATTAGCAATGTATAGAGTGTATTTCTTTAAAGTTAAGACTAGTTTAAAGTTATCTTCATTGAAAAGTACAGTGCTTTTCCTTCAAAAATAAGGAGATTTCAATGTGACCCCAAACTTTTGAACGGTAGTGTATATATATATATATTTATATATATATATATATATATATATATATAGAGTCCTCATAGTCCAAACTCAAGGTTTATGTAAAAGTTCAACTAAACTTTATATGTAGTAATTAAATGGACAATTAAGTTTATGTAGAAATTTGCATCAACTTAATTTAATAAAAACTGATGTTATTTGATTTATTTACATTATGTATACATGATAGAAAAACATTCACTTTAATGTGACCTTTTACATTGAACTTATATAATGAGATTACATGGAAAATTTACATGTAATTAAAATACATAAAGTCAATGTTTTTGGCTTAATTATTTTTTTGAGTGTACAGGTGCTGGCCAGTAAATTAGAATATCATCAAAAAGTTGAATTATTTCAGTAATTCCATTCAAAACGTGAAACTTGTATACTGTATACTTTCCTTCCACACATAGTGATATATTTCAAGTGTTTATTAATTTTCATTTTTATTATTACAACTGACAGCTAATGAAAACACCAAATTCAGTATCTCAGAAAATTAGAATATTCTGAAAAGGCTCAATATAGAAGACACCTGGTGCCACACTAATCAGCTGATTAACTCAAAACACCTGCAAAGGCCTTTAAAAGGTCTCTCAGTCTTGTTCTGAAGGCTCCACAATCATGGGGAAGACTTCTGACTTAACAGTTGTCCAAAAGACGACCATTGACACCTTGTACAAGGAGGGCAAGACACAAAAGGTGATTGCTAAAGAAGCTGGCTGTTCGCAGAGCTCTGTGTCCAAGCACATTAACTGACAGGCGAAGGGACGGAAAAAATGTGGTAGAAAAAAGTGTAGAGCTCTAGGGATAACCGCACCCTGCAGAGAATTGTGACGACAAACCCATTCAAAAATGTGGGGGAGATCCACAAAGAGTGGACTGCAGCTGGAGTCAGCGCTTCAAGAACCACCACGAAGAGACACATAAAAGACATGGGATTCAGCTGTCGCATTCCGTGTGTCAAGCCACTCTTGAACAAGAAACGGCGTAAGAAGCGTCTCGCCTGGGCCAAGGACAAAAAGGACTGGACTGCTGCTAAGTTATGTTTTCTGATGAAAGCAAATTTTGCATTTCCTTTGGAAATCAAGGACCCAGAGTCTGGAGGAAGAGCGGAGAAGCACAGAATCCACGTTGCATGAGGTCCAGTGTAAAGTTTCCACCGTCAGTGATGGTGTGGGGTGCCATGTCATCTGCCGGTGTTGGCCCACTCTGTTTCCTGAGGTCCAAGGTCAATGCAGCCGTCTACCAGGAAGTTTTAGAGCACTTCATGCTTCCTGCTGCTGACCAACTTTATGGAGATGCAGATTTCACTTTTCAACAGGACTTGGCACCTTCACACAGTGCCAAAACCACCAGTACCTGGTTCAAGGACCATGGTATCCCTGTCCTTGATTGGCCAGCAAACTCGCCTGACCTTAACCCCATAGAAAATCTATGGGGTATTGTGAAGCGGAAGATGCAATACGCTAGACCCAACAATGCAGAGGAGCTGAAGACGACTATCAGAGCAACCTGGGCTCTCATAACACCTGAGCAGTGCCACAGACTGATCGAGTCCATGCCACGCCGCATTAATGCAGTGATTGAGGCAAAAGGAGCCCCGACTAAGTATTGAGTGCTATACATGCGCATTCTTTTCATGTTCATTCTTTTCAGTTGGCCAACATTTAAAAAAAAAAAACATTTTTTTTCATTGGCCTTTTCAATATTCTAATTTTTTGAGATACCAAATTTGGAGTTTTCATTAGTTGTCACTTATAAATATCAAAATTAAAAGAAATAAACATTGGAAATACATCGGTCTGTGAGCATTGCATGAATATAATGTACAAGTTTCACTTTTTGAATGGAATAAATAAATAAATAAATCAAGTTTTTGATGGTATTCTAATTTACTGGCCAGCACCTGTATATCTTTGCTCTGGCCCTACATTCAGGGTCAGTCTCGGACTCACTCTGTGTCGGTAGGCTCACCATAACCTGGAACGTGTGAATGTGTTAACATTTGTAAATAATACAAACACATTCCATAATTTTGTGAAATGTGTGAATGGTATGGTAAATCTTTAGAAAGCTACACACCCCCGTACTCCTTTTTTCAGTATGTGTGCCACTGCTTGTGAGCTGTATCAAGTGATATAAATCTTTAATCTCTGAGATCAGCATTAATGGCTGAAGCAGCCTCAGATCTGAGGTCTGCTCCCTGGCTTCATACTCACAGCTGAAGAACTTCCAGTGGAGGGAGGTGGAAAGAAGGATGGCTACACAAGTCTTTGCTCCCATATGTACACAAAATTAGCTGCTTATTAGTTAGTCTCTGACAGAGACTAACTAATAAGGAGCTAAATTTATTTCATTTAATTACAGTTCCCCCTTTATGCTTCCTCTATCACCCCCACTCTGAGGAGCCAGCAGGGATAAGAGGTTCCAGTAGAGGCAGTAGCCTTGGATGAAGAGATCATGTACAGAGACTCTCTGTACATGATCTCTTAGAAGTATTTTCAATACATCCAAGGCTGCTGCCTCTACTGGAACCTCTTATCCCTGCTGGCTCCTCAGAGTGGGGGTGATAGAGGAAGCATAAAGGGAGAACTGTAATTAAATTGCTTTTTAAGGACAAAAAAGGGTGGCATTTTCTCCTGTTCTTACAAACAGGTACTAAGCTTTAGTTTTTTTACCTCATAGTTCTATGACATTTAGTGAATTGAACTGTCATTAATCTTTTTTAGTTTTCTGTGCTGCCCCTCACACCTTTTGTTAAAATTCTGTGAGCTAAAATAAATAGGAGTTAGAAAGAGAAAACAGGATACAGAGTTAAAGCGAGAAATACAGGATGAAGAGTGAGGTGGGAAGCACTGCACAGCTTCTTTTGTTTTGACGTATCCCCACGTTTATTAACTCAGTTTCTTCCTAATCAATCATCTACCAGATGGATCATTTTGCTGTTCTATTTTGACTTCATCTACTGAATATGAACGTAAGTTATTCTTCAGGCTGTTCCACAATGTTTTTTCGTGTTTCTGTGGATTAATGAGTAAGGAGGTGGAATTAGGCTGGGCACTGCCTGTTAATGGGGCTTATGAAAGCTGGGGAGCAACTGCAGCCCTCGTTAGCTGAGCCGACTGCTATTGATTGCGACGAGCCACTGGGGGCTCCCTACCTGCAGTTGACTTTGTACTTGTGCAAGAGTTTTAAGGGTCTGCTGAACAACAGGGACCATGCACATCTCAAACAAGGTCTATGAAAAGCCTATCAATTAGGCTTTGAAGGTCAAGCAAACTCACTCCCCCTGTGCTCTCCTTCTGTCTTTTCACTCTTCCATGGTCTTGAGCCGGCGGTATCTTCTCTGCTCCCTCCAAAATACATCTGAAGACTCCATTCAATTAAATATCTCTCAGCTCCAGCTGCTACCTAAGTGAAAGGTCAACTAAGTCCAGGAGGCTAAAAGAAAAAGCCTTGGCTTTTTCATAACCCCTCCCAACAACAAAGCCTCCCCCAAGCAGGCTCTTTCACTCTTAATGATACCCACTGGTCAGTCCCTAACTAGCTGTGACAGTTACCCCCAGAAGCGCCAATGCAGGCGAGAGCCAATCGATCAGGAAAAAAATAAAATAAACATATAATGATAACCCGCAGACATAATGTCAAGCCCTTGCACTGTCCCAATTGATTGACATTCAGGTAGATAGTGGGGAGAGAGAGCTGCCCAGACATCAAAAGCAAGATGCAGCAGTAGGCTGTCATGCTCTCTTGTGCTCACTGAGGTAGGTTAACCCTCTCACATGAACTCTAATTATCCAGACTGTGGCCTTGAGGAGTCCCACAGGAATTCCCAGCAAACCCAACAGGCCTCAATAACACTCAATAACCATCAGCACAAAACACCTCCTAATTGAGTAAAATTACACCCATTACTTAAGCTCTCGTGCAACCACACTGAAGCTGAAAATAACTTTGTATAGATTTGCACCAATCATCATATATGTGTGCGTTTGTGTATAGTTTCCATTCATTTCAATCATTTCAGTGGTTGCCATTAATTTCTCTAAGTATGACAATCACTGTAAATACTTTTAGCCAGTCTGGCCCAACAACGTTTAATTTTAGACTCTGTGTTCTGTGATGAGAAATAAGATGAGGACAATGTTTTCAGTATCAGCTGCATAGGAGGTTTATTCTGTGTGAAACACATGATAATATACATCAGCTTCACGTGACCAGCTTTCTATATGTGTACCTATGTTAAGTAGAGCTTAGTCTGCTTTGCTATCAGCTGGCAATGTAGTGTTGCCCAGAGCTAGCTGTCTTAACGTTGTGGTTGGCTGTGCTGCTTGGCCTCTAGGGGATGGCGTGAATGTGGTAGTATGAACACCATTTTCTGGTGTGAATGTTTCTGTATGTTAACCGCTACCCATTTTATTATGAGCAATATTTGATTTATTTTGCTGTTGCCAATTTGTGATTCGATTTCCATTTCTTTATATTGTGTACAAAAGGCTAAACTTGTTTTTGATGTGTACTCTTGTATTAATTTGTGTAGCTATGCAGAATTGTTTTGTTTCTACAGCATAAGTAGATTCAGTTTTTCTTTTGCAGTTTTTTGTGTTCTTTTGTGTGTAGATTTCCACTGAAAGCTTCAGAAGACAAGAGCCTAAAGTGGTGACAGCTGGGCCCCTGAGGTCCGAGTCTCCTTTACTGTGAACCCCCTGTTTGCTTGTGTATGTGTGTGTGTGTTTCATGTGTGTTTGGAGTGACCCTCCCCCGAGATACCTCCCCTCTTGTCAGCCCTTCTCTCCACGGGTAAGCCTCAGCTCTGAACCCTGTTTTATGGATGTGTGTGTGACAGCTGGCTTTTTAATACTTTACCTATTAAATAAAATGTACTTTATGGATGGTACCTCATATCCCGCCTGTCTGCATATGAATCTGAACGCCTTATTTAGATTATATTATATTTTCGGTAACACTTTACTTGACAGTGTCTACATAAGAGTGACATGACACGGTCATAACTATGACATGACTCTGTCATAAAAGTGTCATAAACTTTATAAACATGTCATAATCTTTTATGACCTCTGTCATTAAGTGTCATTCGGTTTCGATTATGACAATTTGACATTAATCAACGTGACATTACCAGAAGTTGTCTTGGTCATGACAAGTTGACATTAAATATGTTTGGGACGTCTTTGTCATGACAACCTGACATTAAATTTGTTTGGAGTGTCCTTATTAAGATAACTTGGCTTTAAATAAGCATCTCAGAGATTCATTATCTAATCACGTGGTTTCTTTGGATGGCATTACCTTGGCCTCCAGTACTACTGTGAAAAACCTTGGTGTTATATTTGATGAGGATATGTCCTTTAAATGTCACATTAAGCAAGTAACCAGGACTGCCTTCTTTCATCTACGTAATATCATCAAAATTAGGAACATCCTGTCTCAGAATGACGCTGAGAAACTAGTTCATGCATTTGTGTCTTCCAGACTGGATTATTGTAATTCATTACTGTCTGGCTTAACCCTAACCCTGGCCCTAAACACTCTTTAAAAAGCCTCCAATTGATTCAAAATGCCACAGCAAGATTATCGACAGGAATTAGCAAGAGAGATCATATTACTCCTATTTTAGCTACTCTTCATTGGCTTCCTTTAAAATCTAGAACAGAATTTAAAATCCTTCTCCTTACATATAAGGCCCTTAAAGGCCTAGCTCCATCATATCTTAAAGACCTCATTGTACCATATCATCCCAACAGATCACTTCGGTCTGAAAGTGCAGGCCCACTTGTGGTTTCTAAAATTTGTGTGGGGATGCAGAGCTTTCAGCTATCAGGCTCGTCTCCTGGGGAACCAGCTCTCAGTTTGTGTTCGGGAGGCAGCCAACCTCTCTATTTTTAAGGTCAGACTTATGACGTTCCTTTTTGATCAAGCTTATAGTTGGACTGAACCAACCATCTGTTGTCGTAATCCCATCAGGCTGCCGAGTCTTCATGGAATCCTGTAGTTTTCCACTCCTACCTGAATGAACAATTTTTCAGCCTGCCTATTATATTTTCAAACTATCATGTAACATCATCAGTTTGTATCATACAATTCCACTTTTGCGTTTTAGGCAGATATGTGTATCTATGACAGATGTCTGTTCTCTTCTCTCTTTCTTCTGTTTGTACCTGGCTGGCCTTTGGCAGATGGGTCCCTCCATATGAGCTGGGTTCTGCTTAAGGTTTCTTCCTGTTAAAAGGAAGTTTTTCCTTGCCTCCGTTGCCTTCAGGCTTCCTCTGGGGTTTGAGATGATTTGTATTGTTATTGACGCTATAGAAATGAAAAAATAATTGAACTGAATGTGGTGAATGAATGTTATTCACTTCTCCTATGAGTGGTCAGAATGTTATGCCTCATCGTGTAGTTACAGGCTATAATGTTTTGAACTTATGGAGGTCTAAGTATAGGTTTATTCTGCATGGTAAGCCCATACTTACAAGGAAAGTAATTATTGTTCAGTTTGAAATTGTGTCTTGTCATACAGAATATTGTGATTTTTTTTTTTTTTTATTATTTCTTTTTTTGGTATTGGTCCCTTAAATCTTACTCACTGGTTAAAGAAAAGGGCGGCACAGTGGTGTGGTGGTTAGGAATCAGACTCTTGGCTAGCAGCCTTTCCACTAACCTGCTAATCAATGCAAAAAAAATTAAAAAATAAATGTCCATTTTAAATGTCACTATGAGCACAGAACAGAAACGCAGCTGCTCGGCCTGAGGTTAACTGCAATAATGCACCCAATATCGGTTTCTCATAGATTTGTTACATTGTTCCTTCTCAGGACACAGCACTCTGGGAGTAAGAGTAGAGCTTGTTTATAGGCACAAAAATACACGCAACAAATAAAATGAATAACAGAATAAGGTCTTCCTAAGCTACAAATGTAACCTATAAAATAATCTTGATAACAATAATTGAATTTTGCTGTGATAAGATGTATTTGTGGAAGCAGAAGGGGATATTTGGGAATAATCGACAATCACTATTCCTTCCAAGACATATATGCACAGAAAAAAAAAAAAAAAAAAAACAATTGTGAAAGAGTGTCAGTCTCTCAGTAGCCAACACTGTTACTAATGGCTACGGGTGTCCTGATTAGCGTACACACTTTCACAATCCTTTTAAATGTGTTGAGATGGGCTTTAAATAATATGCAACACTTTAAACCCCAGCAGACTTAATTAAGGGTGGGACCTAGCGCATGCAGAGGTGAGCAAGGAGAAGCAGAATGTAGGAAGGAGAGAGGATTATATCTGTGGAGGGACTGGGAGGAGGTATATAAATTGTGTTGGGGGTGGGGATAAGGTGGAGGAGTGAGAAAGGGGTGTCCTTATTTCTGCCCAGCAGCTAATGTCCACATTGAAGCAACTTACCCCTCTGGCTGCACACAGAAACAGTTTCATAAACCAACAGGAAAAAGAATTATTCTTTACTTAGAACTGACTCTAAAAAAGACTGCTTTTTAACTCGTTCTGCAGCGTGAGCTATTAAAACAATGTGGCTCTCATTTCTTCTTTCCCTGTCAGAACATTTACGGATTCAAAACAGTCCCAGGCACGTTGGAATTGAAATATATGCTTTTCTTGTCTGTATCAGCTCCTTCCTTTTACCCTTCCTTTTCTTTTGCTCCCCTCTACACTGTCATTGGAACAATAAGCATATGAAAAGGAAACCTAAATTAGATTAAATGTGTGGCCCATTTGGTCCCACTTCACATTACAGAACCTGATACTAGCAGAAATATGCAGGTGTGTAATAGAAAATAAAGTTTCAAGCCATCATATGATTTAGGTTGTTAAGTGCTCATGCCCACTGTGATGGCTGCATCCACAGCCACACCGAATTAAGAAGTCGGTAGCCTCCTAGCACTGATACGTTTTAGTTATTAGTACATTTGTGTTAGTTTGCTTTAGCTGGTTTATTTTGCTTTACAGTACAGTTATCATACTTTACGGATAAAAGACAGGACACATGTTTGTTTTTACATATCACATTTATAGTTTGCAGAGTTATTAGTTGTAATATTAATTGTTGTTTTTTTGAGTTACCAGTGCTGGTGGGGTCCCCACGTGGTGCTGCTTCAGGAGGCCGGGAGCAAAGGCTGAGGAAAGGGGTTGGGCCTGCTAAATGGTCTCCTGGGCCGATTGGGCTGCACCATCTCTCAATACCTCCGGGGAGGAGGATTTATATTAGTTGACCATTTTTGTGTCTTAGGATATTTAGAATGTTTGTATTTCTTTATTAAGGCCTTTGTTTAGGGAATTCTCTGTTTTCTTTGTTAGACGTTAATTGTTGTTATAAGTTTTTGTGAGGTTAGTGTAGTGTCTTTTCAGTTCCCCCTAGTGTGTCAACGTGGTCTGATCAGCCACTATATATGTGCCCCGTTGTGTTACTTTTGTCAGGTCTGTTTGTTGAGTTGCTCTTAGTTGAGTTCTAGTTATACACTAAGTTCTGTTAATTTGACCTCTTTTATGGGCCCAGAAGTTTAGTGATTTTTGTTGTAAATTACTTTTCTCTCGCTAACAAGCGTTTGTCCAATCAGTGGTCACATTTTCAAAACTCTAAACACAATTAGCACAGCATCGGTCTTTTGTGGCCATACCATTTACACATTTCATGTCGTTTTCACACAATATGCAGTCAGTGAACACATTTCCACAATGCTTACATGTTCTTAACAGACCAGCTGTACCTCCCAACAAAATTATGGATAGTTTTTGTATTATTTTCAAATGTTAACACACAACATACCACAATAGCAAAAGCAATATTCCAAACCTTGGATACAGTATAAAAACCTCTTCTTCTGCTATGATATCAGTTCAAAAACAACATATCTCAGCTGATATAGTTTTTTTCAATCGCTAACAACATGGTTTGAAGTCCAGTGTTGAGGAAAAAAAACAATCCAAGTCTAGTTCCAAGTTTGGTGAAGTGTTGCAAGTTTATTGGAGTTCCAGGTCATGGTGAGCCTACCGACACAGAGTGGGTCAGAGACTGGAGACTGACCCTGAATGTAGGGCCAGAGCACAGATATACCCTGTCCCCAGGTGTGGTTGCATATTGGTTAGTCAAGGTCAACTTTACACAAGAGGATGAACTCAGTGGAGGGGCAGAGATTGCTCCAGACTTTGTCAGAACAAAAGGACAAAAGGACAAAGGAGGAAACTCTGATCAGCAGGGCAGCAGAAGCAGGAGAGGTCATATCAGAGGTCAGTATATGGCTGGAATTGCCCCAGGCATGTCAATTTCAATGCCCCTTCAAAGTTTTCTTCACCACCCAAGACTGGTACATCTCTTCCTTCCACCCTATTCATCTTTCCTCAACCCCATAGAGGAGTTCTTTTCTGTATGGAGGTGGAAGGTTGATGACCATTAGTCACATGACCAGATGTCCCTCCTTGAAGCCATGGGTGCTGGCTGCAGGGACATCACAGTTCATGATTGCCAAGGGTGGATCCGACATACCAAGCGCTTTTATTGCACGTGCATCGCCTTAGATAATATCTGATGCGATGTTGATGAAAACATGTGGCCTAACCCTGAAGATCACAGAGACTACATCAGGGGTCTCCAACCTTTTTTCCTCTGAGAGCTACTTTTACAAAATGAAAATGGTCGAGAGCTACTCATTTTGAAACATTTATTCTCATAGCTTATTTCAACCCAAACAAACTGAATAAGCTTATTTGCCTGGACATTAACTGAATACTGGTGTCCACAACTCACATTTTGTATAAAACCATCACAAAAAACATCTAGTTCACATGCATCTGCATTTAGTATTTCTTTCAAGTGTATCTCACATTCTTAACTGAAATGTTGAATGCTGTCAAAACAAAATAATGCAATTACAAATACACAGATTACTTATTCACTTGTCTTATTATTCACATGTCACCGTATCACTTCACAATAGTACTCTCATGTCCAGATGTGTGTGTGTGTGTGTTCAGTCTTTTTAGTGAGATGACTGACACTGCATGGAGTCAGCAAGGGAGGTGTATGGTGGAGTGTAGCCACTGAGGTTCACTCTTATGGAGTCATTTAAATGTTCATCTGTCAGTCTTGTTCTGAACTTTGATTTCATGACATTCATGTCAGAAAATGCTGACTCACATAGGTATGTAGACCCAAACAAAGCACTCATTTTCAGAGCTGCTTGGTGAAGATTCTTATAGTTAGCTGGCTCTACAAAGCTCCAGAAATGCTCAGAATGCTGCTGAGACTTAAGTTGCACATTATTTTGAAGGTTTATAACCTCAATTTCCATCTCTACAGGATCAAGACAAAAAAGTTCAGCCATCTGTCCTGAAATCTCACTGATGTCCACATCCATGAAGGGATTGGCCATAAATGTCACACAAGGCTCAAGTTTCTCAAAGTCACTGAATCTGTCTGCAAACTCCTGCCCGAGCCTTGACAAGAGATCACAGTACTTGAAAACATTTAAAACGCTAGCTGCGCCTGTGTGACTTTCCAACATCTTTGAGACAGAGGGGAAGTGCTGAAACCTTTTGTTTTTAACTTGCATAATGTACAATGACAGTTTTGCACTAAACGCCTTCACAGCACTGATCATGTCAGATATGTTTTTACCTTTGCCTTGTAACTCTAAGTTCAGGTGGTTAATTTTCTCCGTTACATCTGTCAGAAAAGCAAGATCGAGTAGCCACTCTGCATCAGTTAATAGGGTGGTGTCTTCCTCCCTCGTTTCCATAAAAGCCTTGATTTCTGCCAGCAAAGTCAGAAAACGCTGCAGTATCTTGCCACGACTGAGCCATCTGACCTCAGTATGGAGCAGGAGATCCCCGTACTCTGCAGAGCATTCCTCCAGGAACAGCTTGAAGCTCCGGTGTTGCTTTGCCTTTGCTCGAATGGAGTTGATGATCTTAACAACAGGCGCCATGACATGGTCAAATCCCAAAACTTTTGCGCATATAGCCTGTTGATGTATGATACAATGATAGTTCAGAAACGTAGGGAAGTCCGGATCCGCTTTGCAGTGCGCAATAAATCCCGAGTGACGACCCGTCATGGCAGGTGCTCCGTCAGTTGTCACAGATACAAGTTTTTCAACAGGGACGTTTTTTTGTACAAAGTAGTCTTTCACTGCATTATAAATGTCGACTCCTCTGGTTGTGGTTTTCAGTGGAAGTAAGGTCAAAAACTCTTCTTTGGTTGAAAAGTCATCAAACACCATGCGAATGAACACAGCTAGCTGAGCTGTATCACTGGAGTCAATTGACTCATCACACTGAATTGAAAACCATTTGCACCTTTTCATGTCCGATTCCAGCTGGTTTACTGCATCCGCAGACAGCGCAGACACTCTTCTTGCCACAGTGTTTGCACCAAGTTGTACGTCGGCAATAGCAGACAAAATTTCTGTCTTACTTTTATGGTCCCTGAATAAGGTTTCAGCCACCGCGGTCATAGCCACCTTTACAATCCCGCCAGCGGTGAAGGGCTTTTTGTGCTTTGTTAAGATGTGCGCCACTTTAAACGAGGCCTCTGTTGCTGCACTGGCCTTCTTCGTAGGTCTGGTGAACAGTGACTGTTGTCTTTGAAGCGTGGCTTTAAGCTCCTTTATCTTCTCCTTTCGTAGACTGCTACCCGCAGGAAAGTCCCATGAGAAGTGACTAATAAAATTTGACTTGTCAAAGATTTCAAATTTATGCAGATTCATTAAACTTTTGGCGAGCTACTCGGAGAGAGGCCGCGAGCTACTGGTAGCTCGCGAGCGACGTGTTGGAGATCCCTGGACTACATACAGTCATTTTGTGCTTTTTTTTAGTTACACCCCCCCTCAATCTGGGCTTTTTGCTGTTGTAATTTTTGTTCAGAATACTCTTGTGTGTTTCATGGATATTTTGTTGCTGTACTGTAAGCAACACTGTAAAACCTTTTATGTTCTATCATACTGTAAACAGTATTTCTACTGTGCCTCCTGTAGTAAACAGTAAAGGAAAAAAAATGATTTGCTTTTTACTGGAATGCTTTTGAATGTGAACAATACATGTGGACATAGAGTTCCCAACCAAAAAATTTAGTGTAAAAACAGTGGATTGCATGTTTTGCATACAAATACCTGTAAAACTGAAGCATAAAAGTCTATGCAGTTTTTGTAATGTCAGCAATAGCCAGTATTTTGAAACCTGGTGTACTTTGATTCACTGCATGTAAATGGTAAATGGTAAATGGCCTTGCTTTTAAATAGCAAGTACTCAAAGCGCTTTTACAGTCAGAGACACATCTACCCATTCACTCACACAAGCACGCACACATTCACACACCAGTGCCACGCACTGGGAGCAACTGGGGGTTCAGTGTCTTGCTCAAGGACACTTCGACATGTGGCACATTCCGGGGATCGAACCGCTAACCCTCTGGTTCGTGGACAACCCGCTCTACCTACTGAGCCACAGTCGCCCCTTGTACCTTGTGAAGTGAAAACAAGAGTTATTCTTTGACAGAATCATTTCATTTTGAGTCATATTTCCAGTGTTTTGGTAAGTTGGTGTGTGCAGAGAAAGATATGTTCTATTTTGAAATGAAGAGTTAGTATATATTTAACAAAATGTGTTTTTGAGAAGAAAATTATCCATTTGGCCAATTGTGTTTTGTAGGTGTGAATCTGTGTTAAGAGTTTAGAAAAAATATCTGAAGTATGTGTAAGCGCTTGTTAGCGATTGTAAAAAACTGTAAATAAACAAATTTTTTCTTTAAACCACTTGAACATTCTCCTGCTTTGGCCGGCTTGGTCTATCACACCCACATAATCCAGATGTTTTGTCTCCACAGCAATTGACTTCGTCTAGTCCCGACCCCTTGTTGCTAGACTGGACAAACAATAGTCACGTGGGGCTCCAGAAAAATTGGGAGGAGAGGGGAGGAAGTAACCATACATTGGAATTAGAATTATTCCAGTGTCTAAGAGACAACTGGTTGCTAACATTAACTGTCCCACACAGTGTTACTTCTAGACTGTATTAGCCAGGAGCCAGGGGTCTCAAACATTCATTCATTCATTCATTCATTCATCTTCTGTAACCACTTGTCCTGTGAAGGGTCGCAGGAGGGGTGGAGCCTGTCCCAGCTGTTATCAGGCGAGAGGTGGGGTACACCGAGGACTGGTTGCTAGTCTATCGCATGTCTTAATATTCAGTTAAAAATTATTTATACAGCATCAATAACAATACAGATTTAAGACAGTTTACAAAACTCACCTGAAATATGTCCTAAACCCCATCTGAAATATGTCCTGAAACCCCTAGAGCAAGCATTAACAGACTGAGGGTGGCAAGAACAACTCTTAGAAACTTTTAGAGGTGATGGAGAAAGGTACACGCAGCAAGTAAGTCTGGATGATGTGTTAAAAGATACATAAATATTTTTTCCTCACTGTCTGAAGTTAAATCAGACTAAACCTCTCCTGTTTTAGGTCAGTTAGGGTTACCAAAATTATTTCTATTTGCTAAATGCCACAATAATGAGAGAGAATTTCTTAGAGAATTTTTTTTTATTACTTTCTTCAAAGTCAGAAGTTTACATACAGTACATTTCCTTAGTATTTGGTAGCATTGTCTTTAAACTGTATGGCTTGGGTCTAACCCTTCGGGTGTAAACTTCTGAGTTTGAAGAAAGTACAAAATTCTCTCTCTCATTATTGTAGCATTTAGCAAATAGAAATAATTTTGGTAGTCCTAACTGACCCAAAACAGGAGAGGTTTAGTCTGTGGTGACTGTGGTGGCTTCGACCCCTGGGGGTGGGGGCGACTCAGATGGAATTAGAGGGTGACAATTGTTTGGGACTCCTGCGGGTCACGGTATTCCTGCGGGAGTCCCGCGGTACGGGAGTCAGTTTCAATGTTGATAACATGATGGGGACGGGATAGAGAAAATATTCAATTGGAACGGGAGTGAGTCGGAGATTAAATAAAAAAAATTACGCTGCAATGCAGCAAGTGCACCCAGCTTTAGATAACAACATAGGGAGTGGGACGGGATTTGGGAGTCTTTTTGTACCAAAGGGGGTCCCAGCAGAGAAAGTTTGGGAACCACTTGCACAGCAAACTGCTGCTGCAAGAAGGAACGCTACCGCAGGTCCTTCATTCCAGCTGCCATCAGGCTGTACAACACCTGCCTGAGTTAATAATAACTGTCTTTTTGCACAAATAAATCTGCTTTTTTTGCACTGCCGTTTTGCACAAACCACCACCACCTCACCATAGCAACTATTTATTTGTAAAGTTTTATTCCACGCTGTATATACAGAATGTCTTTATATTTCTCTATATATTTTTCGAAGCGTTGTGATTTTTTTTATGTATTTTTCAAATTAGCACTGTTTTTTTCCCCTGGTAAAAAAGTCGGCACTGTTTTGTATATATTTTTTGTATATGTCTTTTAACACAGTGTATGCAAACATCTGGTTTCAGCTGTACATATACAGTAAATCAGACTAAACCTCAGACTAAATCAGCGAGAAAGACACTTCTGCTAAAACAAAAAGATCATGAAGCGCTAAAGCTGTCAAACATTTTCTCTTCTATAGATCAGCACTAGAGAACTGCAAAATTAGCCTCACATGCTACTATCTTTCTGTGGTTTTGATGCTAGTCCTTTTTTGCAGTGGTAATTATTTTCGAAGGAATTCATTTTTCTTAAATGTCATGGTCAGATTACATGTGGCCCAAATTGGTCTCTGCTGTCAGTCTGCAGATAGTGTTTGTGGTTGACTATGATGATGTAGATGATACAGTATATCAATGCAGCAGTAAGACTCACAACTTGGGGGACAGGAGGGCAGACTATTTTACGTCCCATTACAAGATAAAATTACTTCTTCCTTACAAGGAGAAGAAGCTGTGCATGTTTTTTATGCTTTTCTCACACATCATTCCTGACCATTGAAGAAAACCCAGGTCCTAATGTTTAAAAAATAACTGCATTATTGGTTCCTATCTATTGAATGTAGTTGCAAGCAATGCAGCTTGTAATAGATAAGGACCTGATGGAATCTGTCTTTGCTCTATCTGAGCCAAAATGGTCTCAGTATGAGTCAAACAGTGGAGCTAATTCAAATCGAACCATGCTTTGCAGGCAATTCACCCTGTAATCTGCATGCTTCCCTCACCAGCTGGCCCCAACTAGATTGCATTTTATATACAAAAGGCCTTTTCTGAGAGCCATTGCCTTCTCTTACAATCTATTCAGTTCCAGTATATCCAATAATGAACATTGAAGATGGTGAAACTGTTTTATGTGGGGGGGGGGGGGGGGGGGGGGGGGGGTTGAATTTGATTTATGTTCCTAAATGCAAAAGAAACTTTTTAATCCCAAAATTAGAGATTTACAGCAGATCTCTGCTTTTGCAGCAGTACTATAGTTTGTTGTGGTAATTTTACAGTTTATTTCAATTAGAACAGAGAAGCCATCCCATACATTTGCACCAGGCTGTACATGTCAAATACCTCACCACAGTTTCAACCGCAGCATGCTACATGCTAAATTAAACATACACAATAACCCATGTAGTCTCATTTGTTTTTTCTGTGATTGCTGTAGGGATAACACCAACCTCTGACCTTTCTAGCCTCGAGGAAGTTCCCCTGATAGCCAGTCCTTCATGAATCTTTTAGATGAGGAGAGTCCGTAGTTCAAAGTTCCTGTGAACCCAAGAAATAATAAGCTGATTAGTGTGGCTAAAAATACCCCTGGCCAAAAAGGCTTCTGGCTGGATCTGCTCAACACTAGACCATTTACATGTAGCAGAGTGCCTCTAGTTGCAGGAGGGAATGAACACATCGCATCACATCACAGCTGATGAGGCAGACTGAAAAAGTTCAACAGCCATGTGTAGAAGTAAACTAACAAAGTAAGCCTTCCAAAACTAAAGGACAGTAGAAACTTGTGCCATTTAGTGATGTAACATCTTTGTCAAGAAAATAATTAGTTACTATTTATTATTATTTAGTTATTATTTTTATTATTATTAACTATTGGGGAAAGAAGAGATGCATTGTAGACTGCATAATTATTGTTAAGCTTTTTTGCACTACTGGTTTATTCATGGGATTAAATAACAAATGAGAAATAGACTGGCGTAACTTTACAAAACGGCATCAGATAGCCTATCGTTGAGATTCAAAAGCATGATCAGTCTTTTAAAATGTTGACAGCATGGGGTCAGATTTTGCCCACACATTTGTTTTCCTCCCCTCGTCTCTTTGCCTTACCCATATCCAATTTTCTGAGGATAAATGAATGGGAGGAAAATTTCAGGATTCTCAACAAATGGTAAATGGTAAATGGCCTTGCTTTTATATAGCGCTTTTCTACCTATTGGTACTCAAAGCACTTTTACAGTCAGAGACACATCTACCCATTCACTCACACAAGCACGCACACATTCACACACCAGTGCCACGCACTGGGAGCAACTGGGGGTTCAGTGTCTTGCTCAAGGACACTTCGACGTGTGGCACATTCCGGGGATCGAACCGCTAACCCTCTGGTTCGTGGACAACCCGCTCTATTTACTGAGCCACAGTCGCCCCACAAAGGGACAACAGTTATTCAGTTCTCTTCCGCTTTCTTCAAAGCACATGGACAAACATAGCCCTTTCCTCATCCACCCACTCATCCACCCATGCACATACACACATTCTGTATTTTACTTCAACCTGTCAATTAAAGAGTGAGAGAATCCAATAAAAAAAGGGAGAGAAGGAGACAACAAGAAACACATAATTAGGCTACTGTGTAATTTTAATTAACTGTTTTGATAATTAAACTAATTAGTTCCCCTGTGTTTCCACAATGTGCAGCTGACGGTTATCTATATTTTTTTCTTACATCAAGGCTTCAGAGCTTCACTTTTTGGTTAATTAGTGACATTTGCATCAGAAAGCTTTATTGATAGCCTTAATTTGCAGTTGAAATGGGAAATCTGCTGTCAATAATTCAGATAATAACAACTGTTTGATTGCAGAAAACAAAAGTAAGCAGCCCTGCAAAATTGTAAACCTCTGGGGCTGTTTCCTGAATGCTCAGACTCCTTGATGTACATGTCAGATCTCTCCTGTATGCTTCTTCTTCTTCTTCTTGACCTCAGGAACTTGAAGAAAATCAGGCTAAATAATGCAAAGACTAACCCACCACGCCTCAAAATACCTCCCGCAGGTCTGTCTTTTCTGCTTGAAAACTTTTTATATCATACATGTGTGGTAATTGAAAAAAAAAAAGGCTGTTGTGGAGGAAGAAGACAACAAAAGTTAATGTCTGCTTTGTAGCTAATTAGTGTCCTTGGAATAAAATGAGGAGCTTGTTGTGCACATATAGCTCCTGTGGGCCATGGTTGTGAATTGAATAATTGATTCTCCTTTATTCCTCAATAATCAGAGAGTGTGTGTATGGTGGGAGGGAAGGAAGTATTGCTTTTTGTGTAGGTGCCAAGAATGTGTAGTGGCAGCTGGAGAGGTGAAATAACAAATACCACACACACACTATATATATATATATATATATATATATATATATATTATACTGAATATTTGTTGTAAAATTATTTTTTATTTTTTCTGTAATATTTAGTAAAAATGTGATATTGTTTTTGGTAATATGATTACCTAAAATTATGAAGACACTCTGACAGATCTCTATATAGCATGGTGTAACAATGTACAATACATAAATATAACAGATCTTGAGAAAAACAACAACAACAAAAAAACATATCTCTTGCATTTGTATAGCACAAAACTGCTTGCAGTTTTCCATGTTTCCATGTTTGGGATCCACAGCTGTGTAGGTTCCTACAAGTATGTGGCCAGTGTGTGAATAATTGACACTGTTAGTGCAGTAATGACCCACTAGTCTATCCTCATTGTTATCACCACCATCAAAGCCCAACTCTGTTCAAGGAGTGGATGTTCACCAGCAGTCCTGACTGCCTCCATTTGTCACAGCTTCTGCAGGGCCTCATCTTCTCTTAATCCCTCTCCTCTAAAACATCTATGATACTGGAGCAGAAAGAAAACATAGGACCCGAAATGGTTTGCAGGATTGGCTCTACAGTGCAGTAAATGCACTACAGCACTACAGCAGAGAGTGAAAAAGTTGCATCCAGGAGAATAACAGGCAGCAGCACATAACAAGTGTCATCCTTCAGCTTCATTAGAAGGAGGAGTCCCTAAACCCAAGGGGAGAAGGGCTATTTCCTCAGTGGCCATTGCACCTTTTAACGAGACCTCGTTCCAGACAGAATCCACTAGAGAGCTGTCCAGTCCACCTGATTTATCAAGCCCAGCCTATTGGCACACTTGCTTTTAAACAAGAATCCACCCCAGATTATGGCAGGCCTGTTAGAATTACTGGAGCCTATGATATCGGGTGTTTTGTGCAAACAAGTCTCTACACTAAATAACATAGTTAATTTAAGTTAAAGAGCCACTGCCTAGTACAGAACACACTACTTCAGCACAAGTCAGCAGAAGCTTGTTTAAAATGTCACTACTACGTCTACAGTTGATGACAAGACAACAGCACACTTTTAAATTTGAAGTTGTACATAGGTTTTTATTGCACATAATATCCTTTTGGGATGACTGATTTTTGTTTATACATTATAATTAGCACAGCTCTACTGGTGTTCATTAATGTCATTTCCCTTATTTCAGCTAAGAGACCTAGCAATTAACATTGTCACAGAAAAACTTTAAGGCCTCTATTTTCTTTTTCTCTTCTTCTCTTTTCTTTCCTTTTCTGAGCATCGGACTTGTGCTGACCGGACATTTTGAGTACTTCCAATCAAACGGCAACATCAGATTTTGGTCAGTGGCCAAACCTCTTTTGTGTTGGGGATGGGGGGTTCTTGACCACTATTTCAAGGACAATTAGGAAGAAAACAAATAAAAAGCTTTTATGTAACTCAAATATTACTTTTTTTTTTCAACAAATAGGCCTATTTCCTTTTTGTGATCTATGATACAGTTAGTCTGTACAGTCTCTACAGTTAAGTGCATTTAGTTCATTTTTGCAACAACTGCTTTTTGCAACAGACAGAACAGACATGCCCAGTAATAACATTTCTCGGAGCAAATGCTGTTATTATTCAAATTTCAGAGTGAATAATTGAACGAATAAATGTGCTGAAAAGGGCACAGAAATTAGATAGCAAATGTGTATGTGTGTCTCCTCTTAACATTTGCCTGCTGCCTTCCCTTTGAGGAGCAGCCATTACTAATTGAGAAGAAATTTTCTACTGTTCCTACCTGCGGGCCTGTTGGCTTGTAAATTAACTGGAAATCCATACATTTTCAAGACTCATTTCATTCCCACTTGCCTACATTACAATGGTGTGTATCATTAGAGAAGCAAATTAAACATTTGCGCTTCAGCTGGTTAGGGTAACTCTGGTTTTGGGTAATTGCTAATCAGCAGTAAAAGTTGCCTGGCTTGGAATATTGCTTACCACCTCTAGATGACCTAGACTGGCCCTCTGTTGTTGTCTGGAGTCTATTCCTAATTACTGCTGGAGGGTGATGACAGTCACTCAATTGAGATTAAGATAGAGGTGAAAATGGAAATGTGCCAAAAGACTGTAATGAGCTGGAAGGGTTATTGTTTGTGTGTTTTTTTTGTTGTTTCTTTTACTTTCCCATCTTCCTCACTACAGAGAGAGGTTAACATGTCTACCATTTGAACTGGGCCCGGCCGGACCCTATGTTTGACCGTAAGGTTGTTTGTCAGTGCTCCTGGCAGCATGACAGCCTAGGTCATTGATCGGCTTTATAGTCATATCATCTGATTTGCGACCATATGTTCTGGACACTCTGGACGCAGACTTGGTAGGCCCAAATGAATAGTGAGGGTGTGCTGGGAAGGTTCTGCCTGGTGGAAGAACCTGTCAGGATGGTCTTCAACTCCCACCTCCGGCAGAGCTTCAACTGCATCCTGATGGTGGTATGGGACATTGAATCTAAATGGGCCATGTTCCACTGTGGAGGCGGCTGTTGTGAGTTGCAGCTGCAATGTGGGTGGTGCTGGTTGCAGCGTTAATCCCCGAACCCACTGATGGACACTAGAGGTGGGGGGAGCCATCAGACTGAAGAAGGAGGTCTACAGGCCACGGCTGGTCTGTTGCTGTTGAAATGATTGTTACGTGAAAAGCAGGATCGTGTATGTATGTAGGTATTTTTTTTCCCTCCCATTCTCCTCTTCCCCTTCTCCTTCTCACTCCTCAGGTAAAAAAGGACTGTGCCTGCAGTGCCGAGGACTGCTATTCTCTGCCTGCCTGCATTGTTGGTGTCAAAAAAAACTTCTATAACGGAATAACGCATTATAAATATCGCGCGTGATTAAAATTCGATTAATGGTGCAGCCCTAATGTCCATTACGTCGATCGCCTTCGTCCGGTAGATCGCAAGCGTGGTGTGGGTAGATTGCGTGGGGAAAAAATGTTTTAGACGTTAGTCTAATCATTTTTGTTGCACATCCAAAACAAACAGCAAGACAAATATTCATCTTTTTTATATATTTGTGTGGCGAGGAGTGGTATTTTTATACCCTAATTTCAATAAGGGAAGGGGGATAAGTAAAGGAGGAAAGGGAACTAATCCGACAACGCCACCTGGGGACTTGCACCCCAGGATATAAAACCAACAACAATAAAACTATAAGGAAACAAAACAACAGAACAGCAGGTGAACCTAAAAGACAGAAAAAGACATGTTAACAGGGACAATATAAAACCAAACCAAATAAAAGACACTAAAAGGACCCTACTCACCACCTTGGCACTCAACCACCTGGAACCAGCAAGAGAGACTGAATGAAGCCATATGAATGAATAGGATGGGGAGGGTGGTTGTTGAGAACACAGAGTGGGAGCGAGGGTTAGGAGACACTTTTATTGGTAAGTGTGGGAAACAGAATGATATGGGGGGTGGTCTAGTTCCTGAGCTTAAGTTGTCTTGACTTCACAGAATAGAATAGAATAAATGTTCAGTTTAGCAGCTGAAGGTTTGGGAGTACAAAAATCACGTAATAAAATAAAAATAAAAATAGTAAATAAACACATTAAACTTGAAATAAAGACAATATATGTAATAATAATATATAATATGTTTTAATTGATTATATAATTACATAAATATATTATTTTGAATTGCAGTTGTAGCGTTGTTAAATTGACAAGGAAGAGCATTAAGGTAGATAATTAAGCAGATAATAGTTGAATAGTTGTATATGTTTCAAGCTAGAGTGAGAATAAAGAAAACAAACAGAGCAAGCAGACTGTATAATCATGGACTAAAATCATGGGCTACTGCATGTCATACACTACGCTGTTCACTTCAGTTTCTGTTTACATTTCAATGCCTTGTTTACATTATCATTGAACATGGATATGTGTTGCACATAGATTCTTCAGTAGTTATTGTATATTTGGTATCAGGGCCGGCCGCTGGCATAAACGGTCTATGCGGTTGTTTAGGGCCACAACCACTAGAGGGGGGGCCACACGATCAGTGTGTGACTGGATTTTTGACCTTCTCTTTATTTTAATATATACTACAATCGCGGAAATATATCAGTTTAAACAGACGTATCAGTACAGGGGTGAAAAAAAACTAGTAAAGTAAATAAGTAAGTTTGTGACCGCTCCGGCGCTCCCTCCTCCGTGCGTAACCATGGCAACAACGCAGCCGGCGCAGCGGTCAGTAACCGCGGCATTGTGGGTATCGTTATTTCGCAAATTAACAACACAAGAGATGGCTCCTAAAAGAAAATTCCCGTGTGGTGCCGAAGGACGAAAAAAAGAAAAATTGAAACGGAAAGAAGATCACAAGATAAAGGTACTCGGGCGTGACTAGCCCGTTTTTAGGGGTGCTCAAGCACCCTTAAACTTTGTCCCAGCACCCCTAAAAATAAGAGTTGAAAAAAATGGTTGTTTTATTTCAAAATGGTTGTCTATGATAACATGCCAAAACAAATAGCACAATCAAAAAAAAACATGTGGTTTAAACATAATATTTTAACGAGGAAATTAAGTACCCCCCTCCCCAGTGGTATGATCCACCTCTCTCGTTTAGCGCTCCTTCTCTCACGCAGTGCGCACACACCTTTGGTTTGTCTGACCACCTGAGGGGCGTGGCTCCTGTAAGTTACCGAATGATCTATTTAATTTATCATCAGCACCAACACATAAGAGTCATTAGCAACAGCCCTAACTTTTACTGCTGTTGTTCTTGTTCAGTAGGAGTTTACTAGCTGACTTTTTTTTCTCTTTTTTTAGCTAATAGTGCAGGTTGTCAATCAACCACTGTCAACAGTTTTATTGAACTTTTGGTTTGTGCATATTTGTTGATGTTAAAGCTAAACTTTAAGACTGATACTGCCTAAGATTGTTCCTACCTCATCTCATTTAAATGCAATTTCTTTTCTTTATTTTTTAAACCAAATGATAGCTTTGTGACACAGTAGTTTGACATTAGAGGACGATGTCATTTATTGTTGTCTTTCCAGTCTTTGGTGGGGGGTGCTCAGCACCCCTAAAGCTCTGACCCTAGAATCGCCCTATAATGTGACTGGTCCATTTCATTTCACTCAGATTAAATAATCCGCCGTTTTTCTTGCTAGCATGCTGCGTGCTAACAAGAAAAACGGCACACAGCGTTGCAGTGAGTTATTCTAAAAAAATAGCATAATGACAGCACTTTCATGTCGTATCCGACACATTGCAACACAGCAGGGGGTTATTTAATTTAATAATAAGCTAGCTGGTAAACTAGGCGGGCTCTCTGGCTGCATGTCACGTCAGAGAAATGTGAAAAGTAGACAGCGAAAACGCGGTTTTTAATCAAGAATGGACTGTGAACAGACTTACAAGCAGTTCAAAAACAGTAGGCCTGTGTCTCAAATAAGCACAAATCTTTTGTGATATTATATAGTCAATCCATTTGTGTTGAAGCTGCAGGAGTCTAGTTTTACTTGTTAACTAGCTACTAATGTTTTATTGCGACATTAAATTTGTGTTTTGATATGTTATTTTTTAATACAGGAAATGTCCAAATTGGCCCAAATAGGCGATCCATTTGTTTTCAAATGAAACAATTCGGCATAATCAGCTAATTTGTATATTTCGCTTTGAGAAAATTGCATCTGTTGTGTGGTTAATACATACATATGGAATATACATATGACATACCTATGTAATATCTTCCAGCCTATATGTAACAATAATAATATTTTAATGTATTATCTTTTCAGGGGCATTATTGAAATATTTCGCACAGCCCTCTGCTACACCAGGTCCATCGACCTCGTCGAGTGGCATGACTGCTGCTACCTTACCAGAAATTTCAGAGGCATCTACCCCATCCTCTAGTTTTTATTGGTGTTCATTTGTCATTGTTTTTACTTAAAAGCTTTGTTACATGCAAGTTATTTGCTTTTATAGTTTAAATATGTTGATTTTGTTGATTTTGACTATTTCTTATTATTTGCAGTGCTTTCAAAATTTGATATATATTTTAATATAATGAGACATTGTTTTAAAATAAAGTAATATAGTTGTTGTTAATTCAAGTGCATGTGTGTTCATTCAGTTACAAGCAGTGGTGTTATTTGGTGGTTGCCCTGTGAGTGTTTTGGGGCCACACACAAATCTTGCTTAGGGCCACCAAAATCCTAGGGCCGGCCCTGTTTGGTATTTTTTCATACTGGTACTTCTAAGATTTTATATTTGTCATTTGGGTTGACAGCAAAAGAAGAATTTTATTGTACAGGGATGTTTCTATACAGTGCACGTGACAATAAAGTCTTTGAATCTTTGAATCTAAGGGATTATTTAAAAGGATTATTTTCTGTTTTAACATGACATGCTGTCTTTCATGATACTCAAATGATTCTAAGTCATGGTATCTGTAACGAACAGTGTCGGTGATGATACGCTGGGTTAGTCCGGTCAGAGAAGATGCAGCAACTTCTCTCCTTTAGATGCCTTTATTGACCTTTATCCAAATGAACAGGACACTGTTGTACATGAATATGTGTGGTTTGTGATGTTTGCAGAGGACAACAATAATAAATGATAACTAGACAATTCCCCTGCGGGAAATCGCGAGAGTGGGGCTGTGTCGGCAGCAGTTTGCGCTAAGATGATATGATACAATACTACGATGCTAACATGCTGCAGTTGGACTGATTAAATAAATATCCAAATATATAAAAGCTCATGTAGGCTAAATCATGCCGGTGGAGATGTGGCTGTTTATGCTGAAATATCCCACACAGCAGGGGACTCCTAGGCGGATCCGTGTTCAAGTCGCCAAACCCGCGTGACTGTCACATTTGTTTTGGCTACGCCCAGAGGATCCGCTCCGCCTCCAGGCGGCGCGCAAAATTCTACTGTCGTACAGCGCAACGCAAGAGACAGATCAGATTTTCTTTTCTGGACACGGTTGCTGCCTGCGCCCTCTTGAGTAAGTATATTGATTTATTGACCTTTTACATCCACATTGGCCTTTGTTTTTTTTACCATTATGTATTAATAATTTGTTTAAATGAATGAATGAATGAGTGACTGTCATTTTGTGCAGCTATTAACGTTAGCTGAGATGTGATAATCATGTGAGTCTGTAGCCTATTTGATTTAAAATGGGATAGCAATTTCGGTAGAATATGTTATGGTAGTGTGATTAAAAAACACGTTGTTTGATCTGGCCTGTTTTAATGTGTCGCTGATTTATGTAGCCTGCTAAAGGCGTAGCTGCTAACCTTAGCTAGCATGCTGCTAGGCGCATTTGCATCATTTTGCAAGTTGCTAATGCCTATATGAGTTCACGTTTGCGATGCAAACTATAGATCAAGCTGATAAATTGGCACTAGTATTTCAGCCAGTGAAGTGGGGTCAACATTACAGTCTTTATCTGCTGTGATAGCTAATGTTAGCAACTAGGTCCATTCACTCAGCACATCAACGGTTAACATAGCAGCTAGACCGATAATTATCGTTGTGAAAATCAAAATTCCACTGGAGCTTCAAGCGGTTTTGAGTTATCAGCTTCGAGTCACTATAACATTACAATGTCATATCTGTTTGTTTGATTACAGGTGCCCTGAGGAAAAACTCATTTACACGTTCAGCCACGGATGAGGAGGTCACAAAGCATGCCATCAGGTGGTTCAACCTGCGGCAGATCGGGTGACTAGGAGACGTCCCGCCTCCTTCCAAAAAAACGGAGTGGCCTAGACTGAGAGGAATAATAATTAAAACATATTTTTATTGAACTTCTTGTCGTTCACCAGTTATTCATTTTCTGATATTTTAGCTGTGTATAACGCAGCATTTCACTGAAGTTGTAGCCTAATAGATGGCATATTTTATGTCTGCACCGACCTGGCGCCTGTATAAAGCACTAAATTAGGTTTTGACCACATAATGAATGTAGTAACCTAACAAAAACATAGACTATAACCTATAACATTTCATAAATGTTAATGTCAATTTTATATTTCCATTGAGCTATCACTTTTGTACAGTAAATGCAAGACTTGAACATTTTCTGTTGACAATATTGTTAGGTTAAAAATACAAGGCAATGCAGATTTAAGATTACACAATTGCTGTAGTAGCCAGGCTAAGCCCAGTGATAGCCTCGTTTTTTTGTCCTATAGTTTAGTTTATCCTACAACATGATTAGAAGGGATTTTGAAAATGAGATAAACGGGTCCAAAACGGACCCGGGCCGCAAATTGATACATACATACAATTGATACATACATCCGCTGCGGGTCCCAAACGGACCCGCCGCGGAGGTGAGGCTTTAATCGCGGATGCGGAGCAGCGCGGAGCCACGGCGGAGTTCCTGAGTGCATCTGGACCCCGATACGGGTCCGTTCCGGAAGCCGACATACATCCGCGGCAGGTCCGCTGCGCAGTCCTTTCGCTGTGTGGGATGATGCACGTTTATGCTTGTTGAACTAGTGGTACTTATTGCCTCTGCGAAGGAGGTTATGTTTGTTGACTTTCAACTTGTGAAGGTTTTATTTCACTTACACTGACAATGTGTAGAAGAAGCACAAGTCCCTGCTGTTGTTAAGAGACCCTGGTGTCTATGTGATCGTCAGGCATCTTGGGAGGCGGTACCAGCTTGGTGACTGGACGAGTGTAAACTGTCCCTTTAATATTGACGTCCGCTGAACGAACAGTCCCATCATCACTGGGATGAACTTTGGTGACCGTTCCTATGGGCCAGAGTGCCCTAGGAAGCTGAGAATCCACAACCATGACCACTTGGTCTACAGCGAGGGCAACAGTAGGGGTCCGTCACCTTTGGCGACGCTGCAGGTCGGGAAGGTACTGGCGGGTGAACTGGCTCCAGAACCGGCCTGCTAGGACCTGGCTATGCCTCCAACGCCGGCGGCCTAGAAGATCACTGGAACCATACGCGGCTTGGGGAAGCGATGCATCGTGCCGCCCCATCAACAGCAAGTTAGGCGTTACAGGATCAGGGTCAGCCAGATCAGAAGAGGCGTATCCCAGGACCTTTGAGTTAAGTATGCCCTCTACCTCCACAAGGGCAGTTGACAGCACCTCCTCTGATACGACTTGATCCCGCAGCACGACTTGGAGAGAGGTTTTAACTGACCTTACCTCCCTTTCCCACGTGCCACCGAAATGGGGTGAAAGAGGAGGATTGAATTTGAATGCGATGCTTTGGTTGGCCAACTGTTGCTTCAATGAAGGATCGAAATCTTCCAGCGATTCTCTGAGCTCTCGCTCTCCCCCTCTGAAGTTGGTGCCTCGTTCGCATAAGATCTCGTATGGCTTGCCTCGTCTTGAGATAAAACGACGCAGGGCCAGTAAGAA
Organism: Planiliza haematocheilus; assembly: GCA_005024645.1. Taxonomy (NCBI): domain Eukaryota; kingdom Metazoa; phylum Chordata; class Actinopteri; order Mugiliformes; family Mugilidae; genus Planiliza; species Planiliza haematocheilus. The sequence goes on from SRSE01000499.1 coordinate 1,269,322, forward strand.
CGAGTCTGTGTCCATGTGTGGCAACAGATCAAGATGGACACATCTTGAGGTAAGACATTTAAATATAATGCCCCACCGTTTTTCATGTCTTCTTCCGATTTTCACGGTATAGGGCCCGAAACAGTCAACCCCGGTGGACCAGAACGGGGGTTTGTTGATCCGGAGCTGCGCAACAGGCAGGTTGGCAATCATTGGTGCCACGGGGGTGCTCTGCCACAAACAGCATTCTGCACAGCGTTTCTGGTGTTTCTCAATTACCTGTTGACCACGTAGGATCCAGTAATTTCTCCGGATCTCTGCAAAGACTCTCTCAGGGCCAGCGTGGTGCAGACGGTTGTCGTAATCCTTCACTAAGAGCTGTGTGATCCGATGATCAGGGCTGATGACAACAGGGTGAAGGCTGTCTTCAATCAAGCTCTCTGCTTTGCGTATGTGACCACCAACTCGAATGAGGCCTAATACTTGATCGTATTCAGGGCTGAGAGTGCTTAAACGGCTGCCTGGACGGACAGGTTTGCCCTGTTTAAGTGCCTTTAGTTCTTCCGGGAAACTATCAGATTGTATCCTTCTCAGCAGAGTGGTTTCTGTCTCGATACGGTCAGCAGCAGACATAGCTGGAGCAGCCGCCCTGTGAAGGGAATGATATGTAGCCTGCAGTAGTTCAGTCCATGTATTGTATTTAGCAGGATTTCCTCATAGTGGGCTGTTTGGGTGACACGGGCGGACATTTATAACCCAGTGTTTCTGTCATGCAATGCCAAACCAGGCCAAGTGTGGACTCCCTCGGGTCAGTTCCTTCGGTAGTTAGCCACAGCTCTGATGTTGTTGATCGCGCCTCAGTTGGGAGGTGAGAGACCCTCTGTCCTGTTGGATGCCCACTGCCTGATCTCGAATCCACCTTCAGCTAGGAGGGCTCTCAGACGATCGAGAAGATCCTTTGCCTGCTGTGGTGATCGGAGCGATTTCAGACAGTTGTCCACATAGAACGAGGTGATTACCGTCTCCAGCAGGTCCTCATTGCCACTCTGGTGGTCTTGAACATGACGCTGCACAGCATATATGGCACAACACGGACTGCAAACTGTGCCGAATGGCAGGACACGCCATTCGTAGATGTCGGGTGGTCTGTCTCTGTCCATGTCGCGCCAGAGGAAGCGGACAAGTGGGCGGTCCTCAGGAAGAAGTCTGATTTGATGAAACAAAGCCCTTATGTCTCCGCTGATAGCGACCACATGTTCTCGAAACCTGAGCAGAACCCCCAGCAACGACGGCCCGAGAGAGGGCCCTGGTAGCAGGTCATCATTCAAAGCACTTTCCTGGTAGCGAAAGGAGCAGTTAAATACCACCTTTGCCTTTCCATTATGATGCACTAGGTGGTGCGGGATGTACCAGGATTCAGCAGAACGACTGGCCTCCTCGCTGGTGATCCGCTCAGCATATCCTGCCTCCACTAACTTGCGTATTTCCTGACTGTAAACTTTAGCAAGCTCAGGATCCGTTGATAGACGGCGTTCTGTAGAGCGGAGGAGGGGCATCACAGCAGCAGGTGACGCGCAGGGCAGAGCTGCATTCCTCTTTCGAAGGAGGGGCATTGCTTATCTTGAGACACCATCCACTATTACAACGGTGCTCTTCTCATCAAGCATGGTGAGGGCTGCTTGGTCTTGCTTAGATGGCGTCACCTCCTTTTCGTTCTTATATGGCAAAATGTCAAGCTGCCAAAGGCGTTGAACATCTTTGTGTAGGTCGAAGCAGGGTGTATCAACTGACAGGCGAAGGAAGGAGCTCTCACCATTTGGATGTTGAAGAAAGTTAGTGGGTCCTTGCAATGCCCAGCCGAGTCGGGTGCAGACTGCTACTGGTGCTCCGATAGGTCCTGCACGTACTGGGTGGATCGGAGTTATTAAGTGAGGGTGGTCAGATCCAATCAGCACCATTGGCTGCACCTTCGTGAATGTGTGTAGGGGAACTCCTTTCAGGTGGTTGTAGTTTCTTGCCAGTTTATCTCCTGGGCATGACTGCTCAGTCAGTTGGAGTTCAGCCGCAGTCAAAGCTTGGCTGATGGAATGATAGCTGTGTGGCTGTGTGTTAGCGGACACCTCGAATGACACTGCCATTCCCTGGAGCTGCAATACATCCTGTCTGATAGTCTTCAGTTTAAGTGACTCCACTGCTCCACACAACCCAAGGTGTTTGGCCGCAGCAGACAGAATCACAGTACGCTCAGAGCCGTCATCCAACACTGCATATGTGTTTAGTGTTCTTTTGCCATGAAGAAGCAGCACTGGTACCACCTTTAGCATGACGCACCCTGAGTGACTGGCATGATCCAGATAGACTGCATTGGTTGGGGTACTGACAGTGAGAATGTTTAGCTGTGGGTCTTGGGCCACGACTTCGTGGAGTATCAGCAGGTGTTGTTTGTTGCATGTGGAGCAGAGCTTCTTTAGGGTGCAGCTCTCTGGCGAGTGGCCACGCCCACATCTCCAACATTTACCTTTGTCTTTAATCCAGGCGGCTTTCTCTTCAGTAGTAATTCTTTCGAACTCAGGGCAGCTGTTGAGGTAATGATCCTGGGTGGTTGTGCAATATCGACAATAGGGCCTAAAGTGCTCCCTCATTTTACCCATGGGCTGGTCTTTCTTTGAGCCTGGCTGGAGGTAGGTCCGTTGTCACTGTGGAGAGGTCTGCTGATGGTTGACTGTTGTGGAGTCACTGCTGAAGTAAACAGGATGGTCTGACCCACTGTGATTTACCTGCTTTATTCTCTCTTTGTGTGATACGACTGGACTCAGCCGGGTTGGACTCTGCTGCACGTCGGGACACCTGGAGCACCTGAACCTTCATATCCAGCCATTCAGCGAGGTCAGGTAGGGTGTATGTCTGGTCGCTCCCACTGTGGATGATACCTCTTTTGATACAGAATTCAGCAAAGCTATCCCTGTAGTTGCCAGGCAATTTACCAAGGAGGGTGTCTACGTGGGAGCCGCACCACAGCTCAGACTGAGCGGGACCGCCCATACGACTTAACATCCCAACCAGCGTGTTTACAGCTGAGGAGAAATCTTCGAAAGCCTTTGCATCGCCAGGTTTCACGGAAGGAGAATTCAATATAGTCTTTAATTCTCCCTGAACCAGCTGTCTTGGCTGCCCATATCGTTGCTGCAGAGCGTCCATTGCACTGGAGTATGGTGTGGAGTCATGTATGTATCTCTTTGCCATTTGGTAGGCACTAGACAGTTTGAGATGATCAAGTAATACTTGATATTTATATTCTTCAGATAAATGTCTGTGTGGACCAAGTAGGCTATCAAGTCCCCTTTTCAGCATGATGAAATCACTCTCCCGTCCGAAACTGAAAAGAGGCAGTTTGGGCTTAGGAATACCGTATGAGGCCGCAATAGCCATTTCTATCATGGTGAGTGTTGTAGGATTATTGTAGGGAGAGATGTATCCTGGTGCTGTAGATGGAGGTCCAGACTGGTATAGCTGTGGTTGAGCTACATGGAGATATCCAGTCTGTGGAAGTGAATAGACTGCTCCTGGATCAGTAGGTGGCTGATAAGGAGGGACAGCATGAGAGCTTGGTCTTATCTCTTGTTGGTTGAATGGAGCAGGATGAAATCCTAGCGGTGGCCCAGGTTGTGGAGTGCTCTGATGCTGGACAGATTGAGGATAACTCTGCTGTGCAGCTGTGAGGAAGGGTTGTGACATGACTTGAGATACATATGAGGCAGATGGATGTGTCAGCGGGGCTTCAGGCTGGTCTGGCAGAAGCGCTGGTTGGTGCCCCGGCTGGACGTGCTGACCTGCATGCTGGACGGGCAGAGAAGGTGAATACAATCACATCTACTCATTCACTCACACATCTACCCATTCACTCACACAAGCACCCACACATTCACACACCAGTGCCACGCACTGGGAGCAACTGGGAGTTCAGTGTCTTGCTGAAGGACACTTCGACATGTGGCACATTCGGGGGATCGAACCGCTAACCCTCTGGTTCGTGGGCTTCCATTCCTTCCAACCTCACATCTTCTGACCCAGTGAGCACATATGGTCTGGGAGCTCTTCCTGGTGCACTTCTATCCCTTAGTGTGTTGTATCTCGTCTGTTCAGATAGCCAAGGTCATCAATGACAAAGTCATGTAGGTGTCTGGGGAGTTGGTGAGACCGGCTTGGGCGGGATACAACTGAAGGCTGTTCATCCGCAGGGTTGCCAGCAGTTGCCATGGCGCAGTTATACACACGATCCGGCTCGAAGGACCACTTGTAACGAACAGTGTTGGTGATGATACGCTGGGTGTGTCTATAGTGGCCTAATCCAAAAAAGTTTTCAAAAAGGCAACTGGACTTATAGATTTTAGAGAAGACGTTTCACCACTCATCTGATGTGCTTCTTCAGTTCCTGAGAAACCTTGCTTGTTATGCTTAAGCATAACAAGCATAACAAGCAAGGTTTCCCAGGAGGAGTTCCTATTTAAACCTCAGACTTCCCACCAGTCCCTCAGAACTGAAGAAGCTACTCGGATGAGTGGTGAAACGTCTTCTCCAAAATCTACAAGTCCAGTTGCCTTTCTGAAAACTTTTTTGGATTACCTCGACCAAGATGACTGAGAACCTTCACAGACATATAGTGGCCTAATCCTCCGGTCAGAGAAGATGCAGCAACTTCTCTCCTTTAGATGCCTTTATTGACCTTTATCCAAATGAACAGGACACTGTTGTACATGAAGATGTGTGGTTTGTGATGTCTGCAGAGGACAACAATAATAAATGATAATAATTAACCTACTATACAGTATCATTAATTTATTACCCTGCTAAACACTAGAAATGTAACTTACATCGTCACCAACGCACACTGTTGTACAGTACACGGGAAGAAAGAACGGCGCTGACGATCGGCAGGAGGTCAACTCGACTAATTAACTGCACGGAAAGTTTACTCGAACACACTGCGCATGCGCAAACACAGTCCCTCCGTCGCTGTGACGTGCACTCCCCGCAGCAGAGAATTCACAACAGTATGGTTTTTTTTTTTTTTTTTTTTTTTTTTTTTTTGCCGCACCGGTTGAAGCTGGCAGCTGCTTGCAACAGCTCTTACTAGATCTCTCTTTTTTCCAAATTTAATTTACTTTTTGCTTCCTTTTTTGGGGAGATTACTTTTGTACTTTTTCAGACAGCCTTGCCTACAGTGGCCGAGAGAGCTCAATGCATTGCAACTTCAGAAAACACGTGCAAATAGACTTTCAACACAAATACAAAGCACACTGCAAACTCAAAAACGCACTGCAAACAAAGAAACGTGCTGTAAGTACAGAAACGCGCTGCAAACTGAGAAACGTGCTCAAAGTTCAGAAATGCGCTGCAAATTCACACAGCGGAAATGTTTCCAGAGGACCCTACAAAGTGATGGACCTCGTTTGTTCAACCCTGATCCTCGCAAAGAGTTAACGCAGGGGTCTCCAACCTTTTTTCCCTCTGAGAGCTACTTTTACAAAATGAAAATGGTCACAAAACCATCACAAAAAACATCTAGTTCACATGCATCTGCATTTAGTATTTCTTTCAAGTGTATCTCACATTCTTAACTGAAATGTTGAATGCTGTCAAAACAAAATAATGCAATTACAAATACACAGATTACTTATTCACATGTCACCGTATCACTTCACAATAGTACTCTCATGTCCAGATGTGTGTGTGTGTGTTCAGTCTTTTTAGTGAGATGACTGACACTGCATGGAGTCAGCAAGGGAGGTGTATGGTGGAGTGTAGCCACTGAGGTTCACTCTTATGGAGTCATTTAAATGTTCATCTGTCAGTCTTGTTCTGAACTTTGATTTCATGACATTCATGTCAGAAAATGCTGACTCACATAGGTATGTAGACCCAAACAAAGCACTAATTTTCAGAGCTGCTTGGTGAAGATTCTTATAGTTAGCTGGCTCTACAAAGCTACAGAAATGCTCAGAATGCTGCTGAGACTTAAGTTGCACATTATTTTGAAGGTTTATAACCTCAATTTCCATCTCTACAGGATCAAGACAAAAAAGTTCAGCCATCTGTCCTGAAATCTCACTGATGTCCACATCCATGAAGGGATTGGCCATAAATGTCACACAAGGCTCAAGTTTCTCAAAGTCACTGAATCTGTCTGCAAACTCCTGCCCGAGCCTTGACAAGAGATCACAGTACTTGAAAACATTTAAAACGCTAGCTGCGCCTGTGTGACTTTCCAACATCTTTGAGACAGAGGGGAAGTGCTGAAACCTTTTGTTTTTAACTTGCATAATGTACAATGACAGTTTTGCACTAAACGCCTTCACAGCACTGATCATGTCATATGTTTTTACCTTTGCCTTGTAACTCTAAGTTCAGGTGGTTAATTTTCTCCGTTACATCTGTCAGAAAAGCAAGATCGAGTAGCCACTCTGCATCAGTTAATAGGGTGGTGTCTTCCTCCCTCGTTTCCATAAAAGCCTTGATTTCTGCCAGCAAAGTCAGAAAACGCTGCAGTATCTTGCCACGACTGAGCCATCTGACCTCAGTATGGAGCAGGAGATCCCCGTACTCTGCAGAGCATTCCTCCAGGAACAGCTTGAAGCTCCGGTGTTGCTTTGCCTTTGCTCGAATGGAGTTGATGATCTTAACAACAGGCGCCATGACATGGTCAAATCCCAAAACTTTTGCGCATATAGCCTGTTGATGTATTATACAATGATAGTTCAGAAACGTAGGGAAGTCCGGATCCGCTTTGCAGTGCGCAATAAATCCCGAGTGATGACCCGTCATGGCAGGTGCTCCGTCAGTTGTCACAGATACAAGTTTTTCAACAGGGACGTTTTTTTGTACAAAGTAGTCTTTCACTGCATTATAAATGTCGACTCCTCTGGTTGTGGTTTTCAGTGGAAGTAAGGTCAAAAACTCTTCTTTGGTTGAAAAGTCATCAAACACCATGCGAATGAACACAGCTAGCTGAGCTGTATCACTGGAGTCAATTGACTCATCACACTGAATTGAAAACCATTTGCACCTTTTCATGTCCGATTCCAGCTGGTTTACTGCATCCGCAGACAGCGCAGACACTCTTCTTGCCACAGTGTTTGCACCAAGTTGTACGTCGGCAATAGCAGACAAAATTTCTGTCTTACTTTTATGGTCCCTGAATAAGGTTTCAGCCACCGCGGTCATAGCCACCTTTACAATCCCGCCATCGGTGAAGGGCTTTTTGTGCTTTGTTAAGATGTGCGCCACTTTAAACGAGGCCTCTGTTGCTGCACTGGCCTTCTTCATAGGTCTGGTGAACAGTGACTGTTGTCTTTGAAGCGTGGCTTTAAGCTCCTTTATTTTCTCCTTTCGTAGAGTGCTACCCGCAGGAAAGTCCCGTGAGAAGTTGTTGTGGACCTTGGTGTAATGACGCTCCACGTTGCATCTTTTACCGACTGACACGCTGGCACCGCAAATCAGGCATACACACTTAGCGTTTACATTTGTTAAACAAAACTCGGTTTCCCACTTTTGACTCTCTGACTCATCAGGCTTGACAGCAGCGCAACTTTGATTGACAAGTAACAGGCAAATAATGGTTTAGTGTAAGAAGGGGGCGGGACATCAATGAATTTGATTGGATATACATATACAGTTAGTTTTCCGAGTGACTAATAAAATTTGACTTGTCAAAGATTTCAAATTTATGCAGATTCATTAAACTTTTGGCGAGCTACTCAGAGAGAGGCCGCTAGCGAGCGACGTGTTGGAGATCCCTGAGTTAACGACTACTTCTCCGCAGTGTTTGAGATTTTGGTCCATTTTGATTATATTAAATACAAGTCACGGTTATCAAACCGGCACCTGTAACATTGAAGTTTTAGAATTTAGAGGGATCATACAGTGCATCTGCGTGAAATTGGAAATATATTCCACCTAGAGATGTAACAATATGAAAATTTCATATCACGGTTACTGTGAAAATTATCACGGAATTATCACGGTATTGTTAGATGTGTTCAGAATGTTCAAAAAGTACTAAACACACACTGAAATCTTTTAACCAAGTTTTGTTTTAAAAAAAGAATACTTTCTTTACATTCACTGCTAAAAACTAGATCTAGTCGTACAGATTCGAGAACTGCTACAGAAAAGAAAACTCAGTGCATGTACCTTAAGTTGAAATCAAATGTGTGTACATCAGACACATACGTCCAGCTTGCAGAGGTTTCTTCCGAACTTCTCTGTAGCTCTCTAGGCCCCACACTGGACAGACATGTCACCAGTGATCCACATGGTAACTATGGAGGAAAATAAAAGTATAAATACTTACAGTAATGAAAAATATAAATGCAATACTGTTCTGTCACATCTGTGAGATAAAATAAAACAAATATAATTAGTTGAATTAAGATAACATAATACCAGCTGTCTGTACCAACAGGTACTGGTACAGACAGTGTGGCAGACATGGAGGAGGCATCGCAGGTGGGTATGAGCTGAACCAGTTACTGGAAGAGAGAATCATCTTGTAATAAACATAAATGCACTCTTCATACATATCCAAAATGATAAAAGTTGACGTAGCTGACAGCAGTTCTCCTGCAGATTTAGAGTCAAAATCATGTACTGTATTGGCTTTAGTATCTTTAATAGGAGCAGTTATGTAAGTAAACCAGTATCAGTAATTAGTTTAAGAACTATAAATAGAAACCATCGAATGTAACAAAGCTTAAGAGCCACTTAATATATATATAAAGTGTAATATAAAGAGATCCAAATAAACATAACATGAAGTGGTACTATTAGCATCATACCAGGAGCAGGTAGCGGGCTGCTAGCAGATGGGTTTGTTTTGAGCAAACAAGGTCTATCATTTTTAGGGTCCTCTGGAAACATTTCTGTTGTGTGAGTTTCTGTTTGCATCATATTTCTTTACTTGCATCGTGTTTCTGTATCTGTAGCACGTTTTTGTATTTGACTTGAGTTTCTGTACTTAAAGACCTTTACTCCTGTGTTATTTTGTTGAGCAGCCGGGTTACTGCATTTTTGCTGCCGTGTTACAGGCAAGTACTTTTAAAAATTAATAAAATTTAGCCATTTAACGTTATTGCCATGTCAAGTGTTGTAAGCTTTGTTTTTTGTTATACTGCACTACTACGGTACTATGACTGCAGGAAGTGCACTAGGCGCACCATTATTTGTGCACTGCACGAATGCTGTTTGTAATGTCAAAGATGTGAAAGTTTGATTGATTGACTGATTGAAAGATTTATTGTGTTTCTCAAATGTAAATAAATGGGACGCTTTGCGTTTCCATACAGTAATTTCTGTCCTGACAATCCCCCCGTGGTAGAAGAAACCCTTACGGTAATTAAACATTAAAACACCATCGGCTTATAGTTGGGTGCGGCCTATATATGAAACAATCTGTTTTTTCCACAAAATTTAGCTGGTGCGGCTTATATTCAGGTGTGCCTTATAGTCCGGAAATTACGGTAAATCAGTGGATCATTTAGTCCAAAATGACCATATGCAGCAAATGTGCACCATGCAGGTCATTATCAAAGAAAGCGAGTCATGTTTATTCCAGCAAATTGGCTGTTTTTCTACTGATTTGGAGATTTTCTGTTTTTTTTACACAACAATGCATTTGCTCGTTAATGATGAAAAAGCTCAATAAGTCCCATGTTGATTGACGATCACTGAGATGTGTGACACCTCTCAACTTGTCATAGAGAAGTTATTTGTTGTGTGTTGTAATCCATTCTGTGAGGAAAGACCAGATGTCCTGTCTTAATTAGGCTGGCAGTGATATTTTTTAATGGCTTCTAGCCCAGTGTTTCAGACCTTTTTCTGTCAATCCAGTGGGCCTGCTGCTCTTTAAATCATGGTTGGATGTGAGTTTTGACCACCTGCTGAATATGTTCTCCCTTGTGCCGTCATGGTAGTTCTGATTGTGTTTGTGGTGTCTGGTAACAGAAAGTTGTAAGAGGAGGGGCCTCTGTGGTGTATGATCTGTGTATATGTAGATTTGAATGCACACATAAATGAGAGCCAAAGTCATATGATTGTATTTAATATGTTATCAAAGAGGGAGGCTTTCCTCATGTTGTTTGTTTATCATGTACACAACATTTTTTACTCCTAGTCCTGCATTTCTTCTCATTCCCTTTGTCTGGAGCATGGTTACCAAAGAAATGCTCCCAGTGACGAATAATGAGAAAAGATCAAATATAACTATTGTCTATTTGCAATGATATCCTCCTTTCTGATGTGCCAATAAGTAACATCTGTAGAGTCATGTTGGAGCAGTAAACCAACATAGCACATAGACTTCCTCAAGGAAAAGATAGAACTAAGTTTCTGAACAAATGTTATTTCTTGCTGTAATGAAGGGTCTGGATGAGCAGGTCCACTGAGTTCTGCGTGCGTCACGTGAGTAAGCGTATTGCGTCATTTCCTGTTTCTGCACCGTGTGGTATTACTGTTTGCGGACTGTTAGCTTCACTCTAATTTCAAAAAAACGTTCGGTTTATAGTGAGAACCTTTTGGGTATTTCAACCACCACTGTTACTTTTTGAACCACACATAATCCCTCTTCTTTCCAAACTTATCTGCTAACTTTAGCAACTTAGCCATGGCTTCTCCCTCTGCTTCCCCTTCTCTCTCCTGTGTCTCGTGCCACATGTTTAGCTACTCCTCTGCCTCCTTTAGTGGTAATGGTATGTGTAATAAATGTAGTTTATTCGTAGCATTGGAGGCGAGGCTTTCCGAATTGGAAGCACGGCTCCGCACCGTTGAAAAACAACCAGCAGCTAGCCAGGGTCCTGTAGTCGGTGCGGACCGACCTAGAGTAGCTCCTGTTAGCGTAGCTCCAGTAAGCTGTCCCCCGACAGCTCCCGAGCAGCCGGGAAACCAGGGCGGCTGGGTGACGGTACGAAGGAGGCATAGTCTCTGCCCGTGGATCACCACCAAACCCTTCGCGTCTCCAACCGATTTTCCCCACTCAGCGACACACCCGCTGAGAAACCAACTCTGGTGATTGGCGACTCTATTTTACGGAACGTGAAGATAGAGAATCCAGCGGCCATAGTTAAATGCATTCCAGGGGCCAGAGCGGGCGACACCAAATCTTATCTGAAACTGCTGGCTAAGGCTAAGGTTAAATATGGTAAAATTGTTATTCACGTCGGCAGTAACGACACCCGGTTACGTCAATCGGAGGTCACAAAACTTAATGTTGAATCGGTGTGTAAGTTTGCTAAAACCATGTCGGACTCCGTAGTTTTCTCTGGTCCCCTGCCCAATCTGACCAATGATGACATGTTTAGTCGCACGTCATCATTCCATCGCTGGTTATCTAGGTGGTGTCCAGAAAACAACGTGGCCTTCATAGATAATTGGCACACTTTCTGGGGAAAACCTGGTCTGATTAGGCGAGATGGCATCCACCCCACTTTAGCGGGTGCTGCACTTATCTCTAGGAATATGGCTAATTTTATTAACTCCCCGAAACCATGACAATCCAGAGTTCAGACCAGGAGGCAGAGTTGTAGTCTTACACACTTCTCTGCCGCTTCTCTAGCACCGTCGCACAACCAAAATTCTATAGACTCTATAGATGTTCTGTCTGCTCCCAGATTATTTCAACCAAGAAACAACAACAGAGGAGTTACTCATTTGAACCTGATACAAATCAGAACAACTTCACTGGCAGAACAGAAGAATAGGAAAATTAAATGTGGTCTTTTAAATATCAAATCTCTCTCATCCAAATCTCTTTTAGTGAATGATCTGATAACTGATCATCAGATTGATCTATTTAGTTTGACTGAAACGTGGCTGCAGGATGATGAATATGTTAGTTTAAATGAGTCTACGCCACCCAGTCATAGTAATTATCACATTCCTAGAAGCACAGGTAGAGGAGGAGGAGTGGCAGCAATCTTCCACTCTGATTTATTTATTAATCCTAGACCTAAGGAGAGCTTTAATTCATTTGAAAGTCTTACCCTTAGTCTTGCTCATCCAGACCGGAAGACACAAAAACCAATTCTTTTTGTTGTGGTATATCGCCCACCTGCTCCCTATTCTGAGTTTTTAGCTGAATTCTCTGAGTTTCTGTGTGATTTAGTTCTTAGAACAGATAAAGTCATTATAGTAGGTGACTTTAACATCCATGTTGATGTTGTCAGTGACAGCCTTAGCTCGTCATTTACATCATTATTAGATTCAATTGGCTTTTCTCAGAATATAAACGGATCAACTCAGTTTTAATCACACATTAGATCTGGTATTAACATACGGCATAGAAACTGAAGGTTTAACTATAAGAATAAGAATAAGAAAACCCTTTATTTGTCCCGCAATGGGGAAATTGCAGTTCACAACAGCTTAGAGCAAAATAGCAAAAAATAGCAAAAGCAGCAAGAAAAGCCAGAGCAAAGAGGATAACTATAAAAGATAAATAGTGTATAAATTGTGGAAATATATTTAGCCATAACCCTCTTTTGTCTGACCATTTCCTCATAACCTTTGAATTTACTATAATGGATTACGCAAGAATTGAAGAGACATATCATTACAGTAGATGTTTATCTGATGATGCTGTAACTAGATATAAAGAATTAATTCCTTCTTTATATATCCCAGTGCCATGTGTCAATGTGGACAACAGCAACCACAATTTAATTCCTGCACTATTAGATGATTTTGTCGATGGCACTGCAGCATCGCTTAGTTCAACTCTAAACTTAGTTGGTCCTCTGAAAAAGAAGGTCAAAAATCGGAGGAGGCTAGCTCCTTGGTATAATTCGCAGTTGCGCTGTTTAAAACAGGCAGCCCGAAAGCTAGAAAGAATTTGGCACTCCACTATTTCTGAAGAAGCTCATATAGCCTGGAAAGATAGTTTAACGACTTATAAAAAAGCTCTCCGTAGTATTAGAACAGCATACTATTCATCATTAATAGAAGAAAACAAGAACAACCCCAGATTTCTTTTCAGCACTGTAGCCAGGCTGACAAAGAGCCACAGCTCTGTTGAGCCATCTATTCCCTTGGCCCTCAGTAGTAATGACTTCATCAGCTTCTTTACTAATAAAATTGTTGGCATTAGAGAAAACATTCAAGGCATTCTTCCGGCGACTGTCAAAGATGTTCATTTACAATACACAGGACAAGATGTTACTATCCCTTGTGCCGAAATCCCAGGCAAAACACGTTTAGAGGCCCTGTTCGACTAAGAGGCCCTACCAAGCCTGCAGTCATGTAATATGAGCAATAACCTATATCCTATATCCATCTCATAGTAAAAAATAAATACAAACTGCCACCAATTTTACTATCCACCATTATCCGCCTTCCATTACAGCCCTATAACCTCACCCCAGAACACATCTTTAGTAGTGAACCCCAGGATCATAGAGTGTTTCGGCCATTATCACTAGACACTCTCCCCCAGGGAAGGCCCCGCTGAGATTGATCATGTCTCAGGGTGTGTTCCTTACAGTCAGCCCCTCCAACAAATCCTCTCAATCCTCCCAAAATTATTGGAACCAAAGAAGTAAATTATTCCAACCAAATACAACCACCTTCAACCACCCTATGCCCCAACCCCTAGGCTCCCCACCTACCTCAGAAAACCTTTCACCATTCACCTATTTCACACCTACCTCTGAAATTCTAAAAATGATCTAATTCCTGTGTTCCATACACCGCACAACCCCAGGATCTAATGCAAACTCAAACCAATGCCAAGAAGAATCCTCTTACCTATATGTTCCCATCCAGCAATAAAAGATCCTTCCCTCCCAAAACTCTGTTGGGTACCCCACACGAACTCCTCACCTTATTATGGTGTCCAACTCACCTTCCCTATTCTAAGATAATACCGAAATAAACCTCTATCCCAACCTCATTACACTCAACCCCATCTAATATTCTCTGTCCCATGCCCCACGTCCCATATTTATACTCACTAGCCGGACAAATCGTATTAAACAAATCTAAAATACCACCTATACTTGCATGTAAAGGAAATTTCCCATCATACCTTGCAAGAACTCAGAACCATGAGTGAAACCACTCGGTCAAGTCACCATCCTATATCTCCATCTATCCCCCAATTTTAAGGAGAAAAAACAAAGACACAGAATGCCCAACAGCAAAGAGGAAGGAGAAGAGAAACAGAGGAATGAAAAATGGGGAGTGTTAGTTACACTTCTACCTAGATCCCCGCCGGAATAGGCGTATCCTGTAACCTCCCCACCCTCCTAAGCCCGAAGGCAACGAGGGGTAGGGGAGGGGAGATGTGAAAAAGGAAAAGAATGCAGAGCCATAATCCAACTACCCTCCTACCCCAGGAAGACCTCCTTCCCAGATGTCATTCATGGACTACGTCTTCCCCAATAGTTAGTTAGCTCCCCAGCTAGCATGCTTCCTGCGCACCCATAACCAGTCACTGGCTCTCTCTGCTGCCCGGGACATATTGCTAACCGTAGTCCTCTGGCTTCTTCCTCGTATGCCCAGCTCACTCAGCAGAGCAATGACCGACTTTGCCACAAATCCACGGCAGCCCACTTCTACCGGGCGGACATAATCCTTCCATCCATTTTGCTCTGCATCTGCTGCTAACTCTGCATACTTAGCTCTTTTTCTCTCGTTAGCCTCCTTAATTCTATCTTCCCAAGGGACAGTCAACTCTATGAAATACACTACTTTCTCTGGCTCAGACCACAACAGCAGATCTGGCCGTAGTCGAGTGCTAGCTATCTCACCTGGGACAACCAGTTGGCTATTTAAGTCCGCCCTCATCTCCCAGGCTCCTCCTACCCTTAGCCGTCCCGTGTTATGCCTGAAGCCTGCTCCTCTCGCCTTTTCTCCCTCCCGTACAAACTTAATACATCTATTCTCTCTGTTAATGGGCGTGGAATTTACATTCACCCGTTTTTCCTCTATTGCAGCTGCTAAACATTTCAATACCTGATTGTGACGCCAGGTATAACGTCCTTGGGAGAGACTAACCTTACAGCCTGTCAGAATATGACTAAGTGTGCAGACACAAGTGCACAGTGGACAGGCAGCATCCTCACCTACCCACTGGTTCAGGTTCTGGGGAGTTGGCAGCACATCATAAGTAGCCCCTAACATAAATCTAATCCTGCTAGCCTCCATGCTCCAAAGCTCTCTCCACTTAACCTTCCTTTTCTCCACTCTCCCAGTTCACCCATTGACCCTGCTTAGCCTGCGACACTGCCTTCGAGCATCTAACCGTTTCTTCTTGCCTCTGTACCTCTTCCACTATCATCTTTCTCCTTTCTACTGCTGATGCCTTGCTCCACAGAGGTTTCCCTGCACACAATCCTAGGCCTCCACGCCCTTGCTGTACATGGCCTATGATATCTATATGCTTAAGAGCTGCCTGTGCTTGCTGCACTGCCTCTTTTGCCTTCCACTTCCACCCTGTCTTAATAGTAGGCGCTACGCTCCTAACCACTGGATCCTTTGACTGAGTAAGAGTCATTTCCAGTCTAACTTTAGTGCACTTAAACTCCTCTGTTAGGCAGGTAACTGGGAGCTCCAGTATGCCTTTCCCGTACAACGCTGTGCTACTTAAGCAGCGTGGGACACCAAGCCACTTTCTAATAAATGAATTACTCATTCTTTCTAGCTTTTCTACCTTTGAAAGGGCAACCTCGTACACCGTCAGCGGCCACATTAGCCGGGGCAGTAAACCAAATTGCCAGCACCACAATTTTAACTTGCCTGGTAGCCCTGACCGGTCTATGCTTGAAATGCCTTGAATCATTTCCTGCCTCAACCCTTCAAACTGCGCCTTATCACTAAGGCTTGCATCGTACCATCTTCCCAAACTCTTCACTGGCTTCTCCAGCACTGTGGGAATTACCTCATCATTTATAACAAACTTCTTATCTACCACTTTTCCTTTAACAATGGAAATACTCCTAGATTTAATAGGCTTCACTTTCATCCTAGCCCACTGCAGATTGCTATTTAACTTATCCAGCAACCTTCTAGTACAAGGAGCGGTTGACGTTGTTGATGTCATGTCATCCATGTAGGCCCTAATTGGGGGGAGGCGAAGCCCTCCCTGCAGTCTTTCTCCACCTACCACCCATTTGGAAGCCCTAATAACTAGTAGCTTGCCTACTCAGTGTCAAATTCAATCCTGGGTCAAAAGCCGTGTCAGTCCAAACCGAGTCATCTTCCGCCCCTGCTCTCGCTGACTCTAGGGGTATTTTCTCATTTATCATATTTGTAGCAAGTTTGGGTGTAGCCCATGGCTTATTTAAAGCCTGGGCTACTGCCACAATGAGCTGCTAACCCACTGTAGCCCCGGTGGGGACTGTTCCCTCCTGTCAGCTGTCTTTCCATGATGTCACTAGGTCTAAGTACAGTGACTTTAGACATTTCTGTTAGACCTTATCAACATCTGGAATCCTTCTTCCCAGTAGATCTTCTCGAGCTATCTTCAATAATTAAAGCATCTAAACCATCAACCTGTCTTCTAGATCCAATCCCAATTAAATTGCTCAAAGTTGTTCTTCCATTAATTAACACCTCCATATTGAACCAGATAAATTTATCTTTATTAACAGGATATGTGCCTCAGTCTTTTAAGATTGCTGTAATTAAGCCCCTACTTAAGAAAGCCACTCTAGATCCAAATGTTTTAGCTAAAGACCAATCTCCAACCTTCCTTTTATTTCCAAAATTCTAGAAAAAGTTGTTGCTAATCAGTTGTGTGACCACTTAAACAGGAATGGTCTGTTTGAAGAGTTTCAGTCAGGTTTTAGAGTTCATCATAGTACAGAAACAGCTCTGGTTAAAGTTACCAATGATCTCCTCATGGCTTCAGATAGTGGACTTGTCTCTATACTGGTTCTGCTAGATCTTAGTGCTGCATTTGACACTATTGATCATAATATTTTACTACAGAGACTTGAAAGTGATCTCCAGATTAAAGGAACTGCATTAGATTGGTTTGAATCCTATCTGTCTGACAGATTCCAGTTTGCTCATGTCAACCATGATTCCTCTGCTTATACAAAAGTAAGTTATGGCGTTCCTCAGGGTTCTGTGCTAGGACCAATTCTCTTCACTTTATACATGTTGCCATTAGGGAAGATTATTAGAAAACATGGCATAAACTTCCATTGTTACGCAGATGACACCCAGCTATATTTATCTATGAAACCAGATGAAACTAATCAGCTGGTTAAACTCCAAGCATGCCTTAAAGACATAAAGGCTTGGATGACCTGTAATTTCTTACTCTTGAACTCAGACAAAACAGAAGTTATTGTATTTGGTCCTAAGCATCTCAGAGATTCATTATCTAATCACGTGGTTTCTTTGGATGGCATTACCTTGGCCTCCAGTACTACTGTGAAAAACCTTGGTGTTATATTTGATGAGGATATGTCCTTTAAATGTCACATTAAGCAAGTAACCAGGACTGCCTTCTTTCATCTACGTAATATCATCAAAATTAGGAACATCCTGTCTCAGAGTGACGCTGAGAAACTAGTTCATGCATTTGTGTCTTCCAGACTGGATTATTGTAATTCATTACTGTCTGGCTGCCCAAATAACTCTTTAAAAAGCCTCCAACTGATTCAAAATGCTGCAGCAAGAGCATTGACAGGAATTAGCAAGAGAGATCATATTACTCCAGTTTTAGCTTCTCTTCACTGGCTCCCCTTAAAGTCTAGAATAGAATTTAAAATCCTCCTCCTTACATACAAGGCCCTCAAAGGCCTAGCGCCATCATATCTTAAAGACCTCATTGTACCATATCATCCCAACAGATCACTTCGGTCTGAAAGTGCAGGCCTACTTGTGGTTCCTAGAATTTCAAAGAGTAGAATGGGAGGTAGAGCTTTCAGCTATCAGGCTCCTCTCCTGTGGAACCAGCTCCCAGTTTGGGTTCGGGAAGCAGACACTCTCTCTATTTTTAAGGTCAGGCTTAAGACTTTCCTTTTTGATCAAGCTTATAGTTAGGGCTGGACTAAACCATCCCTTAGTTATGCTGCTATAGGCCTAGGCTGCTGGGGGACAATGCAACAAACACATGTTCTCCTTCTTTTTTCTCTCTCCTCTCTCGTGTCCTACACTTTCTTTTTCTCTGGCACAGAGCTCCTGCCCTCTAAATTCCTATCTGCTACTAGTCATGCAATTCTGTGCTATTACTATTACTATGTAGAATGTTTACTGCTGCTCTCCCTTCTTCCGAGTATCTCTGGCCTGGAGTTGAGTGTTTCCTGTGGAGCTCCATACTACATCTGCTGTTGTGGTCTCATCAGCCTGCCCAGTCTCCATGGAATCCTGCTGTGATTCACTCCTACCTGAATGAACAATTCTCCAACCTGCCGATGATTCCCCTTATATTTTCAAACTGTCATGTAACATCATTAGTTTGAATCATAGCATCCAACTTGTATGCTTTAGTCAGATATGTGTATTTATGACAGATGTATGTTTATCTTGCTGTTCTCTTTCTCTGTCTGTACCCGGCTGGCCTTAGGCAGATGGGTCCCTCCATATGAGCTGGGTTCTGCTCAAGGTTTCTTCCTGTTAAAAGGGAGTTTTTCCTTGCCACCGTCGCCTTCAGGCTTGCTCTGGGGGTTTCAGGCCGGGTCTTGTAAAGCGTCTTGAGACGATTTGTATTGTTATTGACGCTATATAAATAAAATTGAATTGAATTGAATTGAATAAAAAATGTTATTAATATTTTAGAACAAGTCTTATTTTTCATTTCTAAAACCCACTGTGGGGCTTCTTTTCAAAGAGTTTCAGTCAAAACTCAATGGGAGATTCAATTTGCTTTAATCTTGCATTCGTTTGAAAATTTGAGCCCATTAGTTAACTTTGCTTTCTCTGTGCAGTTTTCATTGCATTTCAATTAATCCGCTTTCCTCTGGTGTTAAAACTCTAATAGCTGCTTCAAATAGCAAATGAGAGGAATGAGAGCAAAAGAATGAATATGAAAGGAAGGAAATGGAGGCAGAGGAAATGTATAAAATGGTTGATGGGAAGTATACATTTTTTCAATTTGAAGATTCTTTATACAGTGTAAGACCTTTGGGGTTAGAGAAATCTACCTGTGCTGTAGGATACAGTTTCCATACACTGTATTTACGGGCTGGAGAACATAATTTGCAAATTATGATGCAGCATTACATATGTGGTACCACAATTTATGCTCTATGCCAATTACAATATTATTTCAGCAAGGCTAAAACTACAACAAAGGAATTAGGGTAAAAAGTGAATTATTCCCTTTGATGTCAGACGTGGCCTGTAATTGCCACATGTCATTACCATGTCTCTCTTCTCTCCATTTTTTATTGTCATTGTTCAATATTGTTCAAAAACTCCCAGCAGTACTTTCAAAGTTCAGAGTTGATTTGTTGTCCCACTTGGAGAAAATAGTTTTGCAGACAATGTTCCACATATCATAGGTCAGACTCACAAACAAAACATGCCACAGTGCAAGGGAAAGAGACCATGTAAATACAATAAATGTGCAAATATTTAAGTAAGAATACTCACACAGTATGTATACTACAGACCAGTAAACATGTTTCAAAAGGTAAGACCTTCTAATTCATCAGTATCACCCAGTCAAAAAAAGGAATGACTAAATGTCAATATACTTTTGATCACAGGTTAAACAGTCTGTGTTTCACCCAGAATCTCCATTAATGAAAAGTAGGTCAAGTAAGTGCAGAGTGCCAAAAGTGATGCCAAAATTTCCAGAACTGAAAAAGCTCAACCCTTTTGGAATAAAGTGCAATAAACTCTCTCAAACACATCTGCATCACAGAAAATGTAGTCAATAGATCTTAATGTCAAAAAAATCCCCAGGACTTGATACATCCAGTCTCTGCACACTTGTGGGATATAAAGTATTAAAAGGTAGCAGAGGTTGGCGTTTGCATGGGACCCCAATCAAATACTTGTCCATCTCATCGCTTGCAGTGTCATTTATTGATTCATTCATTCTATCCAGAGGGTGACACGGGAATCATTTGTCGCTCCCACCCCATCCCGAGACCACAAAAATACTCCTGTCATATCCCGATCACATGACTGCCTCCCCCCATCCCATCCCGCAAAATCCCGACAGAAAGACTCCCAAATCCTGTCCCACTTCCTATGTTGTAATCTAATGCTGGGCACACTCACCGCATTGCAGCATAATTTAATAATTTAATCTCCGACTTTAAATCTGTAAACTGTCTTTGTTGTGAACATTTTAAGTACACTGGGAAACTGATTTGAAGTAAACCTGCTCTTAGTCTGTAATTCACAGAGATGGTATGTTATTGCCTTACACTTCTTCTGTGACTGAAGCCATCAGTATATTAACTGTGTTAATTTAGCTGTCTGTAAAAAAAAAAAAAAAAAAAATTCACAAAGTACGGAAGCAAGTGGTAGCTTGGTAGGTTTGTTCAATGGTGCCATTGTCACTTCTGGTGTGTGCATAACTTACTGTATTTGTATACTTACTGTATGTACAGAACATAGTGTACAGTAGTACAGACCGAATTGAATGAATTACAGTTGATGCTCTAGTTTTGGGGTATAGATAACAAATAAAAACATCAAATCATAGATAACGCACAGTGATCCATTGTGTTATCCATTCAAAAACTTCAGGTGGGTGGCAGACATAGAAATGTGCAAGTATCAGTGACATATCAAATCTAGGCAAAACCAGGGACAACAATTATGCATATGCATAATGTGATATCAATATGGGAGTGTAGTATCAAATACAAATATCACTCATTCTGGCTTTGGGGAAGTGCTGAACAGCCCCAAATCAGAGCTTGGGTACACCTATTTTCCTTCATACAGGTCGGTCCAAAACCCCCAAATTATAATCTGGCTAATACTATATTAAGACATGCTGGCTGTGGTTGCTTGCAAAGTTGTAAACGGGTATAAAACTGGGATTAAATTGGATGTACCTCTGTTAGGCAAAAAAGCCTGCTCTACCTTTTGCAAAGTGGATTTCCTCCAACCACAAATGGTAATGTTTTCACATTTCACATTTTCTGTGACCAAACTCTTGGCCTTATTATTTTTGTTTGTTATATTTCTCTTGAACCAAAAAAACATTGACATGATAAATAAAGGGGAGTGGCAGGACAAAGCCCCAGAAACCACTGATTTATTTAAAAATCTTCTGACCCCACATAGACAAAGACCATATGGGTGAATGACTGGACCTCAAGACTTCCAGATTGGAGTAAATCCCTGTGTGATGAAAGATAGTAAGCTTGGACCGGAAGTTTGGACTGTCCCATTCACTATGAAGCATGTGGGACTGAACACTTGATTGGACCATACAAACAAAAGGTAATTTGGTGTTCAATATTCCTAATAGTTCTGGTGTATGTGCTGCTGTGTGTTTAGAGGCAGCTTTGTGGTTATTTGTGTGTATCTGTGTGTCTGTCAAATATGAGTGTTTAAAGGGAAAAGAAAATGAAGGGAAAGGCACAGCACAGCTGCAGCGTGGGGGTCTGTATCGAGCCTGGGCCACCTACCCATGATCCCTGCTGCATCCAATTTTAGTACGAACGCTTCCTGTTAAACCCCATCAAACACAGACAGCAGCACAAAGGAAAACCTCATCTCCACAGGAAACTAATCCGCTGGTGTTCGCTGAAGCCTGTCAGTTTAATTATTTATTTATTTTTATTGAAAGAAGTCATCACTCATTTCGCCAAAGATTAAGAGTATAGCTAAATTGAGAAAATCCGCTTAGGAATTCTGAATTTAAATAGTAACTTGAAGGGGCTGCCTGGCAGGATGCCAAAGCTTGTGGGGAGTGCAGACAGGTATGGGAGGTGAGATAAATTGACAATATAAATATTTATTTTTGTAGTTGTATTTCCCATAACTATCAGTTTATTATTATTATTATTATTATTATTATCATTATTATTTATATATTTATTTATTTATTTACTTTTTAAAGAAAACAGAGGGTAACAAGAAGCTGGAACCTGGCGGCTGCCCTATTTACAATATCAGTGGTAAAAAAATTAGAACCTCACCTTGCCTGATTGCAGATTTCTGCTGCGGAGGCATACATGAAATGAACACGAAAGCGCTACAGTGTTTGCTTAACAGATTGACTGTGGACGGTTAGTCGGCTGCTGTTTGTGTTTGTCATTCATTTTTTTCCAAAATCAAAACATGGAAAATGTACTTGTTCTGTCATCTTTTCTTTTTCAGATTTAATCTTGAAATTGAATTTCTCCTTTTTTTCTGAATTGCTTGATATACATTTAACCCCACTTAGAATTACTAAATACCTACAACTTACTACTCACTCATTTTTATTAAGTCCTTGTCCTTCTCTCTCTCTCTCTCTCCCATTTCTTATCTGTTTTAGTTGATATTATCTAATAAATCAACACCACAAAAATATACTTTAAAAAAAAACTCACTGGTTGATTCAGCTGTATTACAACATTTATTAAAAAATAAGAATTGCATCATTGACAGATCTAGGCTGAAGAATAAACGTCTTCACTGACAACTGTCAGCACACCAACGGTGATGCATTCTAGGTCCTCGTCTCTTGCTGTGTCCTACAAAGACACACATGTTCTTCAGCATGGCAATTTGTGCTCTTCTAAAACATTAATTTTTAGTGTTCAAACTATTTGATAGAGAATATGGTTAGTAAATATGTGTTCACACTGGATTGCTGCAATATAGCCAACAAAATACATTTGGTATAGTTTAAACTAAAGCTATGGTCCACAATGTCCATATATTCTTGAACAGTGACACTGACTTTTCAACCTAGACTACTGCTCCTTAGATTTAAAGCTTTAATCACTGTACAAAATGTATATTGTATATTGTGCAGATATAGAATTATATCTTCTATGTCAGCACAGATACAGTTCTATCTTAATGCAGACCAAACTTTTTCTTATGTGCAAGTACTTACAGAGCATGTCTTGAAGAATTCACTGGAGTCGTCGCAAAGTAAAATGGGAATTCCTTTGAGGACAACAGAGCGAAGCACTGTCACATCTGGTGTCTCATAATACACAGAGAGAGAGAAGACCAGTTCACAGAGTAATTTACAAGGCACCAGCACAAGTCAGACAGGAAATAGAATAGGTTGGTCTGGATCATCTCATTTAGAAATTGATTGATGAACTATCATATAGATCAAAAACTTAACCTACTTACCATCAGCTCGCTGGGTTTCTGGCCACCAGCTCCCTTTTTTGTTTTGAAAAGTTTGATGAAACACGGAGTGTCCTGGTCCAGAGCCTCAAAGAAGTCTCTCTCAAAATTCTTACTGGTGATTCTATTAAGGAGGAGGAGCAGTGGTCGTGTGGGGCAGAGAGCAGTACATCACTGAGGCCAAGCGTCAACTGGGAAGCAGTGAGTATTACCAGCCATTACTATCAAATCCAACAGAAGAAATTAAAACTGAGCTTGAAGAAATGCTTAAGCATGCAATAAGTGAAGATTGGATTTCAAAAAAAGAACAGGATTTTTTACTATGCAAATACCCAAGAATTGCCTCTTTTTACATGCTTCCGAAAATCCATAAGAACTTGGAGAATCCACCTGGAAGGCCAATCATCAGTGGCAATGAGTCAGTGACTGAGCCTGCATCCAAGTATGTTGATTTCCATATTAAACTATTTGTAAAAGACCTACCCTCGTTTATCCAAGACTCTACATCTGTGCTTAATAAGCTCAAAGAAATAAAAAACATTGGCGCTTCACTTTTAGTGACGATGGACGTGGAATCATTATACACGAACATTGATCACAATGAAGGATTAAAGGCACTGTCACATTACTTGAAGAAAAGACCATCAGAACAGATGCCTCCAGCAGAGTTCATTTTAAAATTAACTGAATGGACTTTAACCAACAATGTTTTTCTGTTTCAGAATAAATTCTTTAAACAGATAAAAGGTACAGCAATGGGAGCTTGTTTTGCCCCGAATTATTCTAATTTGTTTATGGGTCTCTGGGAGGAAACATTTGTGTACTCCAGTCAGAATAATTTTCTAAATAGAATTGAGTGGTGGGGTAGATACATTGATGACATTCTCCTTATTTGGTCTGGTACTGAAAAAGAACTATTGCAGTTCCATACATATCTCAATAATACTAATCCAAACCTGAAGCTGACTCTAGACTTTTCACCAACAAAGATCCATTTTTTAGATCTTGAGATATCAAAAGACATTACAGGGGAATTGCACACTTCCATCTTTAGAAAACCCACTGACCGCAACACAATATTGAGGGCAGACAGCTACCACCCATCTTGGCTAAAAGACAATATTCCTTTTGGCCAATTTTAAAGGGTTAAACGCATATGTGATACTGAAGAGTCTTTTGAAAAAAACGCTCAGGACATGACAAAAAGGTTTGAAAAAAGAGGGTATAAACACAAGATTATTGATATGGCTTACAGTAAAGTAAAAAAAATTGATAGAGAACAACTACTGGTTCAGAAACCAAAGCGACAACAAGAACCAAACCAAGTGTATTTTGTTACGCAGTTTGGTAATCAAGCCAATAAGATAAAACAGATTATCAAAAGAAATTGGGATATAATAAAAAGCGACGTCTCCCTTAGAGAAGCACTGCTTGAAGTACCCACCATTAGTTTTAAAAGAGCCCCTACTTTAGGGGAGAGACTTGTGAGGAGTTATATTTCGCCTGTCCAGAATAAAACCTGGCTTGACACCAAAGGAGGCAGCTACAAATGTGGTAATTGTATTCACTGTATCAACCTGGTCAAAACCAACTCCTTTACAGATACTACATCAAACCGTCAATACAGTATACAGTCAATCATTAACTGCAATACCACATTTGTGGTCTACCGACTTGAATGTCCTTGTGGGCGTTTTTATATTGGAAGGACCAAGCGAAAACTCAAAGAAAGACTAGCAGAGCACAAGTACGCTATTAGAACAAATAACCCTATGGCTGTTCATTACAAAGATGCAAATCATGGAAGCTGTGAAACTTTAAAAATGTGTGGTATAGAACATGTTAAGATCTCTCTGAGGGGGGGGGAGATAGATTAAAAAAACTTTTGCAAAGGGAATCTTTTTGGATTTACACCTTAAAAGCTACTCAGTACCCTGGTCTGAACTTAGAATTGGACTTATCCCCTTTTTTGTAAAGTGTGTTGTAAAGCGTTGTAATCTATTATCTTTGCAGCTTGTGATGACTGTGGTGATCGCTGCATTATTGAAAGGATGTGATACATGTTTATGCAATGAATTGCTTGTATGTTTTTAACTTTTTGTGTTCATTGTGCTGTCATCTGACACACCTGTGCAGGTGAGCAGCTGAGCTCCCTGATCATGTGACCACATGCGGACACACAAGATGTACTCCATAGACTGCCATTCTTAACTTGCCCTGAAGAAGGCCGCACTGGCCAAAACATGTTGGTATGCTTTTAATTGATAGCCAAGTTTAATAAAGGCTTTTTATATTACTCTGTCCTCCTGAGTGCCTCAGAATGAATTTTTTTGATTGCTTTGGATCTCCAAACTGAAGAGCACCAGAGGAATACATGTTTGATACCCAAGCAGCACTCCTGGCAATTTGTTTGAGGAAATAGAATAGGTTGGTCTGGATCATCTCATTTAGAAATTGATTGATGAACTATCACATAGGTCATTAACTGGCGGACCGCGGTCCGAGTCCGGACCCAGAGATAATCCTGTACGGACCCGGAGCTATAATCTATTTTATACGGTAGATGCATTTTACGGGATAGTTTTAACAAGCGAGCGCAGCTTTTTTTTAATTTTTTTTTTTTTTTTACTACCAATGCCGTTGTAAACACTAGGAAATGAATTGACCAATCGCGTACAAGTTAAGTCATCCCACGTGATGCTTCTCAGCCAATCAACTCTCGGCATTCCCGGCCGTTGACAGCGGCAAAGTCAAAAAAAAAAAGAGGTGGATGACAGATGACAGGACAATAGAGAGACAGAAAGAACGATAAAGAAAGCAATACACAGAGAGAAGACGATCAGAGGAGTGATTTGGAGACAGGGAGAGGAACAAAGACGATTAACACACGGTTGGAAGAGTCTGGACCAGGGAGAGAAACAGCCGCTCAGGGAGTGAGACGGGGGGAGAGAGACGAAGACGATGAGATAAGTGAGTCGTGATCAGGGAGAGAAACAGCCGCGCAGAGAGTGAGACGGGGGGAGAG
This sequence comes from Planiliza haematocheilus, assembly GCA_005024645.1. Classification (NCBI taxonomy): domain Eukaryota; kingdom Metazoa; phylum Chordata; class Actinopteri; order Mugiliformes; family Mugilidae; genus Planiliza; species Planiliza haematocheilus. The sequence goes on from SRSE01000499.1 coordinate 1,295,588, forward strand.
AGACGAAGACGGTCAGAGTCGGGGACGACGGAAAAAAAAAACACACACACACACAAATGGCCCTGTCAAAGAAAAGTTGATACCGAAAATAGAGCTTTCAATCCGGAATGGACGGACTCGTTTCTGTTCATTCTTCCCTCAGGCAGCACAAAACCGCTGTGTCTGATATGCTCAGAGACTGTAGCGCTAATTAAAAGTGGCAATGTGAAGCGCCACTATGATACTAAACACAAAGATTTCGACAGAGCATATCCTCTTAAGTCTGACCTGAGGTCGCAGAAAATAAACAATCTCAGAGCCCAGTATGACCAGTCCACCAGGATCTTGACCCATTCATTCACTGCCCAACAACGTGCTCATGACAGGAAAAGCTACAGCTCAGTTCTCTCACTGAGTAACAGAAAGAAGAGAAGTGGAATATAAGAGGGAAAGACAAAGAAACTGAAGTGTTTAATTGTTAGGATTTGTATTGTTAAAGTGGTTGACATTGTTCTGTCAAGGTGTGAGACAGTTAAAGAAAAATGATAAAAGCTGCTGCTACACTTTATTTCTCTTAAGTTAAGAGCTCTATGTGAAGATTCAAATTTTTCCAGAGCCATTTTATTTATTTTTTCTTTTTTTTGAAATGCAGCACTTGAGAGGGATACTGTATCTCTGCACTGACAAATATTGTCAAAATGTTAATGTTTTATAAAATGTTTATTTCTCTGTTATTTACACGCAGATATTAATACACACTAATGCAAGGACATGATGTTCCGGACCTTTGCTTGAATAAATTTTTTCTGACTGGACCTCTTTGCGTTTTAGTTGAATACCCCTGAACTATCATATAGATCAAAAACTTAACCTACTTACCATCAGCTCGCTGGGTTTCTGGCCACCAGCTCCCTTTTTTGTTTTGAAAAGTTTGATGAAACACGGAGTGTCCTGGTCCAGAGCCTCAAAGAAGTCTCTCTCAAAATTCTTACTGGTGATTCTATTAAACTCAGCAAACACCTGAAAAAGTAGAGAGAGGGGTGGGTAGGGATGGAGAGATGGCAGAGGGGTTAACATTCCAACAATGTACACAGTGGTAGTCCTGTCTTTGACAAGCACAGACTGTTATTGTTGGTAGCTAAAGTTAGCTAAGTTAGCATCATTCCTAACTTAATAGCCTAGCTTAAAATAAAATGATAATCCAGACTTGTTCTGATGTTCTGCCATGTGAATGCCCTCCTGTTCAGCTGATGCTGAATCTCATCAGCTGAGCTGATGACATTTTTCAACCACAAATAACAAGTAACTTACTAAAAGCGAGTGTTTTGATTGATTGATTGATTGATTGATTGATTGATTGACTTGATTGAAGTCAATTTACTATTTTTAATTAAATACCATGTTTGCATTTACAGTGTAGAGACAGAAAAAAGAGAGGGGAGGAGAGGAGGAGCAAGATAATACATACGTAGTTCTGTCATACATAGTTTCTAATTATTCAAACAACAATGAATGAATAAAAGAGAATGGTTAGGGTTGTTACTCCAAATATTAATTGTAGAAATAGACTTAATGGGCATGGGTGCTCATAAATTTACTGATATAGGGGATAGACAAACATAAAATTGTCAGTGACAAAAATAGTTCCATTACTGGCTAGTATAATGATTGAATATAAGAAGGGAAAAGGAGATGGAGAGAGGGACACACAGTTAATAACATGCTATACAGTAGTAGCATATGAAGGCATGGATAGTAAGAGAGAAAAAATTAGAGGACGCTGAAGGCTATACCTCCCATTCTACTTTTTGAAGCTCTCTGAACCACAAGTAAGCCTGCACTTTGAGACTGAAGTGATTTATTGTGGTGATATGGTACAGTGAGGTCTTTAAGATACGATGGAGCTCAGCCTTTAAGGGTAAATGGTAAATGGTAAATGGCCTTGCTTTTATATAGCGCTTTTCTACCTATTGGTACTCAAAGCGCTTTTACAGTCAGAGACACATCTACCCATTCACTCACACAAGCACGCACACATTCACACACCAGTGCCACGCACTGGGAGCAACTGGGGGTTCAGTTAACCTTCTGGTTCTGGTTCATGGACAACCCGCTCTACCTACTGAGCACCCGGTGTTGTAGGGAAGGTGGAGGATTTTAAATTCTATTCTAGATTTCACAGAATATGAAATAATAGTGTGTGCTCAATGATTTGCTTAAATAAAATTTACCGGCAAGGCACCACTTGACTAGATTTCTTCCACAGCAGACAACAATACTGCCTACAAAAGTTCACTGATAAGTATGACCTTATCAATATGATGTTTTCTTTGTTGTTTTATTTCCTATCCATGACTGGAGAAAGTTCAAATGCTTGTATGCATTAAATTTGATTTGATATTTTAATGATGAGACAAAATTAAATGAATGCAAAATACAACATGTAAGTAATAATAATAAAAAAAATGTGTTTGTCTCTAAGCCTTTTGATGGATTCTCCTTTTACTACACCGTATGACTGTCTGATGTGTGATCGAAAAATAGATTTTATGCACTGACAAGACAACCTACGTCTTAGGTGATAATTATGTCAGGTCCCACACCAAAATATGTTTTATTTATTTTGCTGTATCTCGCTGCTCATTCTGCTTCTAACTGCTGACTGAGATGTGCACCCCTGGAGTGGTCATTAATCTGATATCTGGCAAGCCTAGGCACAACCCCCATGACCCAATCTCAGATCCTAATCCAAGGTGGAAGAGGGCTGCAGGCCATGATTTGGAGGCCCCAGCTATCTTCCCCTCTATAATTGATAGGTTTTAGGCAATTATACGCTTCACATGATTACAATCTATAACAATGTATTGATTCGACTGTACTGAGATCCAACCATGGTGGTTTTCACACAAGAGACACCTACACCTCATCTCCATTGTCCAGTATCTGTCTACTGCATTTTGGTTTGGAGCTATTTTGGACTTTGAAATGCACACACACACGCACACACACTTACAAGAAGTTATTATCAGGAAAGACTTTAGAATATTTTTATGAAGTTGCTATTAACCTTTTATTCTCTCCTAGTATTTGAAGAATGGATAGAGCTACTGCAGCATTCATAATATTAATTGGAGAAATATGCACAATATGCAATTTAAGTGAATGAATAACTACAGTCAATGAAGTTTCATGATGGGGATCAGGAACACAGATAAATAGTATGCAGGTCTGCAGATCAGAAAGGGGTGGATTAGGGTCACTTGAGGCAGCCCCAATTATAATGGTATAGGCCTAGCTTTAAAAGTAGAGTTGGTGTCTGCCTCCCAAACCCAAAGTGGGAGCTAGTTCCACAGGAGGGAGGCGTAATATGCTATGGTCTTTGAGATATGATGGACCTCGGGCTATAACAGCCTTGTAAGTAAGGAGTTTAAATTCTATTCGAAATTTTACAGGGAGCCAGTGAACAGCAGATGAAATCGATGTAATATCAATGGTCATACTAATTGCCGTCAATGCTCTTGCTGAAACTTTTGACTGTGCTAGAGCTGTGATGACAGCTGGGATAGGCTCCTTCCCCTCCGTCACCCTTCATAGGACAAGTGGTTACAGAAGATGAATGAATGAATGAATGAATGAATGAATGAATGAATCTAGTAGAGCTGTGAAGAGAATCTGCAGAGTTTTTCACAGATGTTTCTTCCCCCTTCATGAACGGTATACCTTTGTTTTTTTGCAACAAAACTCACAAAGACAAAACCTTTGTTTTGAGATCTTTTTATTCGAAGTTGTGAAAAAATCCACAACTCTGAGGATATCTAAACATGCATTGTGCATATTTCATTATAGTTGTAAAAATATACACCAACTTTGCTTAAAATTGGAATGTTTGATCATTGTTACATGCCAGGCAGGGTCAGAGGGCAGAATTGTTTGTATATGTGCGTTTCCCTCATGGTCTTCTTCTTTCTTCCCCTCCCTCTTTTCTCTTTGCTCTCAGGTACCATCAGCCTAATTGACCTGCACCTGTGGAGCACAGCTGGCCAATCATCCATTGCTCCCGTATAAGAGGACTGCGCCTGTAGTGTTTCTGGACATGCCCTGTTCTCTGACTGCCTGAGCTGCTGGTCGTGTGTTCCTATGCTGGAAATCATTAAGTCAAGTTTGTTATTTAAAATTCAAGGTTTGTGGAGTGAGGTTATGAGGATGGGTAAGTTTAGGGTACCCTATATAATTTTTTCAATCTCGTAGCATGTCTAAAAACACTATGTTTTTTAGGGTTGGTGCCATCTTCGTATCTGTTTTTGTAGATAAGAATCAGGTCGTGTTTTGAGTCCAGCTTCAAATTACGGCCAATTCCAACCATCTCGTCCCACATTTATATTCCTGCGTTAGTTGTTTTCTGATTGTCAAAACAGTCATCTTTTTATTGTCGTGTATATGTCTCCTTTCCGCTTTTAGCATCAAAGGAGTTGTAACAATTGTCTTCTTAGTATTTTGAAAATGTCATAACAAATATTGTAACTAATATTTAGATAAACTATAGGTCTGATTCAGGGGTGTCAGCAGAGGCGATTCTAGGGTCTGTTGGGGCCCCAAGCAAAAACTCCCAGGGGGCCCTTCTCACAAGTATTCTTCATTATTATATCACAAATAATCCGACACCAATGATAAATGTATGAAATCACAACTTGTATTATATGGAATGTTCACATATAGCATACATCACACACACAACACACCTTACAATAATATAAAATAACATAAAAAATTGTAATTTTGGGAATATATATGAAAATAATAAAAAAAAATAAACAGGGCAAACAAATACAATACTGTAAATAACTTAAGCAATATAAACATAGCACAAAATATAATCTGTATAAGTGAAAAAGTTGAGGTATCAAAGTCAAATTTTGAAATATATTTAACTCACCATCATCAGTAGCTGCCACATATTGTGCCTCTGGTGTCTCTACCTCCTCTTGACGATCACCAGGGGCCTCATGTACTAACGTTGCGTACGTACAAAAACGTTGCGTACGTACTCTCTCACGTAAAAGTTCAGATGTATCAAGAGAGAAATGTCCGTGAATTTTGTACGTGCCTACGGCAACTACGTGGCTGGCGTACGTATGATTCTACAGATGTGGATCCTTTGGCGACACTTAGAGGTGATGCTGGGAAACTGTCATCATAAAACTGTGAAAACTATTGTGATGTGCACATCAGAGAAACACGACAAATTTGCACTGATGAACAATTAACACACCCAGGTGTCCGTAATTATATGAGTGGATATAAAAGCATGCGCGAAGAGGTGCAGAAAATGTCGTTAACAACAATGGCAGCCTTAGCATTATTAGAAGATATCGCAAATGGTACAATAAGAAGAGAGCGTGCATTCAGAGACAGAGATGATTTCCTGGCTAATAACGACAACTGGCTCATCAGCCGCTTTAGGTTCCCGAGGGTAATCCTTCTGGAACTGTGCGCAGAGCTTCGGCCGGCATTGGAGCGCGACACGGCAGAGCCATGCGTTACCTGTGTCCGTACAGGTACTGACCACACTGGGGTTCCTCGCAACCGGGGAATTCCAGAGGGAGCTGGCCGACCGATTGGGACTGTGCCGGCGCTGTGCAGAACCATACCAGCCGTGTGGGATGGAATTATACGCATGTCAGCCAGGTATATCAAATTCCCATATAATCTGAACAGGTCAACATTAAGAGCAATCTGCAGCGAGAGACGGTTTCTGAATGTAATCGGAGCTATCGACTGCACACACATTTCTATAAAAGCGCCATCGCATGAATTTGTAATACGTAATGCGCAAATGCAAGTAAACATTGTGGCTCATTCTTATGTTTTCGTTTTCTGATCGCGCAGACAGGGGAATCTCAGGTGCAGGGTCAATTTAAATATAATTTGCATATTTAAAAGGGGCGTGGACGGGGAGGAGTCCGGTACGTTCGATCGGGATGTACAAAGGAAATGTGCTTCGAAATGCTTGTAAATCTGAGCTTACGTCACGATTTAGTAGGAAATCTACGCAACTGTTAGTACATGAGGCCCCAGGTGCAGTGGCTCTCCCACTGGATGTAGATGTCGATGGAGCTGCGTTGACAAAAAACTAAATTATGTATATTGTCATAAAGAATGTTTACAGGGCATTTTATTATTAGTTATTAATCGAAGTGGAACACAGGACTTATCGTTTTCATCTTCGTCAGTATTTGGTGGCTGTGTTGTTTTCATGAATTTAAGTAATGATCCTGAAGAAATATGAGAGAAATATTTAAAATTATTCTTCATGGCCATAACTTTATTCAATCAATAATAATTGCTATCATAGCATTCATAGTCTAATGCAAGCTATTAACTCTTAAATAACATTTTTTAACATTACCTTCAACAAACATGATGTCCACAAAGCATAATAGCTACTGCATTAGAAGAAGCTATACATTTTAAAGAAAAAAATACAGTATATAAATAACTGATAAGGGGCTTCAATACTGATATATTACCAATTAATCTATTTCAATACTGATAATAACAAAAACTGACTAATAACATAGTTAGCTATGTTAATAATGTTAATAGTTAGCTCACTTATTTCTATTAACGTTACCCTGGTAGCCAGCAAGTATATGGAGTGCTACCAAAGTCCTTCTAAGGCAAGTCGCGTCACTCGGCCGCCATCTTGAATCGATTTTCGGGCATCTATTTAGCCTTAACAAGACCAGACCCTCTCTAAATGAATGGGGAGAACGCGATATTCCCAGTTTCTGAGGTCGTAGGGACATAAAAATCACATGTTTGAAAGCACGATGAAAATCGGACTAAAATCGGTGACATGGTTTTGTGGATTTGTTTCAAATTAACGTTTTAAAAGCCCTTTTTCTTGCAGGTTATCTTGGACTGCGCATGCGCGATGCTTTACGACACAGTTCTCTTTTACGGCAAACATCACCGACTCTGCCGGCACCAACTCTGCCGGCACTGATGACCCGTCATCGTCTCAGATCATCAGTTTTGGCTAAAGAGATCAACAACGTAACTGTAATATTCCCTGTATCTGATTTGGCTCCAGGGTTAGGGTTAGGGTTGGCTTTGGCTCCAGGTAGAAAATAACATCCAAGTGTCGCAAAAAAGCGTGACCGCGTAAACCAGCAAAATGATTGGAGCAACGGCGCCGGAAGAGGCGGTGCATATGCGAAGACCAGCCATCTTGGCGTTACGAAGTTCCCCCATTCATTTCAATGGGCGATTTTTTAAGTGTTGTGTCTCCTCATATATAGTGTCTCTGGTGCTACTGCTTACTGCAGCTACTTTTTTTTTGGTAACTTGCTGACCATAACCGTGTCCACTGCCCCACTACCTGAGAGGTAGCCGGCAGGGGGCCCCCGAGAAACGCACCTCACAGTCAAAACCGCAGTGACCGCATGCCCAACGAGTCGGTCACGGCCAATGCATTACGGGTCAAGCTACATTTACTAAATAGCAAAACTGTTAAGTAACAAACATGCTAATTATACAGTTATTACGTTTCAAACTTAACGTTAGACTAACCTATCGGCTAACATCCCCGTTGCCATGAGCTAATGTGTTAGGCTAACGTCATAGCGTCAGCTACCGTCAGTCAGGCAGCGGCCTAACTTACATCAGGCGTTAACTTCATGTCAGTTTAAAAATAACATTTGCTCAATAACGGCAGTAACTAACTGTTAATACAATGCGTACAACATTATCTGCTGCTCCACTTACCACTTTCTTTCTTTCTTTTTTCTTCGTCTTCTTTCTTTTTCTTCCTTTTCTCGCTGCCGGAAAGATAGCTCCTCTTCATTTTTCTTCAGTTTACGAAAACACTCCTTTGCGGCGCATGGCATTGATTGACATGGGGCCCCCTTAGGGAGGTCGCCTTGGCATTGGCATTGCTGTCATTGCAAATCGCCCGCTGTGGAATAGGGGGGAGGAGGGGCATGCGGTCACTGCGGTTTTGACTGTGAGGTGCGTTTCTCGGGGGCCCCCTGCCGGCTCGGGGCCCCAAGCAGTTGCCTGCCTTGCCTCTTGACAAACGGCGGCCCTGGGTGTCAGAAGCTTTTTTAATGTGGGGGGGACACACTGGTATGGGTTCTGGGGCCAATTAGATGGCATTTTCAATATATAGAAGAAACTTCAACTGATCAGTAATCATATTAGATGTTTGTAGAGCTGTGTGGAGTAACGTAACGTCATCTTGCCCAAATCCAGACTGTAACTACCAGCCCAGCACCGTAAATCACTCACCTCCGTGACTGAAGTCTCTGCACTGTCCCTCTCCCTCGCGTCACAAGCTGCTACTGACCCTGCTCCTGCTCCTGCCTCACTCTCAATATCAATCTGCTGTCAAAAGGTATCGGGACGCAGCATTATTTTTATTTTTTTTCCTATCAACAATTGAAGTCAGCTAACGTTTCCATTAGCAAAACACCTGTGTTGTGGGGACATTTTGACATACTTTCCGCTTCTTTCTCAGGAACTTTCTAATGTCCATTATGTCTGGAGAAGGAGCAAATATTGCAACAATTCATTAGCTTACTTCTAGTTTTAATTGCTTAGCTGAAAATTAATATAACGTGGCCTCGTGTTAATATTGAGGGCTAACAAACGTTACCTTCTGTTTCGAGCAGCCCGCTGCTGCACTCACTGCCCAATGCACTGCCACTCACTCACTTCATGCTGCGGGAGTCGAAGGTTGTCCGGAAAACACGGAGTGGATTCACTAGTCGACTATGTATTTTCTATTAGCGATCAAGTGGAATGGATTATTTTACGAGGCAATAGAAACGGCGCTGGATGAACCAATATTTTATGTTAAATATGGGGGGGTCCAAATGAATAATTTTGAAATCTGGGGGGGACACGTCCCCCTCACATTGAATGGTGGCGACGCCCATGGTCTGATTAAGAATTGGCAAACCACTCCATGTATTCAATAATGAAATCAAACGTCGGAATACCATTTAAAAAAATTTAAAAAAGTTCTGTCAAAACAGTTTTGTCACTTTTTTTTTTTAAATCTAAATGTGCCTTTTTAAATGTAAGATGTCTGGTACATTTAGGAGGATATGTGTTACTAGAGACTTCTATTTGTCACAAGGCAATGCAGAACAAAACTTGTTTTTTTGGTGAACTATGATATGGTTTAATCTTGGCAGGTAGAGATGAGGCTAAGGTTGATGGCCGGGATCAGTGAGGAACCAAACAAATAAACACAACAAACTGACAAGGAGTGGATGAGTAGATTTATTGTATTGCATAGCTTGATCAATGGATAGACTTGAGATGTGTAGGCTGACTGCACAGTAGGAAATGATGGAACTACCACACACAAACAAGAACAACAGACATGAACACCAAAACCACACGGATTAGGGGAGAGAACACAGAACCCTGATGAGTGTTCGCTCCACAATGAGGGATTGTGGGATCCATGAATGCTCCTCTGGCTCAAATCCTTCTCAGTCCACGAGTTACTGGTGACCACACTGAGAATCCAAATGGTACATGCACAGACCTGGGCAACTGATTTATTAAAGCAAATCAAAAGAACCCATGTTGACATAATGTGTATGACTGAGTATTCTGTACATACTGGTTCCACTCCACAAGGGGGTGCTATCAAATGTTTAAGGGGTGAAACCGCGGCTCGACAAGCCGAGGATGACAAGCTGAACGCTGACGCATACTGCGCGTTGGCACCACTACTGGACAACGTGAGTTTGGGACTAATATTCAGAGACACTAAAAACAAGGGACGTGAGAGTCTGCAAGTGTTGAGAGAGCATTACATTGGCAAAGATAGGCCACGAATTGTCTCCATGTATATAACATTGACCTCGCTGAAGAAAGCGGATACAGAGACTGTAACTGAGTACATTATCCGGGCAGAGCAGATCATTACGGCACTCAAGGGTGCAGGTGAAGCACCGAGTGAGGGACTAATGATGGCTATGATTATGAGAGGACTTCCAGAGAAGTACAAGCCGTTTACGCTGATGGTAACGCATGGTTCGGCGGACATGGAACTGGCAGAGTTCAAGGCAAAGTTGCGAAACTTCGAGGCATCGGAGGATGCAGAACCATTAGCTGAGGGAGCGGGAGAAAGGGTGCTGAAAACCCGCGCAGCACGGAAGAAAAAGAACGGCGGATCTTCGACCGACATGGCGTGTTGGCGATGCGGAGAAAAGGGACACCGAAAGGACGAATGCACAAAGAAAGTTTGGTGCAGTTCCTGCAAGAGCACAAGCCACACAGACAAAGCGTGCAGAAAGAAAGAACGTGCACAAGGCTCTAGGTGCGCTCGCGCTCAAGATGACAGCGGTAGCAGCAGTGGTGGTCGTGCAGCGGGACGTGAAGGACGGATCAGCGCGCGGCAGCCCGCGGGAGACGACTTCACATTCCGGACAGAGACCGAGGACGCCTGCAAGCCAGCGCAGGAGCGGCGGATCGAGAGGAAAGGACTGATTGTTGACACAGGCGCGTCGTCCCACATCCTCAACGACAGAAGCCGGTTCAAGACCTTCGACAGCGCATTCAAGCCAGAGAGGCACAGCATGGAGCTGGCCGACGGGAAGCGGACATTCGGGTTGGCGCAAGGCAGAGGAGACGCACAGGTATGTCTCATTGACAGCGATGGGTGCAGATGTACTGTGACTCTTAAGAATGCCCTGTACATCCCTTCATTCCCTCAAGAACTTTTTTCCGTGAAGTGTGCCACTGCAAATGGTGCCAAGGTACTCTTCGAGGAAGGTAATGACGTTCTTGTGGTGCCTAATGGCACAAGGTTTAACATTCAAGTGTGTAACAGGATGTACTACTTGCAAACAGAGTGTGACGAAAATGATGTGTGCAATGTTAGCCATGATATACAAACTTGGCACGAGATTATGGGTCATTGCAACTACGATGATATACTGAAACTGCAGGATGTAACTGTAGGCATGCACATTAAAGGTGCAAAGCGTAAGCCTGACAAAGAGTGTCATGTATGCATAGAAGGGAAGTTTACTCAGACGAGAAACAGAAATGCAACTGACAAGGTGAATACACCACTTGAGCTGGTGAATACTGACCTTGCTGGTCCAGTGACCCATGAGTCAATTGATGGTTACAAATATATGCAATCATTTACAGATGTGTGCACAGGAGCAGTTTTCACTTACTTTCTCAAAGCAAAGAGCGATGCCGTACAGGCTACTGAAAAGTTCCTGGCTGACGTAGCACCTTATGGCACTGTGAAATGCATTCGGTCAGATAATGGGACAGAGTTTACTAACAGAGACTTCCAGACACTACTGAGAGAGAACAAAATCAGACACGAGACGTCCTGTCCATACTCACCGCACCAGAATGGGATAGTTGAGAGGGAAGGGCGCACTCTTTTTGAGATGGCTAGGTGTAAGCTTATTGACAGCAACTTACCTAAAAGCCTATGGCATTATGCCGTTCAGGAAGCAGCCTACACCAGGAACCGATGCTTTAAAAAGCACATTGGCACTACTCCGTACACAGCACTGACAGGGAAGAAGTGTGATCTAGCCAAGATGCACAAATTCGGGTCAGAGTGTTACGCGTACCAACAAGACAGGGGTAAACTAGATCCCAGGTGTGAGAAGGGGCTCTTTGCCAGAGGGCAGAAAAACAGTGGGAGGTAGGTGGGTATACTCTATTAAGGAGGGCAGTGATGGATGTGAACAGTACAAGGCCAGATTTGTGGCGAAGGGATATAGCCAGAGAGCAGGGATAGATTATGGTGAGACATTCTCCCCCATGGCCAATCTGACCAGCCAACAGAACCAAAAACCAGGTTGGAGTCCTGGGGGGTATTCTAGAAAGCAGGCGGTTTTATTTTGAAATTCTAACTCTCCTGTCGTTTCAGGTCACTTGCCCTTCCTCTTGTGTCACCGGTCTGATTGTCTTCCTGATTGTTTCCACCTGTTCCCCATTACCCTCATGTGTATATATGGTCTGCGTTTCCCCCTGTCCTGTGCCAGTGTGTCATGTCTCTTGTCCAAGTGTGTTCGTGTTCCCTGCATTCGTGTTGCTTAAGAACGATAAGTATTTTTGTTTTGAGAATCCTTTTTCGCTACGTTTTTCCCTCCTTGGAGTGGTTTTTTGTTTGTTACTTTTCTTTCAGTCTAGAGACATTGAGTTTACGATTAATAAAGTGCCACAGTTTCTGGAAACCTCTGCATCTGAGTCCAACTCTTTTGTTCCGGCCTATCACTATGTATGTAACTATAGTAACATAGGCTCTGAACTTAACCCTTTAACTTCCCCACCAAGAAAAACGCAGTGAAAAAATAATTTCTTTGCATTTCTTTTATCCTTGGGTGAGTCATAAGCACAATCAAAAAAATTTGTTTCAAAAGACCCTGTGGTTTTTAAAATATTGACCTCTACCAAATGGTTGAGATGTCACTTAATGGTTTAAGTGCGGATCTTATTACAAATACCAGAAACAGTATATATATTAAAATAAAATGCTAATTTATGAAAAAATAAACAACTAAAAATGTCTGGGACATTGGATACCCTTTATTTCTGTCATATATGCCACAAAACACTAATGTTATTTATCTCATGCAAGGAAATTATTGCTTCGAACTAGGAAAATTAGAAATGCAACGTTTCTAATTTTCACATCTTGTCTGTATCCGTGTTAAAGTGCAACAGCACAAAAGTCTCAAATTCAGTTCACTTCTGATTATATGTAACAGTCCAAAACATTAAGTTTTGCATTCAAAAAGGAAAAGAAAATACTGCAAAGCAACAGAAATATTTGCATTTTGTCGCACCCGGAGCAGTGAGCTGCCATGCTACAGCGGCGCTCGGGGAGCAGTGAGGGGTTAGGTGCCTTGCTCAAGGGCACTTCAGCCGCTTTCTACTGGTCAGGGGTTCGAACCGGCAACCCTTCAGCCACAAGCCCAAAGCGCTAACCAGTAGGCCACGGCTGCCCCCAAATAACCAAGGGAGAGCGCGAACGCAGTCCCCCACTACCAGAAATTATGCAGTTGAGATTCCCACATTTGGGGAATTCGCAGGGGTCAGCACAGCCTGGAGTGCAATGGCTGAGCCTCGCCCTGGGTGAACCGCCTTCTTGATCACGGTATCTCCCCTGCCAGGTAAGTATCAGTTCAGGTTATGTTTGGGTATTTAATCTTTAAATTGGTCATTTTCGAACATGCAAGGCTACACAAATTAGACATAAGTGATTTAGGCGTAGGCCTATTAGGGAAAATACATTGCACTAGTTAATTTTTCTCCTCCTGGGAGGTTGAGGGCTCCGATGACGTGCCCCCAGGAATCCCCTCCGTCATCGGACGCCCTCGATTGATACTGATCGCCAACTCCTCCACAGGGATGAGGGGGGACACCGCTGGCCCAGAACCGGTCTTCCTCTCCTCTGCTTTCTTCTTATTGGCTTTGAAATGAATGTACCTTGTTGCAATATGGCAATTCAAGAATATAATACTGGATAAGAGATGTCTAAAATGATGCACCCAGATATATCTTACCAACTTGGACAATGTTTTTTGTTTTGACCTGCAGCCACGTTCTCTTGAGGGCGGTTGGGTTACATCTTTTTAAAAATAATACAATATATGACAAGGTAGTGTATAGTATAAGAAAGTCTCATACAAAGCAGTTACAAAGCAGTGGAAATGCCTCGGGGGAAGGAAGTACAGTGGAGATACTGAGATATTGATATTTAATGCAAAACTGTCAAATTGGCTAGAGTGGACTTAGATCTCACATAGAACTACTTCTGTTTCATTGCTGTCCATTTATAAAAAGTTGCAGAAGAAACAGGATTTGAGTTCTGTTAAAATTTTCAGATTTAGACATTTGTGGCTGTCCTAGTTCAGTGTTATACTTAATTCTTACTTCACTTATTAAAATAAAAATACATTTTTAGCTTTTTTTTATAATCCCGTTAATATGCACAGGTGCTGGAGAGAAGAGTGACAGAGCTGTATCCATAGTGAAATGATTAGCCATCTTAATTAGCTGTCGTCTATGCCCCTGGCCTTCACTGCATGATGGAAAGTTGTGCTCCTGGATGATGCTGAAGAAAAATAACAGACTCCAGTTTCCTGGTGTTTCTTTGAGAAGCTCAGGGTCCAGTAGGGGCTTGACCTGCTGAGTGGGAGACAGATGTGACACATCAACTTCTAGCGGTTCCGCTGTAGTGATGTTGGTGGAAAGGAATTTCTTATTTGTATCCTCATCCTGAACAGCATGCACAAACAACTGCTGGACCACTGGCTCCACCCAAACTTGGAACTCTTTGAGCAGACTGACATGAATGGCATGGCATATACAGTTTGTAAGTGATCTTACCCACTCGTTTGGTGACTTCATTTTGTTAGCAACTTGCCTTTTGCCCTGGATTGAAGACCTTCTGTCTGACCTTTCAATCGGACCAGGTTGCTGAGCAGATCTCATGTTCTCGTGTACCAGTGCTATCATCTTCTCCAGTTTCAACATATGGCACTACATTGTCTCCTTCTGGTTGTGGGCTTTCCCACAGGTTAGCAGGTCTAATGGCCCGCTCACTAGGCGGCCATACAACAGTTCAAACGGTGAAAAACCTGCTGGTGCTTGTGGAACTTCCCGCTAGGCAAACAACGGGTACGGCAGCCACTTGTCCCAATCAGCACCTGTATGTGGGACAAAAGTGTGCAACATGCTTTTCACTGTCTGCTTATAACGTTCCACCAGACCGTCCATCTGGAGCTGGTAAGGGTTGGTCTTAATGCCCTTCAGTCTTAACATTTCTAGTTTGGACAAAAAATTTGTCCCACAGTCTGTCAGGACCTCTGTAGGTATGCCTACCCTGGAAAATACAGTTGTGTTCAAAATAATAGCAGTGTTTTTTAAGTAAAGCTCAAAATCCTTATAATTTTTATTTCCATTCATTGGGAACACTGCACATTATATTTTACATCAAAACATGAAGAAAAAAGTATCAATCAATATTTTAAGTACATTTCAGAAAATGAAGGAAAAAATTATATTGGGCTGTTCAAAAACAATAACAATGTGCATTTTTCATTATAAACTCAAATATTTACTCAATAAACTGAAATTTTTTTTTTTTTTTAATTTAGCATTCCGCTAAACTAATATTTAACCACTGTTTTTGAGAACTGCTTCACATCTGTACTGCACTGAATTGACCAACTTCTAGTACCTGTAAACCGGTATTCCAGCCCAGGATGATTTGACAACCTTCCACAATTTCTCTGCTTTTCTGGGTTTTGCCTCAGAAACTGCATTTTTATGTCACCCCACACGTTTTCTATTGGATTAAGATCCAGGTATTGGGCTGGCCACTCCATAACCTTAATTTTGTTAGTCTGGAACCAAGATGTTGCTCGCTTACTGGTGTGTTTGGGGTTGTTGTCTTGTTGAAACACCCATTTCAAGGGCATTTCCTCTTCAGCACAAGGCAGCATAACCTCATCAGGTATTTTGATATAAGCAAATTGATCCATGGTCCCTGGTATGCGATAAATAGGCCCAACACCATAGTAAGAGAAACAGCCCCATATCATGATGCTTGCACCACCATGCTTCACGGTCTTCAGAGTGTACTGCGGCTTGAATTCGTCTGACAAACTGTCTGCGGCCCTTGAACCCAAAAAGAACAATCTTACTTTCATCAGTCTACAAAATATTTCTCCATTTCTCTTTAGGCCAGCCGATATGATCTTCCTCTTCAGCACATGTCTTTTTTTTTTTTTTAACAGTGGGACTTTGCGGGGGCTTCTTCCCAATAGATTAACCTCACACAAGCATCTTCTAATTGTCACAGTACTCACAGGTAACTTCAGACCGTCTCTGATCTCCCTGGAGCTAATCATTGACTGAGTTTTTGCCATTCTGACTATTGTTTGATCCATTCGAATGGTAGTCTTCTGTTTTCTTCCACCTCTCTCTGGTTTGGCTTTCCATTTTAAAGCACTGGAGATCATTTTAGCTGAGCAGCCTACCATATTGTGGCACCACCCATCTTTCTCAGGTTTTCAGAGAATTGCATTTACAACATGTGCTGGCTTCATCCTTAAATAAGGGCTGCATGAATGGCACCTGTTTCTTCACATAATGAATGACCTCACTGCGTGAACTCCACACTGCTATTATTTGGAACTCTCTCCCCAAACACATCCGCGACTGTACCGACCTTACCACCTTCAAATCCCTGACAAAAACACACCTTTTTAAAATTGCTTTTAATGTATAGCTCAGTTTATTGTGTTTTTTTTTTTGTTACATCTCACATTGTTTTGTTAATTTGATGTTCTTTTGTATGTAAAGTGTCTTTGAGTATTTTGAAAAGCGCTTTTAAATAAAATGTATTATTATTATTATTTATTATTTTGAACATGCCCCTTTCATTTAATTATTCAATTACACAGACTCGGTAGCATTCATATCAAGGAAGTTGGGTCTGTTGGTTTCTCTGACTCTACTACACCTACTGGTAAATAATTAGCCATGTAATAATATGATTTATACCAAAAACACTGATTGATCTGGTTAGTCATGTTGGACTTCTATTATTTTGAACAGAACTGTAGCTGTAAGAGGCAGTTTCCTACTTGTCTGGCCTTGATGGACTTGAGAGGGAAAGCTTCAGGGTAATGGGTTGCAATTATTAGTATGTAGCAGTGACCTGAGGAGCTTCTCTCTAAGGATCCTACAATGTATATATCTATTCTCTTGAAAGGGACGTCTGTGACTGGCAAAGACTGCAGCTGGGCGCGTGCTACTCCTTTACCTGAGGTGAGCTGGCATGTTTCAGTCAGTCTTTCCTTTCCGCTGATACAACAGTCCCTCTTTCATCATGTAAGTGGCATCATCTAGACTATTACCCTGTTTAACCACTGAGCAGCTTTTCTCTCCTCCCTTGTGCTTTTGACTTTGATGGTTTCACTGGGACTGCCTCCCAGTCTTCTCCAAAGAAAGGCAACTCCCTTAGGATTTCATTTTCACTCTATGGTCTACAGGGTTTGACTGGCAATGTGACTAGTTTCAACAAAACCTCATTTGGAAGCCGCTTGAGATCCGTTCCTGTACTCTCAGCTTCAGCTCCACAACTGTCATACTCACACTCTGCCTGTGAACTCTGAACCTCATCAGCCCTCATGTCAACCTCACAATCGGCCTGCCATACCAGGTCATAAAGAGTGGGAACGTCGTTACCTAGAACAACTGGAAATGGCAGTGTTGGTGCTAAAGCTACAGACATAAGTAAAGTCTGGCCCCCTGCTGTCAGACAGACCTCAGCTGTGGGGTAAACATGTTCATCTCCATGAATGCAGCCTATCTTTGTCCTGTCATCACTCCACTTTTCTCTTGGAACCAGACTTGACGAAACCACTGTCTGGTACCACACTGTATCCTGTAATGCTATTTCACACTGCCCATTAATCAAAACTGGTGCTGTTCTGCCTGCCTTACTCACAGTGTCTAGTCTGGGTGGTCTTGGGACTGAACACAGGAGAGCTGGCTTAGTATGGTTAATGTTTGGGTAAAATTGCTTGGTGTGACCGAAATGAGAAGACATGGACTGGACAGTGTCTTCTCACACACACAAACAACTCTCTTCTTTCACTATTGCCCCATATTGTACCCACCACTTAAGGATCTTGCACCACCTTTCTTTACAATCACTTTTGCATGCTTATGGTTTAGTCTTTGCAAATAGCTGCACAATTTTGGCGGAGCTTTTCCTCTCTTCTAGCAGGCAGAGCTGAGTGCGCACTCCCACACCTGGCCGACGGTCATTAAACATTCAGTCGGAGATGGGAAACGTATTCACATTCTGTACTGCTCTGGTAAAAGTAAAAGTACTGATTCAACTCCTTTACTCAAGTAAAAGTAAGAAAGTACAGGCTCTGAAATGTACTTAGGCTAAGTAAAAAGTAAAAACAATTTTGTCATTAATTAAACAATTAATCCGTTGATAATTCTGCAAAATGAAAAAGTTCTAGCAGAATAATCTAGACTTGATTGACCAGATGTCCTTCATGAGCATCTGGATAATTTTTAATAATAAATTGAGAGTTATTGTGTTGTTGTTTTTAAACCGCTGGCTAGTGTTTGCTATAAACTGTGAAAACAGTGTGTTCCCATAACATTGCTAACTTTGTAAACTAGCTTCCAAAAAATCCTCAAAAGCTAATGATAGCAACAGAAACGACAGCATACATGAATTTGTTTTTTCCACATTAGACCAGTAGTTCTCAAATAGTGGGGATCAGGTACTTTCAGTATTACGTATGGTAGACTTTACTTTTTTTATTTGAAAAAAGACATATATACAAATAAATCAGAATTGTTCAACTATCAGTCATAAGGTAATACAAAATTAAAGTTGGTAAAAGGACATTCAGGGCAAAATCAATTACAGTAAGAAGTGATAAAGTAAAAATGTACACTAAAACTTTCAAATTATTCCTCTTTAAACCATGTATCACATAATTTAACAGTTGTTTCACTTTTTACAGAGTTTATACGCTTCAAAGCTTTGATGTATTCTTCAAATTCACATGTGAATCGCATGAAGCAGGGTGTTACTTTGGCTATTCTACTTCTACTTGTAGATGAAACTAAAAACAAACAAAATCAACAAGTTGACAATAAATTCAATCTGGTCCATGTCGTGAACAAAATATGTGACAATATTTTTACATTCAAGTTTCACATTACATTTAGTTTTGCACAATATATATTCTTCCAGTCGAGTCCAAAACCTAATTGAATTTGTGCAGTAGTAAAATACATTTGTTAATGATTCTGGTTCATTTTAAAAAAAAGTGCAAATGTTTTCAATGTCTAGAAATTTGGAGAGATATAAATTTGTTAAGTATATACAGTATTGTGCAAAACTTTGAAGTGCAGTTCTTTAATTTTGTTGTTAATACAATATTTAAATGGTAATAGCCATGTCTTCTACCAAACAATACCTTCAAAGATGTTGTTCCAAAAAGCTTTGCCTCTACGAGATATTTACCTTTTTTTTCATAGAAAGTTTTATGTATATGTTTATTGCTGCATTTAACATTGTTTATATCAATGCTATTTATCAATCAAAGGTGATCTATCCTTAGAACTTCTTGAAATTGCAAATGGCTTTTCATTAGATGAATTAAACCTTTAGGGGTAGCTTTCATCACGGAATTAAAGTCTCTGCTTGATACAGGAAAGGACTTGATACGAAGGAATCTCTCATAACTGAGCAGTACACCGTTAGTATCAAAGAGATCACCTATAATGCCCTCATCAATCCAATTTTGTTTAAAAATAGATTTCTTCTCCATTATTCCTTATTATAGTCTTGTGAGGGGAAAAGTTATGTTTGTAACATAATTTCCAAGCAAGGAGGGCCCGCTGAAAACATTTGGAGAGTTTAATTGGCAATTTGGTGATGTTGTAGTTACATGTGAGAAGAAAATATAGACCACCTAATTTTTCAAAGATATTGTTTGGGATAAAATACCAGACAGAGTGTGGTACATTCCTTAATCCATTTGATTTTAAATGTATTGTTTATATCAATAACATTTAATAATTCAAATCCTCTGTTTTTCTGGGTCCTGACAGAACATCTTTTTTTTTTTTTTAAGGTGATGTGTCTATTTTTCCAAACAAAATAAGTAAGTATGTTGTTAATCTTCTTACATGTTGAGTGTCACAATGGGTAGCAGGGAAAGGGATTTAGGACCCAGATGCAGCACTCAAAAGAAGGCTGAGGCAGGAGTAGGCGACAGGATCTTTAATAAACAAAAGAAACGAACATACAAAAACCAAGACGCTGCAGACATGGCAGGAAATCCAAAAAAAGAAAGGCAAAACTCAAAACCATGACTTGTCATGAAAAACTCTATGGCATAGTAACAGGCAAGGACAGGCAAAAAAAAACAAGACACACAGACACTGGAACAAAGGGAAGGCAGGGCTATATATACACACAAGGAACAGAGGGATGACGAGACACAGGTGAAACAAATCAACAAATGAGACCAGGTGACATCAATTAACTAATCAAAAGGAACACACAGACATGACAAACAGGAAATCAAGGAACTTAACAATATAAAACAGGAAACAGAACAGAACCCATGACTATGAAAAACTGAGAACTTAAGATACAACAAAAAACACAAGAAACAGACTGAAAAAAGACAAGACAAAAAAGACGAAAGACAAGACAGAAGACAAGACAGAGAACATGACATTGAGTTTGTCTTGGGTAAACAAGTCTTGAAATTCCTTCTGCTTTGGTTAAGATAACTCTTCCAAAAATGGAGAGGTCACGTTGAAGCCACGTATTCATAATGTTTGGAAGTTAAATTAAATTACTACCAATATCTGTGTATAACATTTTCACTACTGAAATAAAATTTTCCCCAAAACTGAAAAATGTTTTCAGTTTATATGTAAAATATTACATATTGCATATAAAATAAATTGCAATGACATAAAGAGGCCTTAAGCTTAACATATTTATATTAAAATGCACTATAGTAAGACTTTGTTAGTGGTCACAATTCCCAATTCATAAGCAGTCCGTACACTTGTGGGTGGAATCATCCCTAGGTGATTCCATATGCAATCATGGCATCTTGTGCAACCAAAAACAGCTCCGCAGGTCTAACACCCATCATGATCCTCTTTAGGTGGGACATACAGTAACTGAGCATATTGACCTAGTGTGTGGTCTTCCACCTAACAACAGCTGTACCAGTACTTCGCTACTCAATGTCAGGCAGCTCAGACAATGACTAGAGCTCACCAGCTGGCTTGAGAAACCTGTGAAAAGTACATGGTGTATGCCAACTGACAGTATAACCAAAAAATCTCTCAGGAGTTTGAAAAATTCCCAGATATGTTTTTTGTTTTAAGTTATGTGCCTGTTTTAGATTGTTTTATAATGTTGTAGCTAGTCTGGCCCCTCTAGTCGATGGGGGCCATTGAGCCTTAGTTCCTGTTAAGCATGCCCCGGCAAGCTCTACTTAACATTATTGATTTATTTAGCAAATTTTCTGGGTATAAATTTAATTTGACCAAGTCTGAAGCCATGCCGCTTGGGAGCCTTAATTTGATATCAGCTGCTTTACCTTCTTTTCCCTTTAAGTGGTCTCCTGCAGGTTGTGTATACTTACTTACTTCATAACCCTGAAATTTAAGCATATGTATAAAGCAAACTTTGTTCCCCTGTTCGAGAAGGTGAAGCAGGATTTGGAGCGATGGAATTCTCTGCCTGTCTCCTGGCTAGGACTAGGGCTAAATGCCACAATAATGAGAGAGAAATTTTCTTATTATTAGAGAATTTTTTTATTACTTTCTTCAAAGTCAGAAGTTTACATACATTTTTTTTTTTGTATTTTGGTGACATGGCTTTTAAACTTTATGCCTTGGGTCAAACGTTTTGGGTATCCTTCCACAAGCTTCTCGCAATAGTATTCTGGTCCATTGCTCCTGACAGGACTTGTATAACCGAGTCAGGGTTGTAGGCCACCTCACTTGCACCTCACTTGCACCTCGCTTGCACACGCCTTTCCAGATCTGCCCACAAATTTTCTATGGGATTAAGATCAGGGCTTTGTGATGGCCACTCCAAAACATTGATTTTGTTGTCCTTAAGCCACTTTTTAACTACTCCGGCAGTATGCTTAGGGTCATTGTCCATTTGGAAGACCCATTTGTGCTCAAGCTTTAACTTCCTGGCTGATGTCTTGAGATGGTCATGATGGCCACACAGTTGCACTTTACTGTCATGAGACCACAGGACATGTCTGCAAAATGTGTCTTTTAACACAATATATGTCAACTGTACACTCACCGGCCACTTCAACTGTACACTCACCGGCCACTGGCGGCAACTCAGTGCATTTAGGCATGTAGACATGGTCAAGACAATCTCCTGCAGTTCAAACCGAGCATCAGTATGGGGAAGAAAGGTGATTTGAGTGACTTTGAACGTGGCATGGTTGTTGGTGCCAGAAGGGCTGGTCTGAGTATTTCAGAAACTGCTGATCTACTGGGATTTTCACGCACAACCATCTCTAGGGTTTACAGAGAATGGTCCGAAAAAGAAAAAATATCCAGTGAGCGGCAGTTTTGTGGGCGGAAATGCCTTGTTGATGCCAGAGGTCAGAGGAGAATGGCCAGACTGGTTCGAGCTGATAGAAAGGCAACAGTGACTCAAATAACCACCCGTTACAACCAAGGTAGGCAGAAGAGCATCTCTGAACGCACAGTACGTCGAACTTTGAGGCAGATGGGCTACAGCAGCAGAAGACCACGCCGGGTGCCACTCCTTTCAGCTAAGAACAGGAAACTGAGGCTACAATTTGCACAAGCTCATCGAAATTGGACAATAGAAGATTGGAAAAACGTTGCCTGGTCTGATGAGTCTCGATTTCTGCTGCGACATTCGGATGGTAGGGTCAGAATTTGGCTTCAACAACATGAAAGCATGGATCCATCCTGCCTTGTATCAACGGTTCAGGCTGGTGGTGGTGGTGTAATGGTGTGGGTGTTATGACCCAGGGTCATAAGTTTATATTTCTGTTGTTGTGTCATGATGTGATTGTTCTGCTGTTCTTCCTGTTCTGTGCAGTTGTTCCTCCCTGCCTGAGGGTGGTGCTACCACCATTGATGTCTCTCCAGGTGCTGACGATTGGATGATTGGATGAAGCAGCTATAAATGGCCGCCGCTCGAGACACTCTCTCTCTTCTCCTTGCCCTGCTACCCGTCTGCACCAGGCTCGGTTGTTTGTATGTGTGTGCCTCATAATGCCTGTGTATCTGTAATGTTTGAGATTTCACTTAAGCAGTCCAGGTAGTAGTAGGGGTGAGTAGCCCTTTTTGTTCTCCCCACCTTTTTCTCCTGTTTATATTTTAGGGAGTCAGGTTAGGAACCTGTATTTTGTTTTCTTTATTTTTGGATAGGCAAGTTAGTTTTGGTCAAGTCGTTTTGTTTGTTGTTTTGGGCCACACTCACCCTGAAGCTAAGAAAACTACCAATAACGGCAATCAATAAACTTGTTGGACTGCAGCTCGTGATCGTATTCTTCCTTGGGAGTGGGGAAGGAGGGGAGCACCTACACCATTATTGTTGCGTTCAGTTTCCCCTAGGCCGAACGTAACATTAAATGGGGGCTCGTCCGGGATTTTGTTGGTGTTAGAGGACTGTTTCTCTGTTTCTGCTCGTGTGTTTGGCAGTTTTTTTTTTGTGGTGGTGGCAGAGGAAGTAGAATGGAGTTTAAGTTAGCAGAGTTTGTGGCTAATCCCACTGAAGAGGAATTACAAAAGTGTAAAAAGACTGAACTGTGCCTTATTGCCAATGCATTTAATGTGAATGTGTCATCTAGCGCAAAGAAGGATGAAATATATGAGCTGCTCCGTGAGAAGTTGAGTGAGAGGGGATGGGTTGGAGTTGAGCTAGCTCCCACGGTTGGAGTTGAGCTGGGTGATCTGGCTGGTGGTCCTGCCACACTCCCAACCTCCCAGCCCCAAACTGGCATGAATGCCGAGGAGCTGAGGCTCACCCTCCGTATAAAGGAGATGGAGGTGAGACAGCGTCAGTTGGAGGTGGAAACCATGCACCTAAAGCTAAAAGCTTTGGAGTTAGAGCGGGGAGCCGCTGTAACTGCCAGTCCTTTATCCTCCACGCCCAGTCCTCATGATGGCTTTGATGTGAGCAGGCACATCGCGCTAGTCCCTCCATTTAGAGAGTCTGAGGTGGATACATATTTTAGTGCATCTGAGCGCATCGCTGCTACTCTACATTGGCCAAAAAGTGTTTGGCCTCTTCTTCTTCAGTGTAAGTTGGTTGGGAAAGCACAGGAAGTGTGCAATTCTCTGTCCATTGAGGACAGTTTAAATTATGATATTGTGAAAGCCACTGTCCTCAGAGCCTACGAATTGGTGCCTGAGGCTTACCGACAAAAATTTAGAAATTGTGGAAAAACTGCCAATCAGACGTATGTTGAGTTCGCAAGGGAGAAGAGCACTCTGTTTGATAAATGGTGCCAGGCCAGTAAGGTGACAACTTTTGATAACTTGCGAGAACTCATTTTGTTAGAGGAATTTAAAAACAGACTACCTGAGAAAATTGTCATTTATTTGAATGAGCAGAAAGTCACCTGTTTCACTGATGCTGCTGTACTTGCTGATGAGCTTTTGTTCCCCAGTGTGCCGTGATCCAGTCTCCATTGGCCGGAGCCCTAGATCACCCAAAAACTCCCGTCGTAACCCCACTGCTGCTACTGGTGATATTGAGAAACGAGAGTGTTTCTACTGTCATGAGCAGGGTCACCTCATCGCCGTCTGTCCCACTCTTAAGAAAAAAACACAATCCAAGAATGTCAAAACACCGTCCCCAGTCGGTTTCATTTACACTAATCCACAAAGCCACCAAAAGGTAGATGAAGTTGATGAGGATTTCAAACCATTTGTTACACAAGGTTGTGTTTCTCTTGAGGGTAAGGATGAGTCAGTTCCGATCACTATCCTAAGGGATACCGGTGCGAAACAATCGCTCATGTGTGAAGGTGTTCTCCCCTTTTCAGCCTTGTCTTACTGTGGGTCTGACATTATAGCATGGGGAGTAAAGCTAAGTGCTGTACGGGCCCCACTGCATTTCGTCCAGTTAACCTCCGGGATTGTGTCAGGCAAAGTCAAAATTGCTGTGAGGCCCCAGTTGCCAATAGCTGGTATTGATTTGATCCTTGGAAACGATTTGGCCGGTGGAAAGGTTTTCCCGTCTCCTGAGGTCATTGAACACCCAATCGCAGATTTGTGTGTTTCCAATTCTGTTGGGCCTGGCTTACCTCCTTTGTTTCCTGTGTGTGCTGTAACCCGTGCTCAGGCCCGGAAGCTTGAAGATTTGGTGGATCTCAGTGATTCTTTCATGAGTGCCCCTGATCCTGTAGATTCTCCTTCACATATTAAAGAGAATGTTGTGGTGGAGCTCCAGCCTGATGTTCAAGATCTAACTCTTTCAGTAGACAGAGAACAGCTAGTTAAGGCACAGAAAGATGATGCTACTCTGTCTCCTTGCTTCTCTCTTCTAACAGATCCAAAATGTAATACGTCTGGGTCCTACCTGATAGATGATGGAGTTCTGATGCGCCGTTGGTCTCCTCGTTCTGGTCTAGCACATGACTCCGTGACTCAGGTTGTAGTACCACAGCAGTTTCGTCTCCAAGTGCTAGGTTTGGCTCATGACCATAGCATGTCTGGTCATCTAGGTATTAGAAAAACCTACAGTCGTATCCTCCGTTATTTCTTTTGGCCTGGACTTAAGTCAGATGTGGTGAAATTTTGTCGTTCATGCCACACCTGCCAGGTCGCAGGTAAACCAAACCAAGTGATCCCTGTAGCTCCGTTAAAGCCAATCCCTGCTGTTGGAGAGCCATTTGAACACGTTATTGTAGACTGTGTGGGTCCCTTGCCAAAAACCAAGTCCGGAAATCAGTACATACTCACTGTGATGTGTGCTGCAACTCGTTACCCTGAGGCTGTCCCGTTGCGTGTATTAAAAGCTCGTGCCATCGTAAAAGCGCTTGTCAAGTTTTTCTCTACATTTGGCCTTCCACGGCGCATTCAAAGTGACCAAGGTTCAAATTTTATGTCCAAAATCTTCGCCCAGGTCATGTCGGAGCTAAATGTGAACCACCATACTTCCAGCGCTTATCATCCCGAGAGTCAAGGTGCATTGGAGAGATTTCACCAAACTCTAAAAAGTATGCTTCGCAAATATTGTACTGAGACAAATCGTGAGTGGGATGAGGGATTGCCTTTGTTGTTGTTTGCTGTGAGGGAAACATTACAGGAGTCATTAGGTTTCAGTCCAGCCGATCTCGTATTTGGTCACACTGTTCGCGGTCCGCTACGCCTGTTGCGAGAGAAGTTTCTCTCAAACAAAACTGGTATGAGTGTAAATATACTGGACTACGTTAGCGCCTTTAGGGAGAGGCTGCATCACGCTTGCAATTTAGCCCGTGATTCACTCTCCACTGCTCAGTCAAAAATGAAAACTAATTTTGACAAAAGGTCTGTTGTGAGGACCTTCATGCCTGGTGATCGTGTACTAGTTCTGTTGCCTCTTGTTGGTTGTAGTCTACAGGCAAAGTTTTGTGGTCCATATGTGGTAGACCGTAAGATCAGCGAGACCGATTATGTAATCCACACTCCCGATCGCAGGAAGAAGACTCGTGTATGTCACATTAACATGCTGAAGACATATGTTGGCCGTGAGAAGAATGCTCAGTCTCCAACTGTTCCTGTTGCCACAGTGTCTGTTGCACAGTCTCCGTATGATCCCAGTGATGACGACCTGAATGACAGACGCAGTTCCTTTTCATGTGCGCGCCTCAGAAATTCAGAAATTCTGTCCAATCTAGATGCCCATTTGGCGCACCTGTCTGACTCAGCCAGATCTGATATTTGCAAGCTGGTACAAAGTCATCCAACCCTCTTCGGCGACATTCCCACCCAGACTAATATATTATGTCATGATATTGACGTGGGTGATCACCCCCCGATAAAACAGCATGCTTACAGAGTTCATCCAACAAAACGTACTATAATGCAACAGGAAGCAAAATATCTTGTTGAAAACGGTTTTGCTGTACCGAGTACTAGCCCATGGAGCTCTCCTTCGCTCCTTGTTCCGAAATCTGACCAGACTCCACGTTTCTGTAATGATTATCGCAAGGTAAATGCCGTTACGAAACCGGACTCTTTTCCGCTTCCTCGCATGGATGACTGTGTCGATCGGGTAGGTTCTGCCAAATGTGTAACCAAACTAGATCTCCTAAAAGGATATTGGCAGGTTCCCCTGACCCCACACGCTTCTGAGATAAGTGCATTTGTCACTCCGGATCATTTTCTACAGTACACAGTCATGCCATTCGGTCTAAGAAATGCCCCAGCCACTTTCCAGAGGCTCATGAGCACAGTTCTTCGTGGGGTGAGTAACTGTGAAGTTTATTTGGATGATATTGTGGCTTATTCCTCTAACTGGGCTGAACATATGAAAACCCTCTCTGAGATTTTTGAACGCCTGTGTAAACCTTCCCTAACCCTCAATCTGGCCAAATGTGAGTTTGGGAAGGCTGTTGTTACCTATTTAGGTAAGATGGTGGGACAAGGTCGTGTCTGTCCCGTGACTGCTAAGGTGCAGGCCATCATAGATTTCCCAGCTCCCCGAACGCGCCGTGAGCTCCGCCGTTTCCTGGGGATGGCTGGGTACTATCGTGGTTTTTGTAAGAACTTTTCTGATGTAGTGGCTTCACTGACGAGCTTAGCAAGCCCCAAAATCCCTTTCCAGTGGTCAGAGAAGTGTCAATTTGCTTTTGAGGCCGTCAAAGCTCTTCTCTGTAGTGCGCCTGTACTCGCTGCCCCTGATTTTGTGCGTCCCTTTAAGCTGGAGGTGGATGCCAGTGCACTTGGCGTAGGTGCGGTGCTTCTTCAGGAAGATGAGTGTGGCATTGACCATCCAGTCTGCTACTTTTCCAAGAAGCTCAAAAAGCACCAGCTACATTACAGCACTATTGAAAAAGAGGCTTTGGCCTTGCTACTGGCATTGCAACACTTCGAGGTGTATATTGGTTCTAATCCTGAGCCGACCATCGTTTTCTCTGACCACAATCCGCTCGTGTTCCTGACTCGGATGCAGAATAGCAATCAGCGCCTCATGCGCTGGTCCTTGCTGCTTCAGGATTTTAATGTTGACATTCGTTACAAAAAGGGTTTAGACAATGTGATGGCCGATGCACTGTCTAGGTCTTAGTGTATCAAACCTTTCTCCAAGGAGGAAATGTTTGTTCTTAGGTGAGGGGGTGTTATGACCCAGGGTCATAAGTTTGTATTTCTGTTGTTGTGTCATGATGTGATTGTTCTGCTGTTGTTCCTGTTCTGTGCAGTTGTTCCTCCCTGCCTGAGGGTGGTGCTACCACCATTGATGTCTCTCCAGGTGCTGACGATTGGATGATTGGATGAAGCAGCTATAAATGGCCGCCGCTCGAGACACTCTCTCTCTTCTCCTTGCCCTGCTACCCGTCTGCACCAGGCTCGGTTGTTTGTATGTGTGTGCCTCATAATGCCTGTGTATCTGTAATGTTTGAGATTTCACTTAAGCAGTCCAGGTAGTAGTAGGGGTGAGTAGCCCTTTTTGTTCTCCCCACCTTTTTCTCCTGTTTATATTTTAGGGAGTCAGGTTAGGAACCTGTATTTTGTTTTCTTTATTTTTGGATAGGCAAGTTAGTTTTAGTCAAGTCGTTTTGTTTGTTGTTTTGGGCCACACTCACCCTGAAGCTAAGAAAACTACCAATAACGGCAATCAATAAACTTGTTGGACTGCAGCTCGTGATCGTATTCTTCCTTGGGAGTGGGGAAGGAGGGGAGCACCTACACCATTATTGTTGCGTTCAGTTTCCCCTAGGCCGAACGTAACAGTGGGGAATATTTTCTTGGCACTCTTTGGGCCCCTTGGTACCAATTGAGCATCGTTGCAACGCCACAGCCTACCTGAGTATTGTTGCTGACCATGTCCATCCCTTTATGACCACAATGTACCCAACTTCTGATGGCTACTTTCAGCAGGATAATGCGCCATGTCATAAAGCTGGAATCATCTCAGACTGGTTTCTTGAACATGACAATGAGTTCACTGTACTCAAATGGCCTCCACAGTCACCAGATCTCAATCCAATAGAGCATCTTTGGGATGTGGTGGAACGGGAGATTTGCATCATGGATGTACAGCCGACAAATCTGCGCCAACTGTGTGATGCCATCATGACAAAATGGACCAAACTCTCTGAGGAATGCTTCCAGCACCTTGTTGAATCTATGCCACGAAGAATTGAGGCAGTTCTGAAGGCAAAAGGGGGTCCAACCCGTTACTAGCATGGTGTACCTAATAAAGTGGCCGGTGAGTGTATATCCTTGGTTAAAATTAATATTTTCCCTCGATAATGTGGGTATGGCATTTGAACAAATGGTAGCGAAATATTCTGTTCCAGACATGACTTTTTTCATATTTGCAGATGAGGCAAATATCTTACTCAGTACTACTTAAGTTGAGAACCATGAAAGCTCCCCTGTAACAGTATCTGTGAGTCTATTTTCTAAAGCTATATATTTTACAGCCCCTGAGGGTTAGGGGTTTGGTCCCCGGAATGTGCCACATGTCCTTGAGCAAGACACTGGTGTGTGAATGTGTGAGTCCTTGTGTGAGTGAATGGGTAGATATGTCTGTGACTGTAAATCGCTTTAAGTACTAATAGGTAGAAAAGCGCTACATAAAAGACAGGCCATTTACCATTTACCATTTAGTGCTATTCCGTTGAGTCCAGAGTTATGTGTTATCATCATCCGTTGTCTGCTACAACCTGGAGCTGAAAGCCTCCAAGACAGTGGACTACAGGAAGAACACAGCCCACTCCTCCCCATCATCATTGCATCATTCCTGCAGAGAAATTGACATCTCCATCGCATACAGCACTGTCAGACATACATGTACGTAAGAGTGTAACAGTACAATAAGCCAAACACCAAAAAACACCCAGTAAAGAATAATAGATAGTAATAAAAATAAAAATAAATACTGTGACTGTGCATAGATGGTTGTTGCATAAATACAGAAATACCGGGTACATTTTTATTGCACATTACTGTTTTAGGTTAAATTCAAAACAGTCATTCCGGCCCCTTTCCTTCCGTCCTCCTCCCCCCAAGTGAGTGGTGGTTAGATACACATATCTAACTAAAGCGTACATGTGGAATCTTATGATAAAAACTGATGATGTTTGATGACAGTTTGAAAATGTAAGAGGAATCATAGGCAGGTTAGAGAATTGTTCACTCATGTAGTGAATAACTGCAGGATTCCATGAAGACTGGGCAGGCTGATGAGACCACGACAACAGATGTAGTATAGAGCTCCACAGGAAACACACAACTCCAGGCCAGAGATACTCCCAAGAAGAAGGGACACACAGTGGTACATTCTATATAGTAATAGCACAGAATTGCATGACTAGTAGTAGCTAGGAAATTAGAGGGCAAGAGCTCCGTGCCAGAGAAAAGAAAGTGGAGGATACGAGAGAGGACAGAGAAGAAAGAAGGAGGGCATGGATTTGGTGCATTGTCCCCCAGCAGGCTAGGCCTATAGCAGCATAACTAAGGGATGGTTTAGTCCAGCCCTAACTATAAGCTTGATCAAAAAGGAAAGTCTTAAGCCTGACCATAAAAATAGAGTGTCTGCCTCCCAAACCCAAACTGGGAGCTGGTTCCACAGGAGAGGGCCTGATAGCTAAAAGCTCTACCTCCCATTTTTGAAATTCTAGGAACCTGCCGACACTTGTAATGAGTGTCTTGTGCAATTACTCCAAATGTCGCAGTAATGGCAGAGGATTATAGAGATATCTGTAAAACGTGATAAAGCTGGTGTTTGTTTGCATCGATCGCAGATAGGATCAAAACTGGGTATAAATCTTGCTAGTCTCACTTTAGACCAGTGGAGGCGATGCAGAATCTTGAATTGTGTGCCGCAGACAAATTGAAGAGGTATGTTTTCTATCTAAAGCCTTTCCCCAAGTTTCTTCAGGAAGTTCTAGCCCCAAATCATCCTCCCATTGCTTTTTTAATGATGTCAATGGTTCCAGATTGTATGTACTTAGTAGGGAATAGACTTTCCCAATAGTCCCCTTGGAACCCCGATTAAGTTCCAGAATGGTATTTAAGAGGGAATGGGGTGGCCTCAATGTGAATGAGTGAATGATGCTGTTATAAAGCTGTGAAGTTGTAATAATCTAAAGAATTGAGACCTAGGATTGTTAAAGTTTAACCTTAACTGATCAAAAGATGCAAATTTAGTGTCAACAAATACGTTTTCTATTTAAGTATTTCCTCTAATGATCCATTCACTGAAAGCTACAGTGGGTACGGAAAGTATTCAGACCCTTTTAAATTTTTCACTCTTTGTTTCATTGCAGCCATTTGGTAAAATCAAAAAAGTTCATTTTATTTCTCATTAATGTACACTCAGCACCCAATCTTGACAGAAAAAAACAGAAATGCAGAAATTTTTGCAAATTTATTAAAAAAGAAAAATTGAAATATCACATGGTCATAAGTATTCAGACCCTTTGCTAAGTATTGAGTAGAAGCTCCCTTTTGAGCTAGTACAGCCATGAGTCTTCTTGGGAATGATGCAACAAGTTTTTCACACCTGGATTTGGGGATCCTCTGCCATTCTTCCTTGCAGATCCTCTCCAGTTCTGTCAGGTTGGATGGTGAACGTTGGTGGACAGCCATTTTTAGGTCTCTCCAGAGATGCTCAATTGGATTTAGGTCAGGGCTCTGGCTGGGCCAGTCAAGAATGGTCACAGACTTGTTCCAAAGCCACTCCTTCATTATTTTAGCTGTGTGCTTAGGGTCATTGTCTTGTTGGAAGGTGAACCTTCGGCCCAGTCTGAGGTCCTGAGCACTCTGGAAGAGGTTTTCTTCCAGGATATCTCTGTACTTGGCCGCATTCATCCTTCCTTCAATTGCAACCAGTCCTGTCCCTGCAGCTGAAAAACACCCCCATAGCATGATGCTGCCACCACCATGTTTCACTGTTGGGATTGTGTTGGGTAGGTGATGAGCAGTGCCTGGTTTTCTCCACACATACTGCTTAGAATTAACGCCAAAAAGTTCAATCTTGGTCTCATCAGACCAGAGAATCTTATTTCTCATAGTCTGGGAGTCCTTCAAGTGTTTTTTGGCAAACTCTATGAGGAGAGGCTTCCGTCGGGCCACTCTGCTATAAAGCCCCGACTGGTGGAGGGCTGCAGTGATAGTTGACTTTGTGGAACTTTCTCCCATCTCCCTACTGCATCTCTGGAGCTCAGCCACAGTGATCTTTGGGTTCTTTTTTACCACTCTCACCAAGGCTCTTCTCCCACAATTGCTCAGTTTGGCTGGACGGCCAGGTCTATTAAGAGTTCTGGTCGTCCCAAACTTCTTCCATTTAAGGATTATGGAGGCCACTGTGCTCTTCGAAACCTTGATTGCTGCAGAAATTCTTTTGTAACCTTGGCCAGATCTGTGCCTTGCCACAATTCTGTCTCTGAGCTCCTTGGGCAGTTCCTTCGACCTCATGATTCTCAATTGCTCTGACATGCACTGTGAGCTGTAAGGTCTTATATAGACAGGTGTGTGCCTTTCCTAATCAAGTCCAATCAGTTTAATTAAACACAGCTGGATTCCAATGAAGGAGCAGAACCATCTTAAGGAGGATCAGAAGAAATGGACAGCATATGAGTTAAATATGAGTGTCACAGCAAAGGGTCTGAATACTTATGACCATGTGATATTTCAGTTTTTCTTTTTTAATAAATTTGTAAAAATTTCTACATTTCTGTTTTTTTCTGTCAAGATGGGGTGCTGAGTGTACATTAATGAGAAATAAAATGAACTTTTTTGATTTTAGCAAATGGCTGCAATGAAACAAAGAGTGAAAACTTTAAAGGGGTCTGAATACTTTCTTTACCCACTGTATATCTGTGGTTGATGGCATAAATTGATGGTTTTCTACTATATATGGCACAAATGGGTAGATCTCTAAGAAAAAAAGCTTGGCTGAACTGTACCCAATATTTTAAGAAGTGTTTTTGAGGTGAATTTAGATATAGGTTCCAAAAGAGGAAGTTTTGAGCAAAGTAGTGAATGTAAGGAAGTTTGAGGACAAGATCATTTTTCCATTCGCAAACATTCTGGTGAGCATTCAGTAATACACAGGATAAGAGTCGATGGCGCTGTAAGAGACGGCAGCTACTCCGTCGCTCCGCAGCACTGTTCTCATTTTTCGAGTTTTACCCTTGTTTTCTTTCTTTTTCTTTTTATCTTCGGATTTACTACTATGTATCCTATGGATACGGAGGTTCCTCACATTAGACCCAGCTCTCTCGTTTATTCTAGAGAGGTTTTGCTGGCTCTCAGGAAGAGTACGCACGGAGAGAGGCACTACATCCCAGCGGAGTTGCGGAGGAGATACCAGGGCTGCAAACCCGGGGCTAAGCTAAAGGCTAGGCTAGCGGACAATCGAAGGCGTTATAAACCATCACTTCCCTCGGTGATTATGGGGAACGTCAACTCACTGCCGAATAAGATGGACAAGCTGTCCGCTCTGGAGAACCAGCGGATTTACTGTGAGTGCAGCTTATTCATTCTGACGGAGACATGGCTAACAGATACCGGACGCTAACGTGGACCTGTAGGGATTTACAGCCGTAAGAGCCGACAGAGACACGAAGGCGTGTGGGAAAAGCAAAGGTGGGGGACTCATCATCTACATCAACAGCCGTTGGTGTAACCCTGGCCGTGTCACAGTCAAGGCAGTGTGGTGTTGCCCTAATCTGGAACTGCTAGCCGTTAGTCTGCGGCCATATTATCTGCCCAGGGAGTTCAGTCACGTGATCTTCATCTGTGTTTACATCCCTCCGAGGGGGACGCAGCCGCTGCCTGTGAGAAAATACACAGCATCACAGCACGGCTGCAGGTACAACATTCTGAGGCCTTCATAATAATTTCTGGAGCCTTTAATCATGTCACCCTGGACTCCACCCTGGCTACCTTTTACCAGGTTGTAAACTGCCCCACCAGGAAGAACAGGACAATAGACTTACTGTATACCAACGTGAAGGAGGCATACAGAGTCACCGCCCTGCCCCCACTGGGCAAGTCAGATCACAACCTGGTGCACATACAGCCCCAATACACACCCCTGGTCCAAAGGCAGGCTCTCTCCACTCGTTCCATCAGGAGGTGGACTCCTGAAGCAGAGGAGGCCCTGAGAGACTGCTACAACACCACGGACTGGGATGTACTGCTGGGTGTACATGATGAGGACATAGAGGGGATGACGCACTGCATCACAGACTATCTCAAATTCTGTGCAGATGTGGTCGCCCCCACCAAGACTGTTCGGTGTTACCCAAACAACAAACCATGGGTAACACAGGGAGTCAAGGCTGTCCTCAACCAGAAGAAGAAGGCCTTCAGGACTAAAGGAGGAGATGAAATCAGCACAGAGGGAGGTGAAACGCTGCCTGAGGGAAGCAAAGGACTGCTACAGGAAGAAGGTGAAGCAGAAGCTGAGGGAGAACAACATGAGGGACGTCTGGGAAGGTGTCAGAACCATCACTGGACACAAAGCAAGGACCAGCACAGAGGGGGGAAGTGTAGAGAGAGCCAACGACCTGAACATGTTTTTCAATAGGTTCAGTGAGAACACTCCCCACCGTTACTGTAGCCTGCCCTCCCCCCAACGTATCTTCACCCACAGTCACCAGCAGCCCACCCTCCTCTCCTCCCCCCCAGCTGCCGCAGCCACCACTCCTCCCCACCCTCCCACTCCCACCTCTCTCGCACTGCACTCCCCAACCTTCACCTCCTCCTCCATGGGAGCTGGACAGCCCCCCAACCCACCTACCCGCCTCACAGCCCCTCCCCTGTCTCACGGCTGAACAAGTGAGGGGGGAACTGAGGAAGCTCCGGCCCAGGAAGGCAGCAGGACCCGACATGGTGTGTCCACGGCTTCTGAAGACCTGCGCTGCTGAACTCGGGGAGCCGCTACAATGCATCTTCAACCTGAGCCTGCAACTCGGGAGAGTGCCCACCCTCTGGAAGACTTCATGCATCGTTCCTGTCCCCAAGAAGAACCGGCCCAGCGAGCTGAATGACTTCCGACCGGTGGCACTCACATTACATCTGATGAAGACGTTGGAGTGGCACTTCCTCAAGCTCCTCAGACCCCAGGTGCTGCACGCTGAGGGCCCTCTACAGTTCGCCTACCGGGCAGAGGTTGGAGTAGAGGATGCCATCCTCTACCTCCTACACAGAGCCCACTCGCATCTGGACAAGGGAAAAGGCACTGTAAGGATTACTTTCCTGGACTTTTCCAGTGCCTTCAACACTATCCAGCCCCTGGTACTCCAGGAAAAACTCTCCAGTATGGGAGTGGACCCCTGCCTGGTTGCTTGGATTTCCAGCTACCTCACCGACAGACCACAGTACGTCAGGCTGAAGGACATCGCGTCTGACACTGTGGTCAGCAACACTGGAGCTCTACAGGGGCTGTACTTTCCCCTTTCCTCTTCACCCTGTACACCGCGGACTTCTGCTACAACTCGGACCATGTCACATCCAGAAGTTCGCAGATGACACAGCCATCTCCAGGTTGGAGAAGCTGATCAGGCAGGCTGGCTCTGTGGTTGGCACAAGGCTGGACCCTCTGGCTACAGTAGCAGAGAGCAGGACACTAAAAAAAACTAACGTGTATCCTGGACAATGCCACCCACCCTCTGCACACGACCATCAGTAGCCAGAGAAGCACCTTCAGCAAGAGGCTGCTCCTCCCAAGGTGCAGGACTAATAGACTGAGGAACTCCTTTGTCCCCCGTGCCATCAAACTCTTTAACCACCACTCACTTGGGGGGAGGAGGACAGAAAGGAAGGGGCCTGAATGACTTTTTGAATGCAACCTACAACAGTAATGTGCAATACAATGTACCCGGTATTTCTATATTTATGCAACAACCATCTATGTATAGTCACAGTATTTATTTTTTCATCACTATTATTCTTTATTGGGTGTTTTTTTGGTGTTTGGGGCTTACTGTACTGCTTTTTCTTACATGTATGTCTGACAGTGCTGTATGCGATGGAGATGTCAATTTCCCTGCGGGAACCTCCCAAAGGGATCAATAAAGTTATCTATCTATCTATCTATCTATCTATCTATCTATCTATCTATCTATCTATCTATCTATCTATCTATCTATCTATCTATCTATCTATCTATCTAAGATGTTACAATCCCTTGTGCCAAGTTCCCAGGCAAAACACATTCAGAGGCCCTGTTCAACTACGAAACCCTACCAATCCTACGGTCGTGTGATATGACTCTGCCTTGTAAATATTCACTGTACAATAACCCCTGGTGTATATATTATCCCATAGTTTATATGTACAGATTGAGATTTATTTTATTTTATTGTGTTTTTTATTCTTATTACTGTACTAGAGAGTAAAGTTACCGGAGTCAAATTCCTTGTATGTGCACATACTTGGCCAATAAAGGTGATTCTGATTCTGATTCTGATTCTGATATGACAATTAACCTGTAATCTACATAAACTAAGTAAAAGCTGCTGTCTTGTAAGCCCATTGAGCAGCAGAGGATACTTCAAACATTGTATAACATAAACTATAAACGCTGCTGGCTTGAATGGTCCACTCAGCAGCTAACCATGGCTACCAAGCAACATGAAGACAACAGGAACCTGGCCTAAACCACAGCAGTATGCAGCTGTGAAGTATTATCAGATGGAAATTCCTTCCAGTACAACACTGATCTGATATTAGAAGCCCAATAATAATGCTCAAAATTTGGGAGTGATAAACTCCATATTGACGATGTTGTTGTAAGATTCCTTTTCTAATTTGAGGGTTTTTCTTATTCTCTAAACAGTGGGCTAGCATGTTAGCGAGAATTTTACTATCCACATTCAAAAGTGAGATAGGACAAAATGAACTGCATGTAAGGGCCCTGGGGTTTTTCCATTTTGCAAAGACTTAATGGCATTAATGAGTTCCTCTACAGAGAATGGTTTGTCTAGATCTACATTATGTCATCAATTTTTGGAATTTGTATTTTCCTAAAAAAATAAAGTATGGTTACTAAGGGATTCATTATCATACAACTTTGAGTAAAATCTATGAACGCATGTGTTAATTTTAGAATGGTCTATGTGTCTTGCGCCTGATTCATCATTTATCTCTCCTACTGTCCTATTCTGATGAAGCTGTTGAGCCAAAATCTTCTCACCATGTTTGTATGTTTTACTTTGCAATTTGTTTATTAAATTTTCCGTGTGTCTGGTCGACAGCAGACTAAATTCAGTGTGCAGGGTTAATCACAATTTAAAGAAATCACTGGAAGGAGTTACAGCAAGTGTTGCATCTAAACTGAGAATATCATTTGTTAACTGTTCAATTCTCTTATTGCGCTGTTGTCTTTGTTGCGCACAATATAATATTATTTGTCCCCTAAGGTATGCCTTCTTTGACTCCCACACATTTGAGGGGGACCTACCCGGGATCTGGTTGTCTTGAAGAAAGAGAGTTATTTCAGATGAAATACACTTAATGAAGTCTTCTTCTGAAAGTAATAAGGTCTTGAGATGCCAGGGGTGATGATTGGTGTGGGATATTGGTAAACAAAGAGTCATCAACAGGCGGGCGTGGTCAGAAATAACTATAGCTTTGTATTCACATCTGCTCATCAATAAAATAAGCTTTTTATCCAGAAAGAAAATAATCTATGCTGGAGTATGTTCCATGGACCGGTGAAAAGAAAAAGTAGCCCAGAGCTGTAGGGTTTTTAAAGTGCCATGCATCAGCTAAACCATTTGCATTAAGAAAGAGTTGTATTTGAGAAGCTGCGTTGGATATGGACGCAGTCCTAGACGAGCTACGGTCCAAAATGGGTGAAAATGCACAGTTCATATCTCTGATGTGACAATGTGTCCAAATTGGGGATATGAGCAAAGAAGTTTACAAAGAAAGAGATGTCATCCCAATGTGTAGCACAGACATTTGCTAGAATGCCCGGTATGTTGTACAACCTCCCCACTGTACTACTGGGTCTATCAGACCCAGGTACATCTCTCTGCTCATGACACCATCCTTCAGACCAGTAGGGTGCAGAAGCAGACCCATCTAAAAGACTTTACAGGTATGGAGTGAGGAGGCCACTGCATCTATGCAGCAGTGTTTTGAGGTCACGGACTGGGATGTGTTTGCTGAGGGATCTGACCTGGAAGGCTACACGGCTGCTGTACTGGACTACATCAAGTTCTGCACAGAGGTAGCAGTACCCACCAAAACCATCAAGGTGTCCCCAAACCAGAAGCCCTTGTTTAATGGAACTGCTAAAAGCCAGGGACACCACCTACAGGTCAGGAAACCAGATGGACTACAGCACAGCCTGAAAGAACCTGACAAAGGGCATCAAAGAAGTGTCGTGGCAACTGAAAATCAGTCGCTTGTCTAGTGCAGATGAGAGTTGGTCAAAATACCAAGTTGCGACACAATATTTAGTTTCTAGAAACCTTTATTGCTTGCAAGCAAGAGCCACTCATCAGCGACAGATGATGACTGAAGAGAGGCAGTCTCTCCTCAGCGTTTATACTATCCTAAACAATATACATATCTGTAGTCTCATCATAAGATCACATATGTCTTGACAAGACCCATTGTACTAACATCTCAGCATACAACTCATGACACCCATAACACTTCTCCTTCACGTTACCCCACATCGCGTGATATACAGTGACCTTTTTCCTGAACACATATACACAGAAGAGGTGCCTCAGTTTCCCCTTCAGGTTGAACTCCTTAGAGTGAGTTCCTTATGTTAATTCACATAACACATTACACAATGGAGCATATAACAACATATCC
Source organism: Planiliza haematocheilus (assembly GCA_005024645.1). Taxonomy (NCBI): domain Eukaryota; kingdom Metazoa; phylum Chordata; class Actinopteri; order Mugiliformes; family Mugilidae; genus Planiliza; species Planiliza haematocheilus. The sequence continues at coordinate 1,334,156 of SRSE01000499.1, forward strand.
ATTCATACCTTGCAACCACATGAGTATCATAGGGCAGAGCTTCTGACCCCTCCACAAGCTTCCACCTTTCATACAATTTAATGTTGCATCCACATATGTTAGATTTCATAGATAATATTAAAATAATAAGGGACATTTAAGAATTTCCCTCACAGAAGCAAAAAAAAAAAAACTACAGACAACGCATAGAGGGGCACTTCGAGAACAATGATCCCCGCAACATGTGGAGAGGAATCAGATCCCTGACTGACTACAAAAGCAAAAACCACACAGGTCGGTCAGGACAGGGATCTCCCAGACACACTGAACCTCTTCTTTGCTCACTTTGAAAACCAGCCCTCTGAGAGGACACAGCCGGAGGAGGAACTGACACCTTCCAGCAGCACCAGGTGAGATCCACCCTGAAAAGGATCAACACCACAAAAGCAGCCGGACCGGATGAAGTGACAGGCTGCCTACTGAAGTCCTGCGCTGACCAGCTGGCTGGGGTGTTCACCAACATCTTTAACCTCTCCCTACAGTAAGCCACAGTCCCCACCTGCCTCAGAAACCCCCCCACTCACTGTTTGTAGCACTGCCATCGGGGAAGAGGTACAGGATTATTAAAGCAAGGACAAATAGGCTGAGAAACAGCTTTTTTCCTAGAGCTGTAGCCTTCATCAACCTCCACCCCCAAAATAACACTGTTTACACACTGGATACAACTGCTACCTCCATTATTTGATTAGTTAACTCTGGTTACTATTTAATTACTACCTGTGCACCTTCCACTGTGACAATTTTTAGCCCCATGCCCACAGGGTAGTGTTTATCAGTCAGTGCTATATGTTTAAATGGTAATGTGAACACCAACCTTATTAACATTTAAGAATAAGCTATTATCACTCACTTCAAATCGTGCTCAGTCTCTTGATGACTCCTGCAGGATTTTCGTTTTCACATAGGTCATGGCGTCCTCCGGGTTTTGAAACCGTCTGTTTTCAGGAGAGCTGTTTCTGTGCTGTGTTGGGAACGGAATCCAGATTGAAATGGTTCGAACAGGTCATTTGAGCAGAGGTGGGCTTTGAGTTGTGTGGCGACAATACGCTCCAGTATTTTGGACAGAAAGGGGAGATTGGAGATGGGCCGGAAGTTCGACAAGATGTCGGGGTTGAGTCCAGGTTTTTTGAGGATGGGGGTGACAGCAGCCAGTTTGAGTGAAGGGGGGACTGAGCCAGACCTGAAGGAGGAGTTGATGATTTCTGTGATGAGTGTGGAGATGGCTGGTAAAGAGTCCTTAATGAGGTGAGATGGGATGGGATCCAGGACACATGTAGAGGTTTTCATGCCTCTCATGATTTTGGGCAGGTCCCCTGGTGACACGGGGGAGAACTGAGACAGAGGCTGAGAGGTGAAGAGGGGAGGAGCAGGTTAGGGAGTGGGAGTGCAGGCCGTGGGGGCAGGAGAGGAGGACAGGTTGTTGTAATGGTGTCGATTTTTGATTGGAAGAATGAGAGAAAGGAGTTGCATTTGTCAGTGGTGAAAGAGTTGGAGGTATTGTCGCTGGGCTTGAGGAGTTTATTTACTGTAGAAAACAGAGCCTTGGGGTTGGTGGAGCCAGAGTGAATGAGGTGAGAGTAGTAGGTGGACCGGGCAGTACTGAGAGCATCCTTGTACTGCTGAAGGTAATCCGTATAGGCTTGTAGATGGACAGTTAAACCGGTTTTCTTGTGAAGTCTTTCAAGCTGTCGTTTTTGTGATTTCATTTTGTGTAGTTCAGGAGTGTATGTTGAAGTCCCCCAGAAGAAGAACGGAAGGTGAGATGGCAGATAACTGGGTGAGGAAGTCAGAAAGGTCAGAGAGGAAGGAGGGGTTTGGTTTGGGAGGGCGGTAGATGATGGCAGTGACCAGAGGAGTGGGACCAGAGAGTTTGAAGGTAAGGTGTTCAAAGGAGCGAGCAGCAGGAATGGAGATGGTGGATGTTTTAATGTCCTTCCTATAAAATGCTGCTACACCACCTCCCCGCCCTTCAGATCGGGGTTTGTCCATATATGTGTAACCAGTCGGTGTGGTCTGGTTGAGAGAAAAGTAGTCCAGAGGTTTGTGCCAAGTTTCAGTGATGCAGAGGAAATCCAGGTTATTGTCAGTTATGAATTCGTTCAGAATGACACCTTTGTTGTTAAGTAAGCGGGTGTTGAGCAGAGCCCATTTCAGGTGCCGTTGTTTCATGAAGGTTATGAGGACTGAGGAATTGGGCGGAGATTTGATAGGTGGAAGTTGGAATTCGTGAGCAGGACCAGATGGATGGGATAGAGTCAGGAGTTGAGAAGTTGTAGTTGAACATACGACAAGAGCCTCTGTGTGGAGGACAGCGGAGTGGACCACGGTTAAAGTAAAGGCAGAAATAAAGGCAGAACAGGCCTGCTGGAGGATATGATGCTACAGATAGGGAGTGTAGTGCGCCCGGATGGCCTACGCGGGGAGCTGGTGAGATCATTGGCAACTGCTGACTCACACAAAGAGGAGGGTGAGGAAGAGTGTGGAACTTTCCGCGAGAGGGCATCAGCGCTGATTGAAAGTTCTAGATTGTATTGAGTGGGCTGGGCTGGAAGCGCTGAGAGGCCAGAGGGGTATTGCACAAACCTAGGATAAGGGATTTGAGCCGGGATATGTTGATTACCTGAAGGCTAAATTATCTCTGATTGGCTAATTCAGCCGGGATAATCAACATATCCCGGTTTAATCCCTTATCCTAGTTTTGTGCAATACCCCCCAGGTGATGATAATGATGTTAATGGTCACGCACGGAGGGAGAGCTGGTATGAGACAGCATGCTGTATGTTAGCTGCTAGCAAACGGCTACCGGACTTGTTCAGATGGAGGCCGTCGGGTGAAAACAGAGAGGGGCGGGACCAAAAACAGTCGAAGTTATGGATAAAGTTCATCTTGGGTGAGCCGCACACCGACTGCAGCCAGGCGTGAAGATAAAGAAGGCGGCTGAAACGCTCAGGGCCGCGGCCCGACGTGGGAATAGGGCCGTTGATGAAGATGGATTTACCGCTGCTGCTGAGGAGATCCAACAGACGGATAAAATTGGCTTTCGTAATCTCCGAGTGCTGGCGACTGGTGTCACATGTGCCAACATGGACAATTATTTTTGTGATGGAAGATGGAAGTGACGTTAAGAGACTGGGAAGTTTGCTCAGGATATCAACAGTTGTGGCCCCGGGAATGCAGTGGGTAATGGCATTGAAGAAACAGATGTTTCTCACCAGCGAGTCGCCGAGAATCAGCGCCGTCGGAGGGAAAAGAGGAGTTGGGGCAGCCGCTGGAGGAGGAGAGGTGGCGTGGGAGATGGAGTGTTGGAGGGCCGACGACGACGGTGGGGAGTCGGGGTGATTTTGTGAGGATGGTTTTACATGCACAGAAGAGAGGGGCTTAGCCGGCGGCCTGTTATTGGGGCAAGGGGTAAAGTGTATTTTTGCCGAGGAGCGCCGCCGGGAGAGGGCAGCGGAAGAGATGAGAAGGCCGGGCCTGACAGCGGAGAGTGGAGACACAGCGGAGGGGCTGTCAGACTCCAGGGCAAGAGATGATGGGGGCAAAGGGGGGTCCTGCTCGTGCTCCTCTAGGCTGGAAAACATGTTGGACGTGGACAATTCGCTTTGGGTGGGTGGGGGCGATGGTGGGCGATCCACCATGCCTGCCTCTGCCGGCAACGGTCCATTCGCCAGGGGTGGAGGTCGGTCCCAGTAGAACCTTTGGCTTGGCTCCTCGGAGATTCCAGTGGTCAGCAGAGACATCAGTGGAAGCAGCGGGGACAGTTTTGTCAAGTTCTTCAGTAGATAAAGGACCAGACTTCTTGCCCAGGACGACAACAGTGTCGTTTGAGACTGACAATGCAGTCGCGCCAGGATACATGGAGTCCATGAATTCAGATTCATTTATGATTTGATGTAAAGCAGAGATTCTGCCTTCCAGCTCAGAGATGGTCTGTGACTTGTGGAGACAACTGTCGCATCCCGGAGATGAGGTGAGTGGCGGCATGACTCGTCCAGGGGTGGAGGGTTCTGGGGAAAGACCTACGGCCAGTAAGGAGGCCATGGTGTGATAGCGTGAAGTAGCAACAGACTCTACTGCCGGCTAGCAGTGAGTAAAAGTGTAGCGTAGGAGGGATCAGTACTTACCGGCAGAGGCCCATTTCTGGGCCTGCTGCGTTGATACGGCTTCGGTAAGTAGATCAGGTGGTTAAAGTTGTAGTTTCTCCCGGCCGATGCTGTAATGTACTGCGGTCAAGTGAGCCGTCTTTCGCAAAATGCGAGTCAAGCCAGCCGCGGTCGGATTTTTCTTGCGCGTCGTTGTGTTTACTTACGGTACGGGTTCAGAGGCAGGCCAAAATGCGAGAAAAAAAAAACTTTATTGATACAAACAGTAAAAATACGGGTTTCTTTATACACCATTTATGATTTGATTCTTATTCACAATATGCCTCTCTATTACTGCAAAACATTTCAAGTAATTTTACTGTATAATGTGCAAAAAAAAACTTTATTCAGTGGATGGTGATTCAGACAGTAAAAATAAGGCTTTGTTTATATGTTAACACCATTTATGATTTGATTCTTATTAACAACACCCCTCTATATTACTGCAAAACATTTTAAGTAATTTTACTGAATAATGTGACACTAAAAAGTGACAAACAGTCATGAATCCCTTTCCTTCATAGGTTTGCTCAGATTTTGACTTGATTCTTGTTCACAGTGACCCTGACTAATAGTGGACAATAGCTGAAATGTTTTTACTTTAGAATTATGAAGAAAATTAGTGACAAAGTCACTCAAGCTAAAGGCGTTCTCATAGTACAATTACTCATTTTCAAACAGCTATAAAACTACTTCCTTCATAGGTTTGCTCAAAATTTGACTTGATTACTATTCACAGTGACCCTGACTAATAGTGGACTGTAGTTCAAGTAATTTTACTGTGGAATTTGGAAGAAACTCAAGGACAAAATCATTCAACATAAAGGCATTCTGATAGCTCAATTTCTCATTTTCTAAGACTCATAAAACTACCGCCTTCATAGGTTTGCTCAAAATTTGACTTGATTACTATTCACAATGACCCTGACTAATAGTAGACTATAGCACAAGCCATTTTACTGTAGAAACTGGAAGAAAATCATGGACAAAGTTGCTCAAGCTAAAGGCCTTCTGATAGTTCAATTGCTCATTTTCAAACAGTCAAAAAACCTTTTTCTTTCATAGGTTTGCTCAAATTTTGACTTGATTCCTATTCACTGTGCCCTTTGATATTACTGTACAATAGGTCAAGTCATTTTACTGCAGAATTTTGAAGAAAAACGATGAGAAATTCACCCAACCTAAAGACGTTCTAACAGTTCAATTTCTCATGTTTTAACACTCATAGGTTTGCTCAAATATTGGCTTGATTACTATTCACAGTGACCATGACTACTAATGCACAATAGCTCAACTCTGTTTACTGCAGAATTTGGAGGAAAATCCATGACAAAGTCACTCAAGCTAAAAGCGTTCTAATAGGTCAATTCGTCATCTTGAAACACTCATAAAAGTCTTTCCTTCATAGGTTTGCTCAAAATTGGACTTCATTCTTGTTGACAGTGACCCTGACTAAATAGTGGACAATAGCTCAACTCTTTTTACTGCATAATTTTGAAGAAAAACAATGTGAAAGTCACCCAACATAAAGGGTTAATCAAAGTCAATATTTGCCCTTCTTTCCTTTACTATTTTTGTACTGCCTTTCAGAATATACTGTATGCTTCTTGGTGTTTTGTGTTTTTGCCTTTATTATTATCATTTTTAACTGTCTAAGACTTACCGAAATGTAATATGATTGTGCTATGTTTTGCATATGCTTGAATGTTACTGTTTTGTTTCTCTTTATTATGAGGAATTGAACTATCAGGATGCTTTTATGTTGAGTGACTTTGTCAATGATTATCTTTCAAATTCTGCAGTAAAATGACTTGAACTATTGTACAGTAATAACAAAGGTAATTCTGAAGAGGAATCAAGCCAAATTGTGAGCAAACCTATGATGGGAAGAGTTTATGAGTGTGAGAATATGTGAAATTGAAATACTACAACGCCTTTAGGTTTGGTGACTTTGTCATTGATTATCTTCCAAATAGTACAGTAAAATGACTTGAGTTTTTGTGTAATAGTAGTCAGGGGCACTGTGAACAAGAACCAAGCCCAAATTGGACCAAACCTATGAAGAAAAGAGTTTTATGAGTGTATGAGTATTAGAACGCCTTTAGCTTGACCGACTTAGTCATTGATTTTCTTCCAAATTCTAAAGTAAAATGAGTTGAGCTATTGTACACTAGTAGTCATGTCACTGTGAACAAGAATCAAGTCACAATTTGAGCAAACCTATGAAGGAAAAAGTTTTATGACTGTTTGATTGAACTATCAGAACGTGTTTATGTTTGACGACTTTGTCTTTGCTTGTCTTCCAAATTCTACAGTAATATTACTTGATATATTGTACAGTAGTAGTAAGGGTCACTGTGAACAAGAATCACATCAAAATTTGAGCAAACCTACAAAGGTGTTAGGATGCCCTGGTAGCGGCTGGATTAAAACAGGAAGCTTGAGTCTGAGATGAGGTGCAAACCAACCAAACCAAGTGTTTATTTCACCAAAAATGCATGACAAAACAAAAAACACTTTAAAAACAGTACAAAAGTACAGGTGAGCTCCACCATACAATACTGTCTGAAATAGCACATCTAAACGAATTCATATTTTTCCTCAAATACCTCTACTAGTACAAATCTCATAAAACCCTTAATCAGCTAACATTTACCATAACAGACCCTTACAGTTGGCAAGTGTTTGCTGTCCCTTGCTCTCCAGTTATCAATGTGGTCTCTCCCTGGACCTTTAAGGTGTTCAGACCTCCAGCGGCCTCTTTTAGGCTTAACACCTGAGGAGACAGCAAAGGTAAGAAATATTCCACCAGATTTGCAAACATACAAGTTATTCCCCCGAACCACTACACAACCTTTACATTGTATTTCTCTTCCCAGGACAGGCTCTTCTCAGTAGCAGCTGAGAGGCCTCACCAAGAGAAACACACAATGAAATACATTTAACATTTCAGCTTTGTGTCTGGCTTATTCATTCCATGCTCTCTGGTAAAACTGATTGTTGTTGTGTGTTGCAGTTATGTTATAGTTAAGTGATGAAGAGGACCTGCACCACAGAAGGAAGTAGTTTATGAGTGTTTGAAAATGAGATATTGAACTATCAGAACGCCTTTATGTTGGATGAGTGTGTCCTTGAGTTTCTTCCAAATTCCACAGTAAAATGACTTGAGCTATAGGCCACAATTAGTCAGGGTCACAGTGAACAAGAATGAAGTCAAAATTTGAGCAAACCTATGAAAGAAATAGTTTTCTGAGTCTTAGAAAATGAGAAATCGAGCTGTCAAAACGCCTTTATGTTGGATAAATCTGTCCTTCAGTTTCTTCCAAATTCTCCAGTAAAATGACTTAAGCTACAGTCCGCTATTAGTCAGGGTCACTGTGAATAGTAATCAAGTCAAAATTTGAGCAAACCTATGAAGGCGGTAGTTTTATGAGTCTTAGAAAATGAGAAATCGAGCTATCAGAACGCCTTTATGTTGAATGATTTTGTCCTTGAGTTTCTTCCAAATTCTACAGTAAAATGACTTGAACTACAGTCCACTATTAGTCAGGGTCACTGTGAATAGTAATCAAGTCAAATTTTGAGCAAACCTATGAAGGAAGTAGTTTTATAGCTGTTTGAAAATGAAGACTTGAACTGTTTGAACTTCTTTAGGTTGGGTGACTTTGTCATTGTTTTTCTTCCAAATTCTGCAGTAAAATTACTTGACCTATTGTACATTTCAGCTATTGTCCAGTATTAGTCAAGGTCACTGTGAATAGTAATCAAGGCAATATTTGAGCAAACCTATAAAGGAAAAAAGTTTTATGAATGTTTGAAAAAGCGTAATTGTACTATTAGAACGCTCTTAGGTTGGGTGATTGTGTCATTGTTTTTCTTCAAAATTCTGCAGTAAATACAGTTAAGCTATTGTCCACTATTATTCAGGGTCACTGTGAACAAGAATCAAGTCAAAATCTGAGCAAACCTATGAAGGAAAGGGATTCATGACTGTTTGTCGCATTTTGGCCTGCCTCGGAACCCGTACTGTAAGTAAACACAACGACGCGCAAGAAAAATCCGACCGCGGCTGGCTTGACTCGCATTTTGCGAACGACGGCTCACTTGACCGCAGTTGAAATGTTGGTGGTGCAGTAAGCTAAGTGCTGGTAGCGGTTAGCTTAGCCGGCGCAGCTAATAGGCTGAGCCGCCGGTGGTGAACAGCGGAGGCAGGTTAAATAGCTAGTGGTTTCTGCGAATCCGTGAACTAAACGAGAAGTAAAATCCACTTGAACAACACCCTCGATTTGTGGGACAGAAACCGCTAAAATGGTCTCAGGACGCGACAACGATCCGGCGGAAAGCCTTCCTCGCGCCGCTCAGTGTCAGTGCAAAAGGCCAACATAATAATAAACATAATAATAAACAGTACGAAAACAATAACGTGGACAAGGAATTGCTAACATGCTAATGCTAACATGCTAATTGCTAATATGCTATTCGCTAACATGCTAATGCTGCCACTAATGCTACCACCAATTTCTAGCTACTAAAAATTAGCATTAGCCGCTAATGTTAGCAATTAGCATGATGCGCTAGCCAATTGTTTCAACATTGGTTTAGTGTTAGCATGACTTTTAAGCCACTAAAAATTAAGTAGATGCTAATTGCTAACATGCTAATGCTAATATGCTAATTGCTAATATCCTATTCGCTATCATGCTAATGCTGCCACTAATGCTACCACCAATTTCTACCATTAAAAATTAGCATTAGCCGCTAATGTTAGCAATTAGCATGATGCGCTAGCCAATGACAGACAGACACCTGTCATTGTTCAACTTGGGTGCCAAAAGCCAAAATGGCCGCCCCACAGACCAGTTACTTCAGTTAGAAGTTTCCTGAGTGGGCTGTTTCCATTAACATTGCCCCAAAATGGCCGCCCTACAGACCAGTTACTTAAGTTTTCCCGCCTCTTTCTGTGGAGCCCCTGGTTGTCAAGGTTACCAGTTTGAATTTCAGTTAGAAAACGACTAGAGTGAGCGAAAATGCTGAAACCACGGCCTCGAACAGGAAGGCCTTGTGGCCAAACTGTGTGTCCAATCGTTGAACCGACTTCACTTTGTGCATCTTGAGGCTTTCCTGAACGTCTAGATGTGCAGTTTGTGGGTAAAATGAAGAAATGTGAGCTATTTAAAGCGATTTAAAAGAAATGATTGCTTCTGCTTTGCTCCAGAAATTTAACATGACAGTCTATGGAGCTGTGGATGGGTGGTGCTGGCGCATCTTTGCGTCTCACGCCAAAACTATAAGACTTGTGAGCGAGAGGACAAATTTTCCTACGTTTCTATCATGGGCGTCGCCACCATTCAATGTGAGGGGGACGTGTCCCCCCCAGATTTCAAAATTATTCATTTGGACCCCCCCATATTTAACATAAAATATTGGTTCATCCAGCGCCGTTTCTATTGCCTCGTAAAAGAATCCATTCCACTTGATCGCTAATAGAAAATACATAGTCGACTAGTGAATCCACTCGACTCCCGCAGCATGAAGTGAGTGAGTGGCAGTGCATCGGGCAGTGAGTGCAGCAGCGGGCTGCTCGAAACAGAAGGTAACGTTTGTTAGCCCTCAATATTAACACAAGGCCACGTTATATTAATTTTCAGCTAAGCAATTAAAACTAGAAGTAAGCTAATGAATTGTTGCAATATTTGCTCCTTCTCCAGACATAATGGACATTAGAAAGTTCCTGAGAAAGAAGCGGAAAGTATGTCAAAATGTCCCCACAACCACGGGTGGACTGGCCATCGGGCGTACCGGGCAATGCCCGGTGGGCCGACGCACGTCGGTGGACCGGCCCACCGCTGTCATTGACAGACCGGCCCAGGTCTTGTCACAACTTAAATATTTAAGAAAAAAAAGTTTTTATTGACCGCGACGGTAACAAAGACACAAATCAGCCCATTGGTTGATTTTCTTGAAGGACATTGGACTAGTCCAATGAAATCTTTCAGCTGTCGCTGGCCCCGCCCCCTCCCCTCTCTCCTTACTAAAGTTAGCATACTTTGCCATTTGGTAGCAACTGATACGGACGAGAAAAGTGTGACGACTGTGGACCAAAAAATGGACAAACCACAAAAACGAAAGGGAGGAGCAGAAAAGCTCAGAGAAAAAAAACCAAAAAATTTTAAAAGCAGACGCTGCTAAACGTGCTAAGATAACCGACATGTTCGCAACGGGGTCTTTGAGTGCACAGGTGGAGAGAGGAGGAGAAGAAGTGGAGGAGGAGAGGGAGAAGGACGAGGTGGAGGAGGAGGAGGAGGAGAAAGAGGAGGAGGAGAAAGAGGAGGAAGACCAGCAGCAGGGGCAGATTGAGGTCAGAATAGCTAAGAAGTAGCGTTGAAATGTTAGCAGGATTAAGAGAATTAATGAAGGTGATACGTGGAATCAACAATAAAAAAGTTTTAGGATGTGTACATCTTCACTAAACTTTTTATTTAGTCAGAATTAAAACATACATAATAATATCAGCCTATAGAGTTTTGTGCATAACCTTTTTCTTGCTGGTTTGGAGGTGATCACCCTAGTGTGTGTGTGTGTGTGTGTGTGTGTGTGTGTGTGTGTGAATTGACTAGCCTTTGCTGTCAAAATAATGCTTCAAGGAGATTGTAGATTTGGTTTCCAATTTACAGTGTTAAGTGTGTTATAAAGTGAAACATCTATTTGCTGAAGTAGATGATTAATAAATGGTAGACTGAAGTAACACTAGTGACACTAACATCCCTGCCTCTCTCTCTTTCTCTGTGTTTAGTCAAGTCAGAGTGTTGAAATGGGAGTGGAGGAGTCACAGGAAGATCAGGCAGTTTTAGACTATTTTAGCCGCCCTCAGTCCACAAAGAGGCAGGAATTCTTTGAGTTTCATCTTCAACAGGATGCCACAAACACTGTCGTCCAGAGGCTCTTCAGTCTTGTTTGTATTTGTATGAACTGTATATTTCAATAAACACTGAAAAGACATCTCTAGCAGTGTTTTTTTGACAACCACTTTCAATTGGTTGAATTGAATCGCGGAGCTGTGGCCATCTCCCCCAAGAAGCTCTCTGTGAGTAGTGAAAGAGTGTATCATTTTTTAAACATGGTTACTCTTCCATGTAGGCCACGGCACTTTATTTTAATTTTTGATACTTCACAATGTGCACATACATCCTCTGGTATGACATGTGCTTCCGCATATCGCATATATAACCATGGTGGGCCGCCGGGAATCAAAAATGCCAGGGCCGCGTCCCGATCCCTTTTGACAGCAGATTGATATTGAGAGTGAGGCAGGAGCAGGAGCAGGGTCAGTAGCAGCTTGTGACGCGAGGGAGAGGGACAGTGCAGAGACTTCAGTCATGGAGGTGAGTGATTTACGGTGCTGGGCTGGTAGTTACAGTCTGGATTTGGGCAAGATGACGTTACGTTACTCCACACAGCTCTACAAACATCTAATATGATTACTGATCAGTTGAAGTTTCTTCTATATATTCTAAATACCATCTAATTGGCCCCAGAACCCATACCAGTGTGTCCCCCCCACATTAAAAAAGCTTCTGACGCCCCTGGTTTCTATGTATAAATTATGTCTGTGGTGTGAAATTTGTGGCCACGGGAGCAGTTTCTGTTTTATTTTTTGCCTAATGTTCTTCTCTCCTCTTCACTCTAGCTGATGATGTCATCCACTCTAGCGCGAACATTCCGCGCAATACACACCCATTATAAACCCCGAAATTTGAGTAAAAACCTTCACAACTTAATGGTTTAAAAAACGGTAAAAGGTGTCGATAAGTGAAGGGAATCTCTGAAGAGAAGACAAGAGTGTCTACGTTTTAAAGTTTAAATTAAGTGTCTGGGTGAAAGTATGCCAGAGCAGTTGCTTGTAGAAAATGCCTGTTGATTTTTCAGGGTCTCCCATTCATTTCAATGGGCGAATAAATTCGCGAAAAACTCACCGATCGCTTATCCAAGTAATAGCATAGGATTCGGGATCAAAACACATGTTTCGATAAATCATGTGTTGGGGTCCTCTCGCCGGTTCGGGCCACATTAATCAGCGAAAAAGGGCGGAAAATGAAAAATAAAACTGCAAAGAAACACGCAGAAGATCAAGAGTGCCATAGGCACTCGGCACTAATAAAATGATGAATATATTTTAAGTATCTCTAAGTATCTCTTACTTCTCTTTACATCTAGTTTATAAATAGTAAATAAATAATCTCTTTACAACTTTATAATTTATGAGCACACACAATGTCCATGTATAATGGGACATTGTGACTAAATAATACACTTCTCCTAAACCCTTTTTAGAAATGCTTGTTTTAACAGATGAAATGACTCCATCTGCTGGACAAAGTAGCACACTATGTGCAAAGATGAGGGAATCAGACAGGGGCAGGTTTCACTTTCACAACCATAACACACCCAAAGTTTAACAAAAACTCACAATTTTCGCAGTGAACGACCAAAACCCATATAAGTACGTCCTGACAAAAATGAAGAGAATCTAAACACCCTGAAAGGAACAGTAGCTCATACAACAGACACCAGATATTTTCTAACATTTCTTGTTCTATGTAGGTGGCGCTACAATAATTGTATGAATATTGTCATATGGATGTGTTAAGATTTGGACCAGCAACAATACTGTAGTTGTTGTTGTACTGTTGATGCACTTTGGTCTGAATTAAAGCACATTTTATACTACTTCCTGTTACATCCCGCGTCATCAAATATTAAGAAATATTTGAGGGGCCAGAACACCCACGCCACTTCGACGAAAAGTAAAAAAAAATTCTCAGGACACTGCCTATACTTGCAACTATCTATTTCCAAATATTGAAGTCAATCTGACAAGGTTAAATGGCTCTGCCCCCCACATTCCAAAACCAAGATTTTTCAATTTCAATTTTTTTTTTCAATTTTGTGGACAAAATAGCAGACTTCCTGTTGGGTTTAGACTATGGCGCCTTTTGATGTTTTTGTGCGTCCTTGGATGTTACATAAATGTGACATATTTCCAGATTTTTCGACACAATGGGCTTCTGGTCCTGGTCCGTCGAAAATTTGCAGGTGGCGCTACAGAGCCATTTTGCCACGCCTGTGCTGGGGGCACTTACTGGGACCAATATTACAGGCCAATGCATCTTTCTGCAACGTTTCAGGAGTTTTCGTGCATGTATGACAGATTTTTTTTCTTGATCGACCATGAATAATAATAACTAGAAAATTCCCGCGGAAATTTTTGAAGTGCAGAGTGGGCTTTTGCAATTAGCTGCTAATGTTAGCAGTTAGCATGATGCGCTAGCCACCAATTTTAACATTGGTTTAGTGTTAGCATGTCATATCACTGATAATAATGTGATTCTGTACAAGCACCCCAACTTGTGACCCTTGGTCTCTAGGGAGCGCTACAAAAGCAACATTTTAATAGTTCAAAATTTGGCATACAAAATCTGTAAAATATTGTGTAGATGCCCATCAGGCTGAGTGACATTATTTCTACAGGGAGCGTTACAGGTGACACGAAAACATTTCATATGACTTTAAGGCTTATAACTTTTGAAGTATTCACCCAATCCTTATGAAATTTAGCAACCGTAATAACATGCATGCGTCCAATCATGCCAAGCTGCTTGCAGCTTTAATTGTTATTATTATTATAATTTACAACTGGCACTGAAGACTGTGGCTCTGCGCTCCTGCTGCCAGCCTTAAGTGTGGAAGATAAGGATATGCAAATAAAGAAAGCAACACCAAACAGGGGTCCAACATTGGGCCGCTTAGGGCCAGTTTCAGACTTTGGAAACCGCACCAGGATGCACTGGGATTGCATTTGAGAGATCCGATCTCTGTCCACATTTGGAGGTAGTCTGAGCATGTGTCAAAGACAGGAGATGATTTTCAGTTGCATGTCAGTGCGTCTGTCTCCGGTATTAGGTCACTGCAGGACAGTGTATGTGGACCACAGTCAAAATAAAGTGCCATAAACCTATGTGAATTCCTGATAAACCCAGTGAAATAATATGGATATGCTTTTAATTCACCTTAAAATATAGACTTGCATAGAAAAAAACAACATATTCTCTCCCCTGACAAACTGTTATCATTGCCATTACAACCTTTCATGGAATGTTCTTTTTACGTACGTCTCCCAGCGAAAGAGAGAAATGGGATGGGGGAGGGGGCATAGTTAAATGGAGTGAGCGCACTGTAATTCTGGCTACATCGCGATGGTTAGCAGATCTGACTGTCAATATTGTCTTATGGGTGGGAGGAGGAGAAGGGAGGAGACATGAAGGTGAGGTGGTAGATGGGGATCAGGAGGCGGGGGTATTTTGAGAGAAAGAGATACTTTGATATTTCGGAATGTAAGAAGGGTGAATGTGGAGAACTGGAGGTTGGGGATCTAATTACCGGGCCATAATTGGGGGCTGGGGAATAGGTTGCCGTCCTCTCAACTCGCTGCAGATCAATTATGTTAAGAGAACATCTGTAAGTAGAGCTTAATGAGGTCCATTAGAGCAACATGCGCTGCCTTCCCTAACGTTGCATGTCAGCTCCTTGGATGAGCTGGAGTGTGCTGCTGACTGGGGACCTAGTGGAGGAGCTTAAATACGAGAGGAGGCTCGACCCTTTGCGGCTTTTCACTGTCAGAGAGAACCGGAGAGACACACAGACAGGCGGGGAAGAGAAGGTGAGAACGCCGCAGGTGGGAAAGGGACGTTTGTTTTGCGAAGTTTGGGATGTGCTAAATCATAGGGAAGCCGAAATACTCCAACAACTTTTCTCTAACTCATGTTGCAAGGTTTTCTTTAGAAATCGACAGTAAAAACAAGAATTGATAAAGTTGTGGACAGTTTGATTCAAAGTCTAGACAGCAGAGAAGATACAAACGAACATCCCTGGCTTTACATAAAGGTACGTGTTCAGTCCTCTGTTTTCTCTGGATCCTGAGATTACGAAGAAAAAAAAGCCTTTCCTCCGAACTGTCATTTGCTGGTGTTAAATGTTACGTGTAGTACGTGTAGTACATGTAGTACGTGTAGTAGTTAAATGACTCCTCCGCCCATTTTAGAGGATGCAGTTGTTTTTTGGTGCAGGCCTTGCTATTTTGTTTCTTCATTGGGCACAGAATCGAATTCTAACGTTGTGTGCGCTACTTTAGGCTATGCATTCATTGGTAGGACTCAGAAAGATGGAGGGACACCAGCCTCACATATGCAACACACACTCTGGAAGCCATTGCATGATCACCGCCTTGAAATAATACAATCCATGACAAAACCTAATTACTGGCAGGTAATGCCCTGTCAGGTTTAATGCAGCTCATCACTCATTGTTGCAAGGAGCATTTTATGACCCATCTCATTATCTCTGCATTTCAGGCTGGAGCTGAATGCCAGCTATTGACTTGTGTCTCCTCCTCCAGCTGCCTTCTCCTACCTTGCTCATTCCTCTTTCTTTCACAGTATGTAAGGGAATAACTTTGCCAACCGTGTGAAGTGCATACAATAACGAGTGGTGATGTAGTGGTAGGTCTTATGGAGTCATGGTGCCATGACATGCAGGCCTCTTCAAGGCTTCATCAAATCCAAGATTGACCCTAACTAATGCATTACTGTATTGCGAATAATTGCTTGAATTTATTATTTAAATATGGACTCACTAGAGGCTAATGAGTCCCTACAGTCTGCACTGATCAAGCTGTGAATGAATGCCACCAAAACAGTAATCTATTAGCTTGAGATTCTTTTACTGCTATCCTAATATTAGATTGGCAGCCTTTTCAGTGTGCTATTGCTGAACTTTCCAAAGTACTGTAAGGTATGTGCAGATGGCTGACAGATTCACTTTGCAGGCTACTCCACATAGTAATTGTTGTAAGGTTTATTAAGTGGGACCATTACAGTAGCCTTATGAAACAAGCTGACACAGAAAAGTCTGAATGCCTGATATAAATCATGTCATAATATGGGCACTAGCTTCTTCTGTGGCATTTTGGAAAGATGCTTTGACTGCATTGTGTTTGGGCGGAAATCCCTCTTAGCTGTCAAATATGCAATTGTCCTATTCACATTGATAGTATCGTTTACATCAATGTACCCTTTTACGTTGCTGTAGTTAAACTGTAGATCAGAGTGTTATTTAGTAGGTGGAGGTCACAGCTGTTTTTCTCCATATAGGTCATCAGTAATGCCACTCTGACAGGAGTCTATATTATAATGTGCATCTGCACACAAGGAACAAAGAAAGAAAAGAGGGCATTGCTGGCTTCCTCATTTCTTGTTACTTTGTCGCTGATGCATGGAGAAATCAGCCCGGGACAATGAACACCTGTAGCTGTATGAGTAGCCACTGATCACTCTGATTCACCTGGAATTGCTAATTTCTAGATCAAGCCTTCTGCTTATAACTTGCAGAGAAAGGTGAGAGACCCGGAGACAACCAGTAATTTGCAACATAATGATACATTTGGAAGTAGCCCCCCCCCCCCATAGAAAAAAAGCCTCTCAATAATATAGTCTAAACAAACCAATGCGTGTGTGTGTGTTATAATGTATATGTCTTCGTATATATACGAACACACTTTATTAAATGGTAAATGGCCTTGCTTTTATAAAGCGCTTTTCTACCTATTGGTACTCAAAGCACTTTTACAGTCAGAGACACATCTACCCATTCACTCACACAAGCACGCACACATTCACAGTGTGAAGTGTCTTGCCAAAGGACACTTCGACATGTGGTACATTCCGGGGATCGAACCGCAATGTGAAAATTGCAGTTCACAACAACTTATAGTAAATCCACAGTAAAAAAAAATAACAGGAGCAAAAAGAGTAGCTATAAAGGATAAAAGAGCTGTTGCAACAAGCTGCCAGTTTCGACCGGCGCCGGATTAATAGATAGATAGCATCTGCATCTAAATAAGAAATCTTCTGAAGCACTTAAAAAAAAAAAAGTTGTGTGTGTGTCATGTCTGGAGAGCAGACTGGTTGTGCAGCCTACACGGTATTGGTGACACGATAAAGTGCCGAAGCAGCGTGCAGCTGCCGCTGCAGCTGCGATTAGGTTGCTTCGGATTAGAAGGTATCTGCGCCGCGGAGAGGAAGCATCTCTTTGTCACCCTTTCATTCGATGCCTGCGTCTCTGACACGGAGCGCCGACTGGAGATAAACGCTCGTTCACAGCCGTCGACAGAAGCAAACGGCTCGCGTATAGCTTCTTGGTTGCGTCTTTTTGTCTTTGTTTCCTCTTTTTAATTTTCCTGTGGTCGCAGTGCTGGATTGTCCCCTATCTAACAAAGCCTGATCTCGCTCTACCTGCGGACAGCTGCTCCCTGGACCAGGCAGCTATTGGTTGCATGGTTGTGCTTCGGCTGCTCCAGCGGCTCAACAAATGCAGAAAAGAGAGAGAAGTTTCGGTAAGGCGCCTTTTTTCGGCTTCGGTTTCAGTGAACGGCACATTTCATGTGCGTTGACTGTGCTCGACTTCAAGTTACAGCATCTCTTTGTCGAAGGCAGCGTGTCCACATATGACCTGCCCTAACCTGTTTCATTAAGCTATCTATTTTATGATGAGCTATTCCATAGGTCTACTAGCTAACTTTTCATTCACATATTAGAAAGGCATAGGAACGTTGCGGTACTGTGTGCGGTTAGCTTATGTGATTGACTTAGGCTATAACGATTTCTGCCTATGTGACTGAGAAAGCTGCATGGCAAATTAATTCCGTGTTAAGTCCGAATTGGCCTTTACCGGCAATAGCCTGTGCTGCCATGGCAACAGTAATTAAATGGATATGGTGAAATGTCAGAATCCCGTTGCCAAACAGCTGGGACTGAAATAGCATCCCATTCTCCGCTCTGTCGCTCCATCATCCTAAACCCGATCTGGCTCGATGATGGTATAGACTACATATGGTTAGAGACATGCAGCAGCCGCAGCGCATTGGACGCCCACCATGGGAGAGTGAAAAGGAAACATAATAATATCGAGAGCTCCGAGCAGATGTAATTTCCCTTTCTGTATGAATGAAGGTTCCTTCACTTCCGCCGAATGAGTGGCCAAATTCCTGCCTGTACCTTCCCCCACTACCCCCGAGTTGATTGCTCAGTAAAAGGGGAATTGAAACTCTTCCCTCTTTTGGTTTGTAAATTGACGGGGACTGGACGGATCAGTGCCACTGAACAGCTCTGCAAAGAGCCACCGGCCGTGTGTCCGGATCTCTAAATTCGGCATATAACAAAATAAATACGAGCTCCAACTCACATTAACAAATTAGAAGAGCTGCCCACTTCGCTACAACCTGTTTAATCTTCGCTTTGCAACTTAAATTATTAAGAAAAATATGTACTGTTTATAGAATGTTAGCAGGTGAACGATCATTAGACATCATTCAGTATGTGTAGTGGCGATTCGATAATAGAAACAACGGAAGGAATATTGTCAACAGTGTTAGCCAAGCTAAACGTTATAAATTAAACTTATATTTAAATACTAAGATAAACAGATTTCTTATGCTCCCAACAGTTCACAAGAGCACACTAGTTAAGTTCAACCAATCATGACTCATTCCATTCCATAATTTCTTTCTTGGTTTCTTATGACTACATTATATTTAATGTACTAAATCTTTATCTAGTAATGAATATTCAACTTTTTAAAAGTGTTTAACACTTTGTGTTTTTAAAAGGAGAGGAAAACTGAACATTTCAAAAATAGAGCAAATGTTATTTAGTAGTAGTATGAAAAAATCCCTTACCACTGGCCAGCAGTTTTGTACACTTACAAGTAAATGGCTTAACACCCACCCACTTCAGACAATTTATGTAGCCTATTTTACAATGACCAAAGCTTAAACTGTGAGGAACCTAAAGAAATATTGTGTGCGTGTGTGCGCTCGTGTGTGATAAATGGGGGACAAAAGGAAGTGGGGCTGTGCCTTTCCTCGGGGAATGGTAGGAGAATACTAATTCCAGCCCAGTACGAAACAGTATGGTTCCCGCCTCCCAGCCCCCAGTGGATCAACAAAGCCTCCCCACAGTCTGCTCAGGCCAAACAATACAGACTGCTGCAAAGCTCCCCTACATGCAGCCACACCCCTTTAAACAGAGTAGGTCAAAGTAAAATAAGTGTCTTTGAAGAAATGTGAAACTGTGGTTTTGTGTTGCCTGTGTTAAATCATGAAGTAGTTTTAGTTTGGTTTGTAGTGATCTTACCAGTTGGGGGCCCCTTTTTTCTTTGACACAATCAGTCCATTGCTGTTAAATGTATTTTTTTTCTACTTTAATTAACAGTCCTACATTAAATTAAACAGCAAAGTATACAGTAGGTCAGAAATGTTTGGTAAAAGCCGGGCCTTCTCAAATCATTTTTGTGTTATTGTTTTTTTCACAAACCAAAGGCTATACTGTCTGAGTAATTTGCTGATCAGTGAAATAACCAGTTTCAGTAATAGTGAGTAGGGCTGTGAATGTGCCGCACAGCTAAGCTCTGGTACATTTACTGGTATGGGAACTGTGTTTACAGATTTTAAAATATTCTTTGTGTTTAACATAGGTCTTGGCTACATACTAACTGTACACAGGATGCCTAATGCTATATCACACTGACCTTGAAATCAGTACACAAGAAAATAATATATTTAATACTAATAATAATTTAGCTGCTTTGAGCTGGCCCCATTTCCTTTGTGCAATACACTGCTGAACAATTAGTGGGTTCAGAGGTGTGTTTTGACTACCCATCACTTTAAGTGTTTTATACAAATAAGCGAACATTACTATGTGTTGACTGAGTGAGCTAAATGGCTTTATGTATAGCACTGCCAAATAAATTTGGAAAAATATATTAAAAAAAATTGTTTTGTCTTCCTGAGTATGTGTAAACTAAGCTTAATCTTAATATGTATATAAAACCTTATGAGAATTTCAGTCACAATTCGAAACAGCTGTGTCGCCATAGATAAAAACTGAATGGATGCTCTTAATGAATTTGATTTGCTTAAATATGAAGGAGTATAATGAAAACACTATTACTATGATTTTTGCTGTCCTTTTATCATTTCACATTTCTTGTCAATGAAACCTTTTAAAAACTATCATACATTTAACATCAGAATTTTAATATATTATACACCCAGCTAGATCGTTTAGCTTATTTTTTGCCCTATACATCTTGTGTTTTACACTAAGGGCACCATCATTTAGCAAATGTTTGCCAATTTAATCTGTGTACTGTTGTTTGATGTTACATCCTCTCACTGCTTCTCCCAGGTATACAAATGCTCTCCGTCCAGCCGGACACCAAGCCAAAAGGCTGTGCCGGCTGCAACCGGAAGATCAAGGACCGCTACCTGCTGAAAGCCCTTGATAAGTACTGGCATGAGGACTGTCTCAAATGTGCCTGCTGTGACTGCAGGCTAGGTGAGGTGGGCTCCACACTGTACACCAAAGCCAACCTCATCCTGTGCCGGAGAGACTACCTACGGTAAGTAAACTGACTGCTGGTCACATGGTGTTGAGCTGTTTGAGAACTGCACTTAATACACATTTAGGGTTCAGTATGAGCCATTCCCATTGTCCTTAATTGTAGAATGGAGGATATACAGATTTTTATGCTTAAAAAGGTCCCAGCATTTATGAGAACTAAAAACTGCAGTGTGAATTACCCTTTTCTTTTCTTACTCTTTCTAAATTTTAAGTATTTTTTTTTTTTTTGATTGGTTTATTTTCATTTTTGTTTTTCAGCAACTGGAAACATTTGTTTATTGTAACAGATATTTATGGTTTATTTACATAATTATTCAATTTAAGTTTCTCTTTTAGAATACAGTTTTAGTATGTGGTTGCAATTTAACTACAGTGAAATCTGTGTGGATTGTAACGACACTGACGGCATCAATGAGCTTAGAGAAGATTCATAATGTGCCCCAATAGTAGCTCACCTGGGAGTCCTTACAGAAGCAGCCAGTGTTAAATTTAGTTGTGTGCCTCCCTCCTCGGTCTTGCCAGTCTTTCTTTACTATGATAATCAAATACAACAGAAGAAATAGCGCAGGCATTATGAATATGTTGATAATATTGATTGATGGATATGCCGTTTATACGTCTAAGTGGGTGTACACCAACATTTCATTGTGACGGATTCATTCATGTTCATTTATTTTTGAACATTTTTAGCAAATATCAGTACAGCCTCAGTATTCTTAAGTGGAACCGTTCTTAAGTGACACTGTGTACATGAAGCAAGCCCATTTAACTTTATTATCCAGAACAACTCTTATTTGGCACTTTATCAGAGTATTTAAAGATACTGAGATGATAAGATATGTCTTTCTATTTCTGGGAGTAAAATTCTTACAGCTTTTATTTCCATTTTACTTTGTTGTTGTATACTAGTTTGTCATTATCAATTTTCAGACTTAGTGACTAGTTGGTATAATGGCTTAATTAAGTTGATGTTAATAATAAAATTTGGGATACAAACCACAAGATAGCAAAAGTACTGTAAACTGTACTGCAAGTCTGTGAAGATTCTCAGTCATCCAGGTCATGGTACAGTGGTATGAAAAAGTTTGGGCACCCCTTAGGAAAATCATTGCATCAGTTTGTCACTTGCTGAGCTTTTGAAGCAGCAACTTTATTTTAACAAATGTTATACCTTATGGAAACAGAAACATCTCAGTAGTGAAATCATTTTCATTGGTCCAACAGAAACATTTTTATGTATATTTAAACAAAAATAGGCATGTGCATAAATTTGGGTACCCCAAAGAAATAATTCCATTAATATTTAATAGACCCTCCTTTTGCTGCAAGAACAGCCTGTAACGCCTCCTATAGCCACTGACAAGTCCCTGAAGTCTGGCAGGTGGTACTTTGGCGCATTCCTCCATACAAAACGCCTCCAGTTCAGTCAGGTTTCTTGGCTTCTTCTAAACGGCCTGCTTCAAATCAATCCATACATTTTCAATGATGTTAAGGTCTGGGGACTGGGATGGCCATTCCAGAAGATTGTACTTGTGCTTCTGCATGAATTCCTTGGTGGATTTTGAACAGTGCTTGGGATCGTTGTCCTGCTGAAAAATCCAACCCCGGCGTAGCTTCAACTTTGTGACAGATTCTTGAACATTCTTGTCAAGAATCTGCTGATACTGAGAGGAATTCGTGTGGCCCTCAATTTTAACAAGGTTTCCAGTCCCTGTGCTAGCCACACAGCCCCATAACATGATGGACCCTCCACCATATTTCACAGTAGGCAATAAGTTCTTCTCATGGAATTCAGTGTGGTTTTTTCGCCATGCATACCTCCTCTTGTTCTGACCAAATAACTCTATCTTAATGTCATCTGACCACAGTATTTTTTTCCAAAATGCTTCTGGCTGTCCAGATGTGCTTTTGCATACCTCATGCGACTCATCTTGTGACGAACACTCAGGAAAGGCTTTTTGTGCATCAGCCTTCCAAAGAGCTTTTCCTGGTGCAAAGTGCGCTGGATTGTGGAACGATGAACAACTACACCATCAGTAGCCAGATGTTCTTGTAGTTCTCTGGGGGTGTTCTGTGGCTTGTCTGTGACCATTCTAACCATCCTTCGTCTGTGTCTTTGCAGTATTTTTTTTGGCCTACCACATCTTTCCTTCACAATGACTGTTCTTCTGGCCTTCCATTTCTGCACCACATTTCTGACTGTGGAAATAGACATCCCAAACCTTCTTGATAATTTCTTGTACCCGTCTCCTAATTCATGATAATGAATTATCTTAGTTTCTTGGTCAGTGGAGAGTTGTTTCGATGCCCCCATGTTGCCAGGAGCATAGGACAAGCACAGCCAGCAATTGCCTCTGTTAAATAGCCTTTTTCATGATTGGTTTTACCTGTCTTTGTAATTGAAGGTCTCACAAGCTAATCAAAGCAGTTTTGGGCTGCAACATGTCAGCTACAAACCCCTACAGGTCTTGAAATCAATGTGATTAAAAGGGTGCCCAAACTTTTGCACATACCAGTTTTTTACATTTTAATTTATTATAATAAAACTTTGTAATGATATTCTAAGAATTTTGGTCTGGAAAACACTTAAATGTCTACATCTCTGTTGGAAATAAAATCTTGTTGCTGTGATCGTCTTTTATAAAGTTAGAGCAAATTATTATGAAATCTTAGAGGGTTGCCCAAACTTTTTCATACCACTGTATATCCAAAAAGTATATCCTATTTAAATCTCAAACTTCCCACCAGTCCCCTAGAACTGAAGAAGCTCCTCGGAGTAGTGGTAAAACATCTTCTCAAAAACTCTACAAGTCCAGTTGCCTTTTTTGAACCCTTTTTGGATATACTGTAAATTAAATACAAATGTAATTTGATCATTACCTACTATAAATTACATTCAAGGATTCAAGGATTCTTTATTGTCATTACTACACATGTTGGTACATGGGAAGGAACGAAATAGTTTCTCTGGTCCCGTTTCAAGCCATAAGTAAAAAAAAAAGACACGTATAAATATAGAAAAGTATAAATATAGAGAATAAAATTAGCTAACTGTAGTACTAAAAGGGGGCTTGACCCCTGGAGCACGAGAAGCCGCTGCACTATTGCGCGCCGCCATCTTGGAATGAATTCAGTATTAAAGTAAATTCCAGGAGTAGACATAATTGGGAGCGAAATCATTCCAGATATGAACAAGCCTTTACTTAAATAATCACCATACCGTTTGAAAAATATTGCTGTTGCTTGATATGGAAATACTGAAACCTTTGTCTCCTGGGAGCTGCAGTGCTGTGGTAGTTGTAATGACACCTGCTGAGAGATAAGCATTTTTCTTAAGCCTGCTTTTAAGTTATTTACATGAATTAATTTGAAGTTTAGGGAGAACCAACATATACAGGTTTCTACTGACATGTGATAAAACGGCGTCTGTATACCTGGGGAAAGGGTCCGATACCAAGAACATGATTTCCTAGAATAAAGTTACTGTTTTTCTCTTACTTGTCTTCAACAAGATATTGTATGTCTATATTCTTCTGAAATAACAATACAGGCATACATAACATCCACAGGAGTTTTAATATTTTGTATCTTGAAAGTACTAAATCTTTTTCAGATTTTCTGCATGAGGTATTGGTGCACCCCTAAAAAGACATGGTTTACAGTTTCAATATTGCATTCATTATTTTTTTTATTTTTTTATTTTTTTTGCCATCTGGCTTTAGGACATGGCTCATTCATGATTTATATTAGCCCAGCATTCTGAGAACCGTATATGCTGCATATACATACAAAGTATGTGAGCCCACATCCTTGGCCTACTTCCGTTTATTCCAAAATTGGTGATATGAGTCTGTAGACTAATTGGCTTTGTAGAACAGCTCCAGAAAATATCCAATATCTGAGCCCGAGCATGCAATCAGTTTTATCGAACTAATATGTATGCTCACACATATCACATACAATGGCATTTTCAATGACCTTTTTATTATTAGGTGAAGACAAGGGCCCAACAGAGCCTGTCTGTTTGAAATTATAAATAAAAGGTTAGTAATCAGCTAGTAAGAAACAGCCAGAAGATTCCAGGACCAGGCTGAAAGTATCAAGGGGTCAAGAAATAGAGTGCTGGAAGGAGACCACTGGGCATTTAGTACTGGGCCAGATGACTCTGCAGTAGGGGTTCCACGAGTTGAATTTCTTTTTTAAATCAACTGTTATGTGATGAAAGACAAGTTGACACAGACTGGTCACTGATGATGACACTAATAAAAAACTAGCGAAAAGTAATGCTTTGCAAGAATGAAATCTATATTCATTTCATATGACCAGAATACATGCTGAGAACAGACAGCTCATGCGCTACATACTGTGCACTGTGGATATGTATAGCCATATAAAAACAGGCTGCAACTCAGTGCCATCAAGTGGTATTTATTTGAAGCCTTCTGCATGTACTGCAGTTAAAGGTCTAACAACTTTGACAATGAGATTCACAAGCATATTGCCGTCTTTCTGTTACCACGGGGCATTTGTTAATGTCGTTAATTGACCACTGTCTGGATATTTTGGACTGGATGCCTTGTGTGTGCATTGCAATCGTACTTTTGTTGTATTTTGTTTCATTTCGAGACTTACATGTTTTGTACAGTATGTTATAGTAGTATGAGCTTCATCTTTAGTGAAGTATTTCCATACACTTCATGAACCAGTGCTAGTTTGCTGCAACAGCCCACTGTGCACCTGTTGTCAATATTATTATTGTCACGTCCTCAGTGACTAGTCGACATGATGCTTAAAGCAGTGAAGTTGACAAAACCACTACTTGACTAGTCTGCACAACCCCTACTCTGCAGTAGTTCAGGGTAGTTATCTGAGATGAACTCACCCATGTGGACATGTTCACTTTCTGATATAATGCTATGATGCAGGTCAAAGTTCAGAAAAATATTGATATTGATGAGACATGAAATACAATGATGTACAATACAATGATCTCAGTGTAATATCTAGTGTAAATATTTCCAGTCCTCAACCTAAGTACCCCGTTGAAAGTATTTGTCTGTTCATCAGTCACACAGTGTTGTTAAGTCTTTCTTGACTTTGTGGCTGCTAGCAGTTTCAGAATAAAACTTGCCTTTAAAGTGAACTATATAGGTCCTCAGTGTGCACCCATACACCCTTGTCCAAGTCAGTCCCATTCTGCTTATCAATCAATCAATCAATCAAATTTTATTTATATTGCACTTTTCATGCCTTTTTAAAAGCAACCCAAAGTGCCAGAACAACATAAAATCCAACCCTCCCACCCCCATAAAAACACAGAGACAGAAGATACACACATAACCCCACCCCCCCCCACCACCTTCCCAAACACACACACACGTCACACGCACACACGTCACACGCACACACGTCCCACACACACGTCCCACACACCCACAAGAGACATGGCCGGGCACCGAGACCTGGAGCAAGGAGAAAGAAAGCCACCTTTGGGGGCCGACCACACCGAGAGGGCGGGGAGCGCTGCCGTAGAGACAGCCCCGACCCAGGCAGACAGGAGGCCCCATACCAAGGTGCAGAGTCCTCCAGCCACCAGGGCCAGAGCCGACCACACGACAGCACCCCCATCAGTTTACCAGCCGCAGCTCCCAGTGTGGTCGGCCCCCATGAGGAAACACTGGGGTTAAAAACCGAGGACTAAAACTATAAAATATGTAAAATGCTTTTCATAAATAGAAAAGGAAATGATAAAAAGTCTGATAAAAATTGCTAAAAACAAAATAACCAATATAGATAAAATGCTTTTGATAAATAGTAAAGCAAATGATAAAAAATCTGATTAAAACTACTAAAAAACTAAAATTTGCTAAAAATTGAGGGACTAAAACTGAAAGATAATTATGACAATCAATTAAAAGCTTGGTTAAAAAGGTGGGTCTTAACCCTATTTTTAAAAACATCAACAGTCTCTGCAGCCCTGAGGTTCTCCGGTAGGCTGTTCCACAATCGGGGACCATAATAACTAAAAGCCGCCTCCCCGTGTGTTTTTGATTTAACTTTAGGTATGATTAAAAGGCCAGTGCCGGAGGTCCTCAGGGTCCGCGAGGGTTGATATGGTAAAAGCAAGTCAGATAAGTAAGAAGGCCCAAGACTGTTAAGACACTTAAAAACAAGTAAAAGAACCTTAAAATCGATCCTGAAGCGCTCGGGAAGCCAATGCAGCGATTTTAAAACCGGTGTAATGTGCTCCCGCCCTCTGGTCCTCGTCAGCACTCGTGCGGCTGAATTCTGAAGTAATTGAAGATTAGCAATACTTTTTTTGGGAAGACCAGAGAGCAGGGCGTTACAATAATCTAAACGACAGGAGATAAAAGCATGCATTAGTACTTCCGTGCTGGCCTGAGAGAGAAATGGGCGGACTCTGGCTATATTCTTAAAATGGTAAAAACGGGTCTTTGTTATGTTTTTGATATGTGGAATAAAACTAAGCTCAGAGTCAAAAATCACGCCCAGGTTTTTTACAATTTGAGATGGTTTAAAATCTTGTAATTTTGTTAAAAGTTTCTCTCTCTGGCTTTCAGGACCAATGACTAAAACCTCTGTTTTGTCCTGGTTGAGCTGCAGGAAATTCGCTGCCATCCATGACTTGATATCTAAGATGCAATTAAAAAGGGTATCAATAGGCCCTGTGTCATCAGGAGACACGGCCATGTACAATTGTGTATCGTCAGCATAACTATGAAAGCTGATGCCGTGCCTCCTGATGACATCCCCAAGGGGAATTATATAGAGATTAAAAAGAATTGGACCTAAAATTGACCCCTGGGGAACCCCACACTTGGTCTCATGGGTTCCTGAGGAACATGTATCCATACTCACAAAAAAGTGGCGATCTGTGAGGTAAGAGACGAACCAGTTGAAAACAGTACCAGAGAGGCCGACCAGGTTCTTCAATCTGTTTAATAAAATGTGATGGTCTACTGTATCAAAGGCGGCAGTTAGATTCAGCAGTACCAAGACTGTAAGTTTATGATTATCCAAGTTGAACTTGATATCATTTAAAATCTTTAAAAGGGCTGTCTCGGTACTGTGGTTCATCCTAAAACCAGACTGATGCCTCTCTAGAATATTGTTTATCTTTAAAAAATAATTTAATTGGTTAAAAACCAGTTTTTCTAAAATTTTACTTAAAAATGGTAAGTTGGATACAGGCCGGTAGTTATTAAGAATGTTATGGTCTAGATTGCTCTTCTTCAGAAGGCTGTTTTGAAGGAGGTGGGGAAGATACCCGTCTGAAGAGAGCAATTCACAATATTTAAAAGCTGTTCCTCAAGAAGCCCATAAAATGTTTTAAAAAACAAAACTCTCCAGTGTTTCCTCGGGTAAAATCAAATATCCAGGTGTGGCGACAGTTAAAATCTGATGAGGTAAAAGCCTGGATCTGATATCATCAATTTTAGCTCTGAAGTGGTCTGCAAAGTCCTCACAGAGGGTATCTGATGTTGTTATGTGGGACTTGTTAAAATTACCGTTTGTTAAAAAGTCTATGGTGGAGAAAAGGAATTTGGGATTATTTTTGTGGTCGAAAATTAGTTTTTTGAAATGAGAAATTCTTGCCTGTTTGATTGCGTTATTATAGCTTAGCAGGATGGCATATTTTTTAGATGTGATGTAAGAAGTGTTAATAGAATTCTTCAGTTGTCTGGAAGCATGAGTGATGTGATTACACCAGCAGGACAACAATAATCCACCCTAACAGCACATACAAAAAAAAATAAAAAAAAATGGGCAAACTAATCAAATCTAGTGAGAAAAACAGCAGTCGCTGTGTGCTTGACTATGGCGCACAGAGTCGTGTTTGTGTTCAATTCCTCTTACCTTCCATTCATAATACTAAGAAGGTAATAGGTACTATCTCCCGAATCAGTTGTTCTCTTTGAATACACGGTCTACATTTTATCAATAAGGCTCCCCTAGCAAAAAGTAGTTTATTCAAGTGTACTACAAGTATACTTATTTTATACTAAAATTGAGGCAGTATACTTGAAGTTTACTTTTTATATAGTATATTTCATATACTTAAGAATAGTATAGTGAAGTATATTTGGCTTATACTGAAAAGTTTAAAGAAAAGACTAAGTTTATATATATATACACTATATTACCAAAAGTATTCGCTCACCTGCCTTTACTCATTCTATGAACTGAAGTGCCATCTCATTCCTAACTCATAGAATTCAATATGATGTCGGTCCACCTTTTGCAGCTATTACAGCTTCAACTCTTCTGGGAAGACTGTCCACAAGGTTGAGGAGAGTGTTTATAGGAATTTTTGACCATTCTTCCAAAAGCGCATTGGTGAGGTCACACACTGATGTTGGTCGAGAAGGCCTGGCTCTCAGTCTCCGCTCTAATTCATCCCAAAGGTGTTCTATCGGGTTCAGGTCAGGACTCTGTGCAGGCCAGTCAAGTTCATCCACACCAGACTCTGTCATCCACGTCTTTATGGACCTTGCTTTGTGCACTGGTGCACAGTCATGTTGGAAGAGGAAGGGGCCCGCTCCAAACTGTTCCCACAAGGTTGGGAGCATGGAATTGTCCAAAATGTTTTGGTATCCTGAAGCATTCAATGTTCCTTTCACTGGAACTAAGGGGCCAAGCCCAGCTCCTGAAAAACAACCCCATACCATAATTCCTCCTCCACCAAATTTCACAGTTGGCACAATGCAATCTGAAATGTACCGTTCTCCTGGCAACCTCCAAACCCAGACTCGTCCATCAGATTGCCAGATGGAAAAGCGTGATTCATCACTCCAGAGAACGCGTCTCCACTGCTCTAGAGGCCAGTGGCGGCGTGCTTTACACCATTGCATCCGACGCCTTGCATTGCACTTGGTGATGTGTGGCTTGGCTGCAGCTGCTCGGCCATGGAAACCCATTCCATGAAGCTCTCTGCGTACTGTACTTGGGCTAATCTGAAGGTCACATGAAGTTTGTAGCTCTGTAGCAATTGACTGTGCAGAAAGTCGGCGACCTCTTTGCACTATGCGCTTCAGCATCCGCTGACCCCTCTCCGTCACTTTACGTGGCCTACCACTTCGTGGCTGAGTTGCTGTTGTTCCCAAACGCTTCCATTTTGTTATAATAGAGCTGACAGTTGACTGTGGAATATTTAGGAGCGAGGAAATTTCACGACTGGATTTGTTGCACAAGTGGCATCCTATGACAGTTCCACGCTGGAATTCACTGAGCTCCTGAGAGCGGCCCATTCTTTCACAAATGTCTTGTTTCACAGTCTGCATGCCTGAGTGCTTGAATTTATACACCTGGGGCCAGGCCAAGTGATTAGAACACCTGATTCTGATCATTTGAATGGGTGAGCGAATACTTTTGGTAATATAGTGTATATATATAACTTAGACTTACACTTATACTTTAAGACTAAAGCTTATACTTGTACTTTGGTATCCTTTTTCTTCCTTCTGTCACAAAGTACTAATACTTAGTATATCTTAATCCAAGCACAGAATACGATCAAGTCATTGACTTGTTTAATTTAGCAGAATAAAAATGTTTGTGGTATCACCCCTGTTAGACACTTGCATGTTCAAGATCATATGGCTGGACTTTGAAAGTTAGTTGGACTTTGAGTCAGTTGGAGACTTTTTAAAGAGCTATTTGGACAGCCAGACAGTAATGAATTACAGTAATCCAGCCTGGAAGACACAAATGTATGAATGCATGAACTTTTCAGCATCACTCTAAGGTAGGATGTTCCTAATAGAGGTCGACCGATAGTGGATTTTTGAATGGCGATATTATACCTATAGTTTGGAGCAGGAAAAAACCGATAACTGATTAATTGGCCGATACCCCCCCCCCCCCCCCCCCCCCCCCAAAAAAAAAAAAAATTATATATATAAAATCTCAAAGTGAAAATAACATAACAGAACATAATAAATACAGAAATCTGGATAACTGAACACCTAAATGAATAAACAAATCTGGAACTGAACATCGAACAGACAGCTTTCATTTTAGCCTGTTAAGAAGCTAACTGTTGTTAGCTTAACAAGCTCATGTAGGCTAAATCATGCTGGTGGAGATGTGGCTGTTTATGCTGAAATATGATGCACGTTTATGCTTGTTGAACTAGTGGTACTTATTGCCTCTGCGAAGGAGGTTATGTTTGTTGACTTTCAACTTGTGAAGGTTTTATTTCACTTACAATGACACGTGTTGTCGTCCAGTCGACTTGTGTTCTCCACAGATCACTGAACTCCTCTCTGCTGCCGCTGCACACGCTGCGTTTCTCTCTCTCTCTCTCACTGTGTGTGAAGAGCAGCCCAGCCCCTCAGTGATCAGAGCGACAGAGCGGAGGTTTTTTTTTTTCCAGAGAGAGACAGAGAGCAGTGCGGGGAAGAAGCAGTTGTGGCACTGTGGAAAAAAATGGCAGCTATCGGCAACTATCGGCACCAAATTCGGCCGATGCCGATAGTTTTTAAAACGTCCTATCGGCGCCGATTAATCAGCCAAACCGATTAATCGGTCGACCTCTAGTTCCTAATATTGACAGTATTATGCAGGCGAAAGAAGGCAGTCCTGGTTACTTGCTTTATGTGCGAATTAAATGACATATCCTTGTCACGTATAATGTGAAGAGTATTGGTCCTAGTACAGAACAGAATAAGTAGAGGAATCATTGTTGACATGGACAAATTGGAATCTATCTGACAGATAGCATTCAAACCAGTTCAGGCTACGTGAGCTTTTTCAGAATTAGTGGATTGCCAAATTCTTTCCAGCTTTCGGACTGCCTGCTTTAAACAGCACAACTGTGAATTATACCAGGCAGCTATCAGGAGTGTTGCGGGTAGGACCCAAATGCAGGACAGAGTGGGCTGAGGCAGGAGTTGGCACAAAAATCTATTTAATGAAAAACTAAAGCTAAAAAACAAAAAAACAAAACTAAAGGCGCTGCAGACACGGCAGGTATTTCAAAAGTGAAGAGACAAAACCACTAGGATCCATGATCATGGCAAGGTGACAAGAATACGCACAAGTAACCAGACAAGGG
Source organism: Planiliza haematocheilus (assembly GCA_005024645.1). NCBI lineage: Eukaryota > Metazoa > Chordata > Actinopteri > Mugiliformes > Mugilidae > Planiliza > Planiliza haematocheilus. The sequence goes on from SRSE01000499.1 coordinate 1,365,931, forward strand.
ACAAGTGAATGAAGGTGAACAAAGGGGAAGGCAGGGCTTTGTGCACACAGGGGACAGAGGGATGACGAGACACGGGTTAGTGTTGTGTCGTTTCAATGAAAAAATCTTTTGAGTGAACTTACTGAATGGAATCACTTGAAGAACTGATTTGTTCTTTTCACAGTTTAGTTGAGTTCAGCTGTGAGCGTGTTGGGCAAGAGTGGAACTGCCTGAGTTCTGTGACTCACTCGGGAATCTTCGGCAAAGCGTGCGGGGTGGGGGGAGGGACTGTTCCGCTCGAGCAAACTTGACTGCATTTGCTAGGCTAGGTTCGTGAATCACCTAGTGAACCTAGAATCAGCGAATCACTGTGATGTACACACAGAGAGAACTACCACTCAAGCAGAGGACTTGATTCACGCTTAGTAACTGACCCGCAGGCCTTGAGTTTCACATATGTACACTATGTAGTCAGGGCTAAGCACTGAATGATTCAGTGAATGAGTCTGTTGAACGAATCATTTTAATGAACTGATTCTAGTGATTCAGTACAGTCAAAAGAACTGCCGTTCCCATCACTGTCACTGGTGACACAAATCAGGGTGGAGCACACAAGCAGAAACCAATGAACTAATCAAAGGGGAAAACACAGGGAGTGACACAAAACAGGACACCAAGAACTTAACTAAATAAAACAGGAAACAGAACCAAAAACATAATCCCAAAACCATGACAGGAGCTCACGACCTTCCTTTTCAGAGGGACAACTAAGGCCTTGTCTACACGTACGAAAACGATCTTTTTCCTATCCGTTTTCGCTGGCACGGTTTCAAAAATATCGTCCAGGCGGATCCGTCTTTACACGACTCAAAACGCTACTTCATATCCCAGGTCTATAGGCGGCGCTGTTTCAGTTTCAGAAATTCACCAAAAACGGAGAGGAAGAAGTGGTGCATGCGCATGAAGCTTGGGCGCTGTTTACAAATCGACTTTAGAAGAAACCAAACTCAAGGAAAAATTTGATTTTGCCCTAGTAACCATAATAGGCTCAATAGGCTTTAGAGTTGTACTAAGCAATGCTGCAGTGCCATAAACATGGTCAATGATCTATTTGTGTAGTTAAATTGTGGTTGCTGTTGTCCACATTATTGACACATGGCACTGAGGTAAATAATAAATGAATAAACTCCTTATACATCAACATGACCACATCATTAACACACAAAATCACACTTGTGTACTCATATTAAATACTTTAATTTGTTCATTACTTTGATTTTTTTTATTGTTATTATTATTTAATTTATTATTAGGAGTATTTATATGCCTAATTAAAAATAAATGCGTTCTCAATGCATTCCCGTCTTTTACGTGATAGGATCACCCAGACCTGATCTTAAAGCAAGTTAAAATTGCATAGTTGTGAAGCACATCAACAACATACTGTAGACACACAGACCTATTAAAAGACAGAAAAACATTTTTTCGGAACACTGAGGAACTGCAGAAATGTATTATTATTGAAGCCCATGGTTATTAATAACTGACGTCAATCAAAATGTAATAAAGCTTATTTTTGTACACTGTACACTAGCCAATGCAGCTTTCACTCAGTTGTGATAGGTTGCTGCTGAATAATGAAGTGATAATTTAATGTCTATTCAGCAAAAATCTGTTTAAAGACTGAGCTTTGTTTAACCTAAATCACACACAACACTGTTCCACAGAGCAAACGGGACTCCTAGTCTTATGGCACCACTTCACCACAAAGAGCAAAAGCTAGTGATTTCAAAGTAACTACTGCACCCCACTTTTTCACAACAGCCAAACTCCCAGGAGATTTAAAGAATTAGATTTCTATTAGTTGGGTGTAGTTTGTCATCATCTCTGTACTCTCAGGAAGCTTATATCCACGCTAGCTTCTCCTCTTCTCATGGGCAGATATTCAGCTGTTCTCTCATCTAACAAGGGCACAAAGACATCTGACCATTTCAATTCAATTCAGTTCAATTCAGTTTTATTTATATACAGTAGCGTCGATAACAATACAAATCGTCTCAAGACGCTTTACAAGACCCGGCCTGAAACCCGCAGAGCAAGCCTGACGGCGACGGTGGCAAGGAAAAACTCCCTTTTAACAGGAAGAAACCTTGAGCAGAACCCAGCTCATATGGAGGGACCCATCTGCTAAAGGCCAGCCGCGTACAGACAGAGAAAGAGAACAGCAAGATAAACATATATCTGTCATAAATACACATATCTGACTAAAGCATACAAGTGGGATGCTATGGCACGAGAGGGAATTTCATGAGAAGTCTGAAAATGACTTCCGGTGGCAAGACGTGAGGACGCCAGCTCCTGCCACGCGTTGTTCCTTTTAGAAAAAAATACTTTCAACTAAGCTATATCCTTCACCCAAAGTTATTTTACATTGGCTAAAACTTGCTGGCCATCTCAGATATTCTATGCCGTAATTTATGCCTTCTAAATCAGCCTTGCGCAGCACCGGCGGCAACATGATGGATCCTGAATACCTCGGCAAAATGATTAGAGAAATTGTTCGGGAGGAGATCTCAGCGGCACTCGACAACAAGCTTAAACCTATCCACGAGGAACTAAAGAAACTTGAAGTTACTATCAAGTCATGTAAGTCTAAGGTGGAAGACCTGGAAGCTGCGGCGAACGCCATGGAGGAACGAATGTCGGCCGCGGAGAAACTATATAATGACCTGCGACTTGCAAACGAGCAATTAAAAGACAAGACAGATGCACTTGAAAATCAAAGCAGGAAGTTTAATTTGCGCATACTGGGGCTACAACATGGGGTTGAGGCTGGTAAACCCACCAGCTTTGTTAACAAACTTCTCTACGAATTGTTTGGTGAAGAAGCCCTGGGGCCGCCCCCTTTAGCCAGCATTGCTCACCGCACAGGTGCTACAGCCAGAGATGGGAGCCGCTGCATGATAACGCGGCTGCACAGTTTTGAGGTGAGGCGCACGATCCAGCGCCTGACGGGTGAAAAGGGGGGCAAACTGTACTTCAGAGGACAAAGGATCAGCATTTACCCTGATATGACTGCCGAGCTGCGGAAACAACAGGCGGATTTCAACGAGGTGAAAGCACTCCTGCGTAAAGCCGAGCTGAGATGTGGCATTGTGCACCCCGCAAAGTTGCTGGTCACTTTCAACAATAAAACCGTCTCCTTCACTCGCGCAACAGAGGCTATGGATTTCTATGAGAAGCAAGTGAAAACCACGCTTACAAAGGCCAGCTCCACTGCGGATTTAACATCTTCAGGCTGATGGAGTGTCTGGCAAAGAGACCGGACAGACCATCTCACCCCCCAGCCTGGACAGTTGAAGGTTATTTAATTAGTGTTATTATTATTATTATATTTACCCTATTCTATTTTTATTTAGTTTCTATTTTCAATATTTCACCAGTATGGGTTAGGGTGAAGGGAATTTAAATTAGGAACCGCGTGAGGGGAAATGCCCTGTTTGTCACAGCTCTGCTAGTATTGTGGGGCAATAGGAGTCAACAAGATGGGGCAAATAAGGATTGGGATTGCATAAAGTTTATGCATTTTAGGTTTTTTCCCCATTTTTGTGTTGGGGTGGGAGGGAGGGTGGAGTGTTGGAAGAGGGTTGTGGGCTTTAGAATGGGAATACTCTGGCTTAAGAAGAGGGAGGGGAGGGGAGTTGGGATCCATGCTGGTATTAGAGTGAGACCTACCTCGAATGTGTATGCTGCCTTCTTATATGTTATTGTTCCTATATCCTCTCTTTTCTGTTTTTGTTTTTTCTTCCATATTAAAGTAGTTTAATGATGTCAGGTTTATCTATTCTATCATGGAATGTACAGGGTATAAACGAAGCGAAAAAACGTTGTAGTTGTTTACAGATACTAAGGAAAAAGAAGGTGGACATTGCATTATTACAAGAAACCCATTTGATGCAGCAAGATATTAGCAAAATCAACAACACTATATTTAAAGTAGTATCATATTCATCAGCAAATAACAAAACTAAGGGAACAACTATATTATTTCGTTCTAATCTCCAAATTAATATTGTTGGGAAAGGCAGCGACCAAGAGGGTAGGATTGCCTATGCCAAAACTATGATTGAAGGGGAAAAAGTTGCCTTTCTTTCAGTATATGCCCCCAATGTATATGATAGGTCTTTTTATTCATCTTTATATCAAATTCTCCAGGAAGTTAATGAATTTAAACTTTTTTTAGGGGGCGACTATAACACTATTATCGATCCTTTAATGGATAAAACAACTAAGACTAATGTTTCCCCAAACACTCTGGCACTACGTAACTTAATTTCAGATTATGGTCTCTTGGATATATGGAGAACACAAAATCCCAAAACAAGAGAGTATACATTCTATTCGTGCAGACATGATTCCTTCTCAAGGATAGATTATATTTTCATCTCATCTCAATTGGTTCATCGGGTTCAGAAAGCCGAAATAATACATATGTCTCTGTCTGACCATCACGCCAATCTGTGTGTTTTCTTATTAACTGCATCTCCCAGCCGTGCAACACGTTGGCGGTTTAATACTAGTCTTTTGCGAAATTTGGACTTTACTAATCAGTTTAGAGAAGGGCTAAGAGATTTTTTATCCATTAATAAAGGCTCGGTTTCGGACGCGAGAATTATGTGGGATGCCACAAAAGGTTTTATACGGAACAATTCCATAGCGTTTGCCTCCGGTCAAAATCGGAAGCAATTGAAAGAAATAAATAATTTGGAACATCATCTTTCTTCCTTAATCCATCAACAACAAAACAGTTTCTCTACCGAAAGGGAGAAAGAGTTATCTATAATCAAATTAAAATTAAATACTCTTCTTAGCCAGAGGTCTGAATTTTTAATACATAGAGTTAGACAATCCCATTATTTAGATGGTAGCAAACCAAGTTTTTTACTAGCAAGTAAATTGCGCAATAATGATCGCTTGTCCGTTATATCATCAATACAGTCTGAAGAGGGCATAATTTTACATGACCCTCAATTGATTAATCAGCAATTTAGAAAGTTCTATCAAGAATTATACCAGAATGAAATAGATGAAGCTGAGGGCTTAACAACTGAATTAATGAACTCCTTCTTTGAAAATTTGTGTTTACCCCAGCTTACAAAAGAGGAGTGTAAGCCCTTAGACGATAAAATTACTTTAAATGAACTATTTGAATCATTGAAACAGATGAAAAAAGGCAAATCGCCCGGATTAGATGGCATCCCGCCAGAATTATATCTTGAGTTCTGGTCTGATTTAGGACCAATTATGCTTGATATGATCGATGCATCTCTCCAGAAGGGATTTTTCAACAGGGACGTCAATACAGCTATTATTTCACTTTTGTGTAAGGCAAACAAAGATCCAACTAAGTGTGCGAGTTATAGGCCAGTGTCATTGTTAAATTCTGATGTGAAATTGTTTGCCAAAACCCTAGCCAATAGATTAAATTTAGTAATTCCTAAACTCATCCATCCTGATCAAGCAGGCTTTGTTAAGAATAGGTTTGCATCAGACAATGTCAGAAGATTACTGCATATTATACACGCTTCTCCTAAATCGTGTCCCCTGCCTGCAATATTATCTATTGACGCAGAAAAGGCGTTCGACCGTCTTGAATGGAGCTTTCTGTGGTTTGCACTGGAACATATGGGCTTCAGTGGACAATTTATTCATATGTTAAAAGTTCTGTATAATAATCCTACAGCGATGGTGTTGACGGGGAACCAGTGCTCCTCTCCATTTCCCATAGGCAGAGGAACTCGCCAAGGCTGCCCCCTCTCTCCACTTTTATTTATTTTATCTTTGGAACCGCTGGCACAAAAAATTCGCCAGTGCCAAAATATAAATTCTATAGTGGTGGGGAAAGTGCATAACTCTATTTCATTATATGCAGATGACATTTTATTATATTTCAGTAATGTGATTCATGATTTGCCTCACAGTAATAAAATAATTTCATTATTCGGTAGTATTTCAGGTTATAAAGTAAATTTGAATAAATCAGCACTTTTACTTTTGAAGGATGTTTCAGAATACTCAGATTTGCACACAGAAATTCCAGTAGTTTCGCAATTTAAGTATCTGGGGGTTGATATTTTCTCTACCCTTGACAAAATTACTAATAAGAACTATAAACGACTATTTGACTTAGTTAAAGGGGACCTGGAGAAATGGTTCGATCACAAATCATTGTCATTAAGTAGCCGAATATCAGTTATTAAGATGATGGTCTTACCCAAGATAAATTTTCTGTCCAGTATGTTGCCCTTACCTTCGCCGGTCGGCTATTGGGAAAGGACCCAGAGTCTTGTGGTAAAGTTTTTGTGGCTGGGAAAACGACCTAGAATTGGGGGTACGGTACTTCAGCAGGGCAAACAGTTAGGGGGATTTGGGCTGCCCAATTTTAATTTATATTATTTAACATTTATGCTCCGCCCTTTAAAGAACTGGTTCTTTCAAGATGTGAACCCTTCGTGGCTCCAGATGGAGCAGGATATTGTTTCTCCTTACAAATTGGAAGAATTAATCTTTTGTGGTCTACCCTCCAGATACTGTCAAACAAAATTTGGCCCTATAGTCGCCCATTCTATACGGATCTGGCGGGAAGTGGAGAAATTGGGTGGCTGGGAGATGCAGTGGCACACGCAGACACCAATTTTTAGAAATCAGCTGCTATGCTTGGAGAGGAAACCAATTATTTATTCCCCATGGTCTAACTCTGGTATCCGTATTTTATCCCATATTATAGACGACAGAGGACTTAGGTCATATGAAGATCTCAAGAGCTTATATAATCTACCCAGATCTTCCTTTTATTTTTATTTACAGTTGAGACATGCTATCTTAGCTCAGGGAGTTCCATGTAACATGCCTCTTCTCGAACATCCCCTTCTCAAGCTTTTAGGCATGGAATCTAAATCCAGAGGTCTGGTATCCACTCTGTATCAAAAAATACAAGAAGCTAAAGGCCATACACTGGGGGTGACCAAAGTGTGGAATGTTGATTTGAACGAATATAACCAAGTTATTGATTGGAAGAGAGTATGGGGAAACATTAAAATTACGTCACGGAATTTCAATTATCAAATGATTCATTATAAATTTATTCACAGATTTTATTTAACCCCCAGGAAACGCTGCCAACTTCAACTTTGCTCCACCCCCATCTGCCCCTTGTGTAACTGTAGCCAAATAGGAACTTATTGTCATATGATGTGGCAATGTCCGGATGTGGAGTTTTTTTGGTTTCAAGTAGCATCCCTGATGGGAGATATAATTGGGATCAGCATACCGTGTAATCCGATTCTTTTGCTGCTAAACGATGACTCGCAATTAGTACTTAAGTTTACTCAGAAGAAACTACTTTTCTTAGGCCTGACGGCAGCCAAGAAGATGTTAATACAGAGGTGGAAACCGCCACACACACTCAATATCTCTCGATGGACTGCCTTACTGTACGACATTACTTCTCTGGAGCTCTCGATTGCCCGATCGAATGGGGCTATAGCGAATAGCATCGAGGTCCTGTCTAAGGCATTGGAGAAGATTAGACTTAAGTTACATAGACAAAATTGGTTAGTCGATAGGGCTTAGTCCCCCATGTATGAACTATAAAAGTGTATGAAGATGTCTGGGTAAATTTGTGCATAGGGATTTGGGAGTTGAGGGGTACCTGTATGGTATGGTTGGTATGTATGTATGTTGAATATTTGGGGGACACTACCGGCAGTGTGAACTGATAAGATCACCCTTATCTCAGGATGGCCATTTTTTTATTTTTTTATTTTTATTTTTTATTATTACTTACTTATTTTTGGTGTATTCTTTGGACATTTGTTGGTAGAAGAGGAGAGGTACAAGGGGACTTGACACTTCTGAGTTAATTAATTGAACTGTATGTGATGTACTTTCCCCTTTATGTTCAGAGACTAAATCCAGCACGGGGAAGGGGAGGGGAGGGAATAAGTCAGAGGGGTAGGGGTGGCATGGGTGGGATAAGGGTGGGAAAATAGCCCACACTCATTTTGTATATGATGTATGGTGGTATATGTACGATGTACGGTGGTATATATATATATGATTTAAGGTGGTGTATGTACATATGTCAATTAAGTAACTGTGAATTTGATTAATGTGGGCATATTGTAAAACGGGCGGGGGGGACGAAATAATAATAAAAACTTGATCACAAAAAAAAAAAAAAAAAACAAGTGGGATGCTATGATACAAACTAATGATGTTACATGACAGTTTGAAAATGTAAGGGGAATCATCGGCAGGTTGGAGAATTGTTCATTCAGGTAGGAGTGGATAACCGCAGGATTCCATGGAGACTGGGCAGGCTGATGAGACCACGACAACAGATGTAGTATGGCGCTCCACAGGAAACACTCAACTCCAGGCCAGAGATACTCGGAAGAAGGGAGAGCAGCAGTAAACATTCTACATAGTAATAGCCCAGAATTGCATGACTAGTAGCAGATAGGAATTTAGAGGGCAGGAGCTCTGTGCCAGAGAAAAAGAAAGTGGAGGACACGAGAGTGGAGAGAGAAGAAAGGAGAACATGTGTTTGTTGCATTGTCCCCCAGCAGCATAACTAAGGGATGGTTTAGTCCACTTTAAGGGGAGCCAGTGAAGAGAAGCTAAAACTGGAGTAATATGATCTCTCTTGCTAATTCCTGTCAATGCTCTTGCTGCGGCATTTTGAATCAGTTGGAGGCTTTTTAAAGAGTTATTTGGGCAGCCAGACAATAATGAATTACAGTAATCCAGTCTGGAAGACACAAATGCATGAACTAGTTTCTCAGCATCATTCTGAGACAGGATGTTCCTAATTTTGATGATATTACGTAGATGAAAGAAGGCAGTCCTGGTTACTTGCTTAATGTGACATTTAAAGGACATATCCTCGTCAAATATAACACCAAGGTTTTTCACAGTAGTACTGGAGGCCAAGGTAATGCCATCCAAAGAAACCAAGTGATTAGATAATGAATCTCTGAGATGCTTAGGACCAAATACAATAACTTCTGTTTTGTCTGAGTTTAAGAGTAAGAAATTACACGTCATCCAAGCCTTTATGTCTTTAAGGCATGCTTGGAGTTTAACCAGCTGATTAGTTTCATCTGGTTTCATAGATAAATATAGCTGGGTGTCATCTGCGTAGCAATGGAAGTTTATGCCATGTTTTCTAATAATCTTCCCTAATGGCAACATGTATAATAGGAAGAGTATTGGTCCTAGCACAGAACCCTGAGGAACTCCATAACTTACTTTTGTATAAGTAGAGGAATCATGGTTGACATGAACAAACTGGAATCTGTCAGACAGATAGGATTCAAACCAATCTAATGCAGTTCCTTTAATCTGGATCTCACTTTCAAGTCTCTGTAGTAAAATATTATGATCAATAGTGTCAAATGCAGCACTAAGATCTAGCAGAACTAGTATAGAGACAAGTCCACTATCTGAAGCCATGAGGAGATCATTGGTTACTTTAACAAGAGCTGTTTCTGTACTATGATGAACTCTAAAACCTGACTGAAACTCTTCAAACAGACCATTCCTGTTTAAGTGGTCACACAACTGATTAGCAACAACTTTTTCCAGAATTTAGGAAATAAAAGGAAGGTTGGAGATTGGTCTATAGTTGGCTAAAACATTTGGATCTAGAGTGGCTTTCTTAAGTAGGGGCTTAATTACAGCAATCTTAAAAGACTGAGGCACATATCCTGTTAATAAAGATAAATTTATCTGGTTCAATATGGAGGTGTTTCCACTGCTGTATTTGAAAGTATTCTCTTAGAACTAAACATGAAGCAACAGGAGATGTAGAACAATGGATGTAGTCTATCACATTTGTAAACTACAGCATACTTTCTAGCATGTGGCTTGGATTCATGGCAGACTAACAATCGGGTTTGCATTCATATTCCTGTCTCTGGTTTAAGTAGCAAAAAGGTTAGTAGAGTTTAGGGAAAGTTTAGGGAAATATGGGGATTTTAGTTGTTCTCATCAGCATACCCACTGTATGCCACTAAAGTGAATACTTATACTTGGTACCTAGTTGACTGACAGTTAATATAATGCTGATAAGTGTCCATTTCTCTGATCATTTCATTTTAATTAGTTATTTGACGCTATAGAATCATGGTGTGATATCAGGAATCTGGCAGAAGTGTTGATGGTAAATGGTAAATGGCCTTGCTTTTATATAGCGCTTTTCTACCTATTGGTACTCAAAGCACTTTTACAGTCAGAGACACATCTACCCATTCACTCACACAAGCACGCACACATTCACACACCAGTGCCACGCACTGGGAGCAACTGGGGGTTCAGTCATCGATAACACTGCACCGAGTAGCTCCACTCTCGGATCATATATTGTGCAGGGTCTGGCTCCGAACTCACAAGATGATGCTGCTGGGAATTTAACATCAGTTTGACCAGTGCAAGGAAGTGGGGACACATTGTCCATATTTATATACAGTCTATGGTGGAAACAGTTACTCTGTTATATTTGTGCTAGACATTTATGCATGAATGAATGTCTTAAATGTTTACATGTGGCACAGTACATAAAACTCACACTCACAACCAGTGTTGGAAATGTTACTTTTAAAAAGTAATCAGATATAGTTATACTATTACCTTTTAAAAAATATATTTACATACGTCAAAGAATTGGAATTTTTTTCTGAGCGTAATATACACTTTGAGTGTACATTCTTGCCTTTTACCTCAACGAGGTTTAAGAAGCACCTATACTTCCACCTTGAAAACGGCAACTTTAACTCTGAATGCTCTGAACGCAGTTGCTGCAGGCTATGCTTGCTGCTGATTGGCTTACCATGAAATCTTACCCTACCTTAGCCAATCATCATCACTTATGTGGCTACCCTGCATAAATACCTTCGCACCTCTTGTGGTTGGCTGACAGCGCAACGTAAGGCACCACATTTAACTGTCGGTAATGATGACAGTAATGACGTTGTAGGAGAGGAAATAGTAATTAGTTAGATTAATTGCTAATGAAAAAATAACGCTGTTACTAACGCCATTTATTTTACTGCCATTATTCCCATCGCTGGTCACATCACAGTAGAAAGTAACGCTTTGCAACAATTAAATTTATATTCTTGACCTGAATACATATTGTAGTGTTTCACACAAAAGAAGCTATGGAGGCTTTTCGGCAAGATAATTGAAGCTTGCACACAATGAACACCATCAGTCTGACACTTCTAAAACCACAGCAACAATTTCAACTAATAGAACACAACAAAACTGAACATAAACCCGAGCCACAACTGCAAGTCATGCTGGGGGGATGTAGGCAGAGGTAGTGATGGTTGTCTGACACCCAAGGCTCCAACACATGCATGGTAGCTCATGAAGCAATTGTATTGAACCACTGTACCAAGGCGTGGTTCGGTCTCGTGACTAGTGACGTTTGAAGCACTTGAGTGACTTTTAAAGCAGTTCAAGTGCTTTGAACGCTTCAGCTACAAATGAATCACCCTAGGGGTTCGGTTTGTGGGTGGGATCGAGTGTGTTCAGGGATTGAGTGTGTTCAGGGATATCTCGGATATCCTATCCCTATTTCGTGGTGCTCATTTGAATGTTTTTTTGCATAGTAGGTTGGTTTGTTGCTGTAGTTGGAATTAGTTGCGTATTGTGTGGCGATAGATCGTAAGATTCAGAGAGATTATAGATAAATTAGTTACATAGTTAGATAACACTAGATTGATAGATAGAAATAGTTACATAAATAGTCCTAAATAGAGTTATGTATAGATAAGATAGATGAGAGAGATACAGATAAGACATATAGTGCGTATAGAAGTGCGTATATAGTTTTGGTTAGGACAAATCACGTGTTTTGTGACGTATGAACCATTTCACTGCTTCATTCAGAAATGCTGTCACTGGTTTGGTTGTCTCGGCTCTTTGGGAAAGATGACATGAGTCTTTCTTTAAAGCAAATAATGAGTCAAGAGAGATTTGGTTTGACACTGTTGTCTTTGAAGGTTCTCAGTCATCCAGGTCATGGTAATCCAAAAGGTCCAGTTGCCTTTTTTGAAACTTTTTGGATGACACTGTTGCATTCAGTACAAATATTCTTTAACACTATTAAACCATGATACCAACAGCAAAAGAAAACAGTTTATGTAAGCGCTGAAACATAAACATTAGTGCAAACTAGAAAATTCCCGCGGAAATTTTTGAAGTGCAGAGTGGGCTGTTGCCATTAGCTGCTAATGTTAGCAATTAGCATGATGCGCTAGCCACTAATTTTAGCATTGGTTTAGTGTTAGCATGTCTTTTTAGACACTTAAAATTAAATACATGCTAATTGTTAGCATGCTAATGGTAAATGGTCTTGCTTTTATACAGCGCTTTTCTACCTATTGGTACTCAAAGCGCTTTACAGTCAGAGACACATCCACCCATTCACTCACACAAGCACGCACACATTCACACACCAGTGCCACGCACTGGGAGCAACTGGGGGTTCAGTGTCTTGCTCAAGGACACTTCGACATGTGGCACATTCCGGGGATCGAACCGCTAACCCTCTGGTTCGTGGACAACCCGCTCTACCTACTGAGCCACAGCCGCCCCCGGCTAATATGCTATTCGCTAACATGCTAATGCTGCCACTAATGCAACCACCAATTTCTAGCCACTAAAAATTAGCATTAGCCGCTAATGTTAGCAATTAACATGACGCGCTAGCCAATGACAGACAGACACCTGTCATTGTTCAACTTAGGTGCCAAAAGCCAAAATGGCCGCCCTACAGACCAGTTACTTATGTCAGTTTGAAGTTTCCCGCCTCTTTCTGTGAAGCCCCTCCTCTTCTGCTGCGTGTGTGAGCGTGTGTAAGCCCTGGGGCCTGGTTGTCACGGTTACCAGTTTGAATTTCAGTTAGAAGACAGAGAAAATGCTGAAACGAACCTCCTCGAACAGGAAGGCCTTGTGGCCAAACTGTGTTTCCAATCGTTGAACCGACTTCACTTTCGGCATCTCGAGGCTTTCCTGAACGTCTAGATGTGCAGTTTGTGGGTAAAATGAAGAAATGTGAGCTATTTAAAGCGATTCAAAGAAAGGATTGCTTCTGCTTTGCTCCAGAAATTTAACATGGCAGTCTATGGAGCTGTGGATGGGTGCTGCTGGCGCATCTTTGCGTCTCACGCCAAAACTATAAGACTTACAGCTTTAGCAGACAAAATTTGAGCGAGAAGACAAATTTTCCTACGTTTCTATGTATAAATTATGTCTGTGGTGTGAAATTTGTGGACACCGGAGCAGTTTCTGTTTTATTTTTTGCCTAATTTTCTTCTCTCCTCTTCACTTTAGCTGATGATGTCATCCACTCTAGCGCGAACATTCCGCGCAATACACACCCATTATAAACCCCGAAATTTGAGTAAAAACCTTCACAACTTTGAGGCTTAATGGTTTAAAAACGGTTAAAGGTGTCGATAAGTGAAGGGAATCTCTGAAGAGAAGACAAGAGTGTCTACGTTTTAAAGTTTAAATGAAGTCTCTGGGTGAAAGTATGCCAGAGCAGTTGATTGTAGAAAATGCCTGTTGATTTTTCGGGGTCTCCCATTCATTTGAATGGGAAATTTTTTGCGGTTTTTCGCGAATAAATTCGCGAAAAACTCACCGATCGCTTATAAGGGTAATAGCACAGGATTCGGGATTAAAACACAACACACGTTTTGATATATCGTGTGTTGGGGTCCTCTCTCCGGTTCGGGCCGCATTAATCGGCGAAAAAGGGCAGAAAATGAATAATAATATATATAAAAAAATAATAAAACTGCAAAGAAACACGCAGAAGATCAAGAGTGGCCTCGTGTCATAGGCACTCGGCACTAATTAGCAAAAGTTCATAGAGTGTAGTAGTGACGTAATCAAAATAGTCCAACGACAACAGAGCACCACTGATATGGTACACTGTGAAATCACTGATCTTTCGTTAGTGAAACAAGGGTTCGATTCCCATTTGTTGTTTTTTATTTATTAGTGCCGAGTGCGTATGACACGAGGCCCCTCCCCCCATAGGAAGCTTCTGCGTGTTTCTTTGCAGTTTTATTTTTTTTTACTTAATATTATTCATTTTCCTCCCTTTTTCGCCGATTAATGCGGCCCGAACCGGCGAGAGGACCCCAACACATGATATATCAAAACGTGTGTTTTGATCCCGAATCCCGTGCTATTACTTTTATAAGCGATTGGCGAAAAATTTCCCATTCAAATGAAAAATCAACAGGCCTTTTCAGCAATCAACTGCTCTGGCATACTTTCACCCAGTGACTTCATTTAAACTTTAAAACGTAGGCACTCTTGTTTTCTCTTCAGAGATTTGCTTCACTTATCGACACCTTTTACCGTTTTTAAACCATGAAGCCTCAAAGTTGCGAAGGTTTTTACTCAAATTTCGGGGTTTATAATGGGTGTGTATTGCGCTGAATGTTCGCGCTAGAGTGGATGACATCATCAGCTAGAGTGAAGAGGAGAGCATTAGCATGCTAACAATTAGCATGTATTTAATTTTTAGTGTCTAAAAAGACATGCTAACACTAAACCAATGCTAAAATTAGTGGCTAGCGCGTCATGTTAATTGCTAACATTAGCGGCTAATGCTAATTTTTAGTGGCTAGAAATTGGTGGTTGCATTAGTGGCAGCATTAGCATGTTAGCGAATAGCATATTAGCAATTAGCATGTTAGCATTAGCATGCTAACAATTAGCATGTATTTCCTTTTTAGTGTCTAAAAAGACGTGCTAACACTAAACCAATGCTAAAATTAGTGGCTAGCGCCATTAGCAGCTAATGGCAACAGTCCACTCGGCACTTCAAAAATTTCCGCGGGAATTTTCTATTTTTATTGTCATATTATATAGCTTTCTTATAATAACCTTTAAACCACATATCCATGTAATGCAGTCGAATAGGAATGTGCATGGCAAATCAAGTCCCATACAAGCAAGAACCAGTAATCCACTAGATGTCCTAATAGAGCACTGTGTCACTGAAGCTTCGAGTAATGAACCTTTTTTTTCACTTGTGGAGACTTCAACAAAGCCTCGATTGCCCAACACTAGGCAGAGGAAGGGCCTTTGCCTCTCAACCTATCACGGCCCAGGTAAGCCAACAACAACAACAAAAAAAAGAAAGTTTGCTGTGTGGAGTAAAAGCAGAATATGAGTAGATTAAAGAAAAAGGAAAGATCACATTACCAGTTTAATATTTTGGTTATTTTAAGTCAGACAAGAGTCAGACTGATGTTGTCTGCAAACTTGGTGGCGAGTGAGCATATTAATTGTCTCTTGTCTCTCTTGATTAGTAGTGTAAGAGTCGGTTAAGTTTTGTTTATCTGCCGGCTGAGTGAGTGGCTGCTGACTCAGTTAAGCAGAGATCCACGAGCAGCGGTTATGAGTCAGTTAAGTTTCGTTTCTCTGCGTATTGTTTGCTGGTCAAGTCGGGTAATACATTTTGTTTCTCTGCCGAGTGAATTGTGAGATTTTTTCAATGGTGCCGTTTACTGACTCAACCGAGCCAGTTAAATAGACTCAATTCTCGAGTAGTCTTTGATGGCTGGTTATATGAACTGTATCTGTTTTCCACCGCTAGTGAATGAATTAAAAATGAATGAAATTTAAATGCAATTGAATATGTCATTGTTATTATTTTTTTTAAATTAAAATGATGGATAAAAATGGGTTGTGAGGGGATTTTTATGACCCTGTCAGTCAAAATGACAGACAACAAAAAAGTCTAGCACACTGCAGCAGTGCCACATGACAAAACAAAGCGATATAAAGAAATAACGGATGCAGCTTAGCACAGTTGAGAGTCTGGGTAGAATAGGTTAAAAAAATTAATCAATAATTATCGTTATCGACTGATATGAAACACTTATATTGTGATACATTTTACAGCCATATCGCCCAGCCCTAGTACAATGCCTATCAGGTACGAGACTAAATCCGTTATCTGCTGCTTGTTACTACTATACAGTACTCAGTATGCACAAAGGGTCTCCCCTGCTCAAGATTTTAATGGGACTTCTAGAAGGATTTAGCACTTAGTATGTCAGCCTTGTTACTTCACCTTTCCTTTATTCCTTAATCTTTCTCAAACACACACACACACATGCACACCAACTCCATCTTCTTCTTAAGTCTCAGCCCTCTTTGCCCTCTGTGATGCCCCTAATCAGGCTCTGTTCCATCAACACATTCCAGAGGGGCCATAAGTGGTTTTCACACCTGCACAGAAGTCCTGAACTTACATAGACATTAGGAACTGTCTGTGAAATTACTTAAAATTGTTGAGACTTTACAGGTTTGGGGAACTTAAAAATGAGTGGGGCTGCTACTTACTGAACCATTCTCTGACACATGTTGTTATTAATAACTGTCAGAAAGAGAGCAACTTGAAAAAGACCCAGAGTGAGGCAAGTGGGTTTGTTATAAAACAATACTCTTTGTGAAGATAAATGTTTAAAGCAAGAATAATGCATGGGGAAAAGGGGGGCGCACCACAGAGCCCTGATTTTTGACAGTATTTTGAAAAATATCGTCATTTACTCACCCACATAACTTTTGTATTATTTGCACTCCTTTAGGAGTTAATTAGATCAGTGTATATCCATATAGCGGGAGTGACTGGGGCAACGAGACGCAGGCTGTAACTAATGCATTATCTGCTGCGAAATGAACGCTCATTTTGACAATATTTTGTTACGATACACTAATACTATTTCCCGTTGAGTCCGGAGTTACCTGTTATCATCATCCGGGGTCTGTAGGTCATGATGTGTTCTCTGAAAGTCATCTCTGAGCGGCAACAGTCGGCTTTATCTGTAATTTGCTACTGCTAGTTTTTTGCAACATCGCTGAATATTTTTCTAATTCTGAGGTTGTGGAAGTCGTATTTTATGCTAGAAATAAGGTCCAGGTTGTAAAAAGTAGTAGCTCCCCTTTAATATCCTCAACACTATGGCACAATTAACTTCTATAATCTGACCAAATGGATGGGTAGATGTGTCTCTGACTGTAAAAGCGCTTTGAGTACCAATAGGTAGAAAAGCGCTATATAAAAGCAAGGCCATTTACCATTTACCATTTGTATTCACATATGTAATCTGTGCAGTCCCTCTTCTACAAAGCACCAAACCCAAACCAAAACACATAAGATAATTAAGAATAATATACACAGATGAAACTAGATGTTTACATACACTGTGTTAAAAGACACATAAACCTTTTTTCCTCACTGTCTGAAGTTAAATCAGACTTAACCTCTCCTGTTTACGTCAGTTTGAATTACCAAAATGATTTCTGTTTGCTAAATGCCACAATAATGAGAGATAATAATGAGAGAGAGAATTTCTTACATTACATACATTTCCTTAGTGTTCTCAGGCCTACAAGCTTCCCCCTTTTTCCTCCAAATGTAACAAACAGTTCCACTTTAGTTTCATCAGATCACAGGATATGTCTCCAAAAATTAAGGTCTTCGTCCCTGTGTGCATTTGCAAACTGTAATCTGGCTCTTTTGTTGCTTTTGGAGTAATGGCTTCTTCCTCGCTGAGTGGCCTTTCAGTCCATGTTGGTACAGGACTCGTTTCACAATGGATAATGACACTCTCTTACCAGCTTCAGCCGTCATCTTGACAAGGTCTTTAGCTTTTGTTCTGGGCTTGATTTGCACATTTCAGACCAAAACACCTTCATCTCTGGGACATAGAACCCATCTCCTTCCCGAGTGGTATGATGGCTGGACATTCCCATGGTGTCTACACTTGCGCATAATTGTGAACATGGCACCTTTAAGCTGGAAATTGTAAGCAAGGATGAGCAAGTCTTGTGGAGCACCACAGTTCTCTTCCTGATGTCTTGGCCGATTTCTTTTGATTTCCCCATGATGTCAAACAAAGAAGCAGTGTGTTTGAGGCGTAGCCTTAAAATACATCCACAAATGTGCCTCCAATTAACTCAAATGTTGGCTGTTAACAGACAGGTATCAGACGCTTCCAAAGCCATGACATCATCATCAGGGCTTTCCTTCATTGTCTAAAGACATAGTAATCTTTCTGTGTGTAAACTTCTGAATTTGAAGAAAGTAATAAAAGAAAATCTCTGAGAAATTCTCTCTTTCATTATTGTGGCATTTAGCAAATAGAAATAATTTTAGTAATTCTAACTGACCTAAGACAGGAGAGGTTTAGTCTTGTTTATGTGTCTTTTAACACAGTGTATGTAGACATCTGTTTTCAACTATAATTGAAAGTACATGCCATTGAGTTTCTCCTCTGCTAGCTGCAGAGTTGTGTGTATTTAAGATGTAAGATAACACATTGTCACATTGTCAGTGCCACAATATGTGAATAAAAACATTAAGAGATGTGACATATTGTTTCACTTAGTCCAGCGGTGCTACAGACTGTATATTCAGATATAACGCTAACCACGACACTACAATCTACTATTACATAAAATACACAGAAGAGTGTGTGAGTAGGTCATATATACTTTCCCTTGCTAAAACATTAGGTACACTAAACAAATTCATTCTAATATTCCTGTACCGAATCTTCATGACAGTTATGGTAATCAGTATTTAAAATAGCAGAAAACGTATGCATGGAGTAGAGATGTGTTAATCTTGATTTTTTTTTTTTTTTAACTAACACCTTTAATTAACGAGGGGATAATTATTTGTAGTTGTGGTAATTATTATTATTTACACCATGGCCTATAACTACTTAAAGCAACCAATTGAACTGTAAAATAACCACAGCAGGATGACGTCTTTGGAATGGAAATGCAGACTCTCCCCACCAGCTGATGGAAGAGGTGGAAACTTATTGCGGCGAGTTATGGTCTAAGGGAGATCAGGAGTAAGGTTTTGCTGGTCAGCCTACCTAAAAGGATTGAAGGCCCTCAACCCACCAAATTCTAATCACAAATTACTGAAGGAAGTTTATCATGAAGAAGTTTTTCCTTTTAATCCAGAGCTGGACTGGGCCTATACAGATTGGTCCCCAAGCCGAACTATAGGTGTAGGCTGATTGTACTTGTGCTTCTGCATGAATTCCTTGGTGGATTTTGAACAGTGCTTGGGATCATTGTCCTGCTGAAAAATCCAACCCCGGCGTAGCTTCAACTTTGTGACAGATTCTTGAACATTCTTGTCAAGAATCTGCTAATACTGAGAGGAATTCATGTGGCCCTCAACTTTAACAAGGTTTCCAGTCCCTGTGCTAGCCACACAGCCCCATAACATGATGGACCCTCCACCATATTTCACAGTAGGCAATACGTTCTTCTCTTGGAATTCAGTGTGTTATTCACCATGCATACCTCCTCTTGTTCTGACCAAATAACTCCATTTTAGTGTCATCTGACCACAGTATTTTTTTCCAAAATGCTTCTGGCTTGTCCAGATGTGCTTTTGCATACCTCATGCGACTCTTCTTGTGACGAACACTCAGGAAAGGCTTTTTGCGCATCAGCCTTCCAAAGAGCTTTTCCTGGTGCAAAGTGCGCTGGATTGTGGAACGATGAACAACTACACCATCAGTAGCCAGATGTTCTTGTAGTTCTCTGGAGGTGGTCTGTGGCTTGTCTGTGACCATTCTAACCATCCTTCGTCTGTGTCTTTCCAGTATTTTTTTTTGGCCTACCACATCTTTCCTTCACAATGACTGTTCTTCTGGCCTTCCATTTCTGCACCACATTTCTGACTGGGGAAATAGACATCCCAAACCTTCTTGATAATTTCTTGTACCCTTCTCCTAATTCATGATAATGAATTATCTTAGTTTCTTGGTCAGTGGAGAGTTGTTTTGATGCCCCCATGTTGCCAGGAGCATAGGACAAGCACAGCCAGCAATTGCCTCTGTTAAATAGCCTTTTTCATGATTGGTTTTACCTGTCTTTGTAACTGAAGGTCTCACAAGCTAATCAAAGCAGTTTGGGGCTGCAACATGTCAGCTACAAATCTCTACAGGTCGTGAACTCAATGTGATTAAAAGGGTGCCCAAACTTTTGCACATGCCATTTTCTACATTTTAATTTATTATAATAAAACTTTGTAATGATACTCTAAGAATTTTGGTCGGGAAAACACTCAAATGTCTACATCTCTGTAGGAAATAAAATCTTGTTGCTGTGATCGTCTTTTATAAAGTTAGAGCAAATTATTATGAACTCTTAGAGGGGTGCCCAAACTTTTGCATACCACTGTATAATGGTTGTCCTCTTCTTTGTGGCCCTATGAGCCTACAGCCACTACAGCTGCAGAATGGTTTAGGCTACAGATTCTGTAGAGAACAACATCAGACCTTGTAGAGTAGAAGTGTATTTTCTGTCAAGATTGGTTTAATTTCTTATCAACAATATACACGAGTTAGTTGGCTGACAGGAGGAAAATGCAATATGGCAACACTTTTTTTTGTCTCGGCCTCGGTCTCGGTCTTGAGCTGAACTAGTCTTGGTCTTGACTTGGTCTGTCTTGGTCTTGGTCTTGGTCTTGATACTCTCTGGTCTTGGTAGTGTCTTGGTCTCGGTTTAGGTGGTCTTGGCTCCAGTCTACCTCCTTGTAAAAGATGGCACTGAACACCTCTCTTCTCTACCCAGCTAGGCTACGTATAACACAGGCTGACTTTTCCTATGTGTGGCTGACATTGGTGGCTGAGGTGGGAAAGTTCTCAAGCATTCAATGATTCTTTATAAACACCCTCTATGGACATATATATTAAAGGGGAACTACCTTTCTTTACAACCTGGACCTTATTTCTGGCTTATGGATTTACTCACCCAAACATATCATATGCAGTCATTTGGAGTCATATAGTGGGAATGACTGGGTCAGAGGCAGTTCTAGCCTGTTTAGTACCCTGGCTGAACTTCAGTAATGCTGCCACTGCATAACCTGTCCTAACATGTGTATAATGTATACATTTTCTCACCACACAATTCAGGACCTTTCAACAGCATGGGAAACATTTGTGGTGGTGCTATACCATAAGTTAAAAAATTGTGTGTTGGGTTGTAACCACCTTATTGTTATAAAACTGTGTGAAATGATATTCCAGTGTTTTAATACCTTTAGCAGTTTCCACTTTGCTGAAGTCTCTCTCTGAGATGCTACAACAGTACTACTTCACCTCACAATATACAGTACAACTTGGCAAGAACATTAATTAAATTCCATTTCTGTCAACTCCCAATAAAGGGTCTGGACAAATTATTTCATGTATTTGGCTGATGGTTCAGGGTGGGTCAAGAAAATTTTAATTATATATTATCTACAGCACTGACCAGTACAGATTATTTAGAAATCAGAATCTCTACATGTATGACAGCCATCTCACACTTTTTAGCGTCTGTAAAATTCCAACACAAGCACATTGCATTCTACCTAATTCTACCTAATCACCAGAACCAAATCTTATTTAATCACTAGAACCAAATCTTGGCCATCACTGTCCTCTTGCAATAAGACCAGATTGATGGCAATGTTAGTATTAGTACCTCAAAAGTAACTGGAATCAAAAAAGCACCTTTAACCATGCCAAAAGAATTGAAAAGAAAAGTTTTGAGTGAGTAAAAGATATGTTCAATTCAGGCTTTGCTGACAGAGGGAGGCAGTTAGCATCAGGTTGATTCCATCCTAACAATTTGTAAGACAACGGTTCATAAGAACAAAGTCAAGCAGCAGACATTGGGGACAGCAAGATTACAGACTGGCAGAGTTCGAAAACTGACCAGGATCACAGTCATCTTATTCAAATGTCACTCAGCAGTCGTAGGATGATATCAAGTGACCTACAGAAAGAATGGCAAGTGGCAGCTGTGGTAAAGTGCATGGTGAGAACGGTTCAAAACAGTGCTTCTAGGGGCAGGGCTAATGTCGTGTAAAGTTGTTTTATTAGAGTTCCATGCAGTGAAGTTGCAGGATCCCTATTGATTTTTATTCGTCACCTTAATGATTAATCCTATTCTGTTTAACTAAGAGTGTCTGACCAGGATTGCACCTCAAAGCAAAATCAACTCCTCCTAGCCTGTTGATCCAATTCTAACCAAACTTGGCATGTATCATTTATGGACAAAGATACTGAAAATTCTTCAAAAGTATCCCAGCTCGTCCTCACCCCGGGGTGGGGTTTGTTGAACGGGGCTGGTGTAAACGATGAGTCTTGGTCCTGGTTCAAGGTCCCCTGCAGCTTGGAGATCAACCACGGCACAGTGGCGAAGTGGTTAGCACTGACACAGCAAGAAGGTCACCGGTTCGAATCCATGGGCCGGCTGGCAGTGTTGGGAAAGTTCTTTTTCTACACAAACTAGTTCAGTTCATAGTTCATAAGCTTTAAAATGAACTAGTTCAGTTCATAGTTCACAATCTTTAAAATGAACTGGTTCGTTCATGATTTCAAATATGAACTAAATAGTTAATTTTTAGTTCTTTTTACATTTTTTTTTTATACCTCCAATACATTGCTGCGAGCTATTTGTCAAAATTACTAGCTGGGTGCTTCAGTTCAATGTGCCGTTTTAAGTTTGCTGTTGACGTCGTCTATGTGCGGACTTTCTTTTTCAAACCGGGCGGGCAAAGTTTACAGACAAAAGTCACGTTTCTACTGTCTGCGTCAGTACTGTCTTTGCCGAAAAAAACTCTTTTAAATGTTCATATTCTGTGCAGTCTGAGACCTCCGGACTGTTGCTTTCCTCATCCATAGCCAGTGTTGGGAAAGTTCTTTTTCTACACAAACTAGTTCAGTTCATAGTTCATAAGCTTTAAAATGAACTAGTTCAGTTCATAGTTCATAAGCTTTAAAATGAACTAGTTCAGTTCATAGTTCACAATCTTTAAAATGAACTTGTTCGTTCATGATTTCAAATATGAACTAAATAGTTAATTTTTAATTCTATTTACATTATTTTACCTCCAATACATTGCTGCGAGCTATTTGTCAAAATTAGCTGTCACTGCCCACTGTAGCACCACAGACAGCAATTCTACACCTTTTGAATGAGAATTTAAGTTAGCATCGAGCTGACAGCCCTCAGGATACTGGTATTTGCCTAATGCGTTGTTGCCACCCATACAGTCTACACCAGTAGCAGCTGCAATAAAAATATGAGGACAAACGTGCTGCTTAAATGGTTGTAATGTGAGGGTTCGGTGTGTGGTGGTCGGATCACTCTTTTAAAGAAGAAACAGCAGAATGGAGACGGATAACTTTCTCAAGCAGCACTTTACTCGATCCCGCACTTCATAACAATTACACTTCCTTGTACGCTCTTTTCCACGTGTCTGAACTAACCAATCAGATGCTAGGATCAAGCTTAAAGTAAACACAAGGGAATTAGAAAGACAGATTCAACAAACTAACTTAGCTGTCTTCAAGATGCAGTCGGGAATATTTAAAAATGTAAATATGTAAATAATAAATGTGCAATGTAAATAGTTAACTCATTTAAATTATAACATTGTAAATGCATTTTTAGTTAATTAACTCAAATACAAATTATATTAACTTCTGAGCCTTAAAGCTGTCAAATATGACTGAACTTCACATCTTTTCTTTATTATAAAGACAATCAGAACTGTAGTCCTTAAGGTGCAAACCGGGCGGGCAAAGTTTACAGACAAAAGTCACGTTTCTACTGTCTGCGTCAGTACGGTCTTTGCTGAAAAACTCTTTTAAATCATATTTAAATATCCTGTGCAGTCTGAGAGCTCCGGACTGTTGCCTTCCTCCTCCATAGCCCATGCTTTGTTGTGATGACGTTTTGTTTGTGCGACAGGGCGACGAGCGGTGTCGCGGTGCAAATCTGTTGCCATATCGGATGGCTTTCCGCAGCGCCGTTAAGCACAGTTCACAGTGTATTTTATTTTGGGGGGGGTCACTAGTGATGGGCAATCGAGGCTTTGTTGAAGCCTCGACACGTGATTCAAAAAAAGGTTCGTTACTCGAAGCTTCAATGACACAGTGCTCTATTAGGACATCTAGTGGACAATAAAATGTAGTGCAATGGAGACGTGTTGGTTCATGCTTGTATGAGACTTGATTTGCCATGCAGATTCCTATTCGACTACATTACATGGATATGTGGTTTAAAGTTTATTATAAGAAAATTATATAGGCTACATAACAATAAAATAAATAACAAAGTACAAATGGGACTCGAACCTTTGTTTCGCTGAAGAAAGACCGGCGACTTCACAGTGTACCACGAACCTCATCAGTGATCCACTGTTGTCGGTGGATCATTTTGATTACGTCAGGACACTCTATGAACCTTCGCTGATTTACACTAATGTTTATGTTTCAGCGCTTACATCAACTATTTTCATTTGCTCTTGGTATCATGGTTTCGTAGTGTTAGAGAATATTTGTACTGAATGCAACAGTGTCAAACCAAATCTTTCTTGACTCAGTATTTGCTTCTAAGACTCATCTCATCTCTCCTGAAGAGCAGATAAACCAGTTACAGGGTTTCTGAATGAAGCAGTGAAATGGTTCATACGTCACAAAACACGTGATTTGTTCTTACCAACTATCTATGTAACTATATCTATCTATCAATCTAGTGTTGCCTAACTATGTCACTAATTGATCGATTTCTTTCTGAATCTTATTTGGAGTTAGTTGCGTATTTTGTGGAGATCTATCACGAAATACGCAAATGACTCCAACTACAGCAAGAGACCAACCTACTATGCAAAGAAACATTAAAATGAGCACCACTAAATAGGAATAAGATATCCGAGATATCCCTGAACACACTCGATCCCACCAGGTGATTCACATGACAAACCGAACCCCTAGGATGACTCGTTTGCCGTTGAAGCGCTCGAAGCACTCGAACTGCTTCGAACGTCACTCAAGTGCTTCAAACGTCACTAGTCACGTGACCGAACCACGCTTCGGCACAGTGGTTCGATACAATTGCTTCATGAGCTACGGCGCATGTGTCGGAGCCTCGGGTGTCGGAGGGCCATCACTAGGGGTCACTGGAAATCTGGCATCGTTTTGAATGAAAATAGAACGTGTATGAACGCCGTTCACAGACGTCAGAATGAATGCGTTCGCAATAAAGTTCCTCAAACGGAAATACGAACGGTTTCGTTCTTAGTTCACCAAAATATGAACGAGTTCATGAACTTTCGTTCATTGAACGTGTTCAGGCACAACACTGCCGGCTGGCCTTTCTGTGAGGAGTTTGCATGTTCTCCCTGTGTCTGCGTGGGTTCTCTACAGGTACTCTGGCTTCCTCCCACCATCCAAAGACATGCTCATTAGGTTAATTGGTGATTCTAAATTGGCCATAGGTGTGAGTATGAATGGTTGTGTGTCTCTTTGTTAGCCCTGCGACCTCTCCAGGGTGTACCCCTGCCTCTCGCCTGATGACAGCTGGGATAGGCTCCAGCAGACCCCGTGACCCTTGACAGGAATGACCGGGTATAGAAAATGAATGAATGAATGAATGAATGTATTACGTACAAAGTGAATTGCTAATTCATTTTAGGACATGGCGCAGTATAACTCCAAAGCTAATATTTTGTGGGGTATATACCCAAATTTAATCAAACTTCATATCATTGATAATAACATGATTCTGTAAAAGCACCCCAACTTTTCTGACCCTTGTTCTCTAGGGGGCACTACTAAAGCAACATTTCAATATCTCAAAAACTGAAGTAGCTAACTTAATGAAATTCGGCATACCAGATTCGAAACAAACACCACCCAGCTTCAGAGTATAACATCTATACTCAACCTTGGCAGCTCTGCATTCACCTTCAACACACAGGATGTGGTGAGAGCTCTCAGGGGAACCAGAGAGAGCAGCTCACCCAGCTCAGACAACATCCGTGGCCAGGTCCTGAGGCATTGTGCTCAGCAACTAGGGGACGTGTTTCAGACCCTTTTCCAGAATTCCATGGACAGTAGCACCGTCCCCCATCTTTGGAAACACTCCACTGTCATCCCTATCAATCAGAAAAGTAAATCAAAAGCTCTGAATGACCTTCGACCCGTAGCTCTCACCTCCCTAGTGATGAAAGCCATGGAGAGGATCATAAAAAACCAGAGCAACGGACTCCCTGATTGACCTGTTCTAATTTGCATATCGTGCAGGCAAAAGCCTATGATGCAAAGACATTCAGTATGGACAGCATCCACAAGCGTCGGGAGCACCCCAACTCTTCAGTCAGACTACTGTTTGCTGATTTCTCCTCGGCATTCAACACCCTGCAGCCCCACATCCTGGCCACAAAACTTTCCTCCCGCTTCCACCTAGAAGACCAGTTAATTCTGTGGATCCTAGACTTTCTCACCAACAGGTCCCAGAGAATAGGTGGTTCAGACTGCTGATGTATTATACAATGAGAGTAGAGCAGTATTTTCCTTTTGTTAATAGACCTTTAGATAGGTTTTATTTGTCACATGCACAGTTATACATAGTACATTGCACAGTGAAATGTATTTTTGTACCTGCAGCCAGTAGTAAAAAAAAGAATGTAAGTACTACAGTAAACAGTAGTTGCACACAAGGTAAGCAATATAAAATAAATAAAATATAAAATATAGAATAAAAAATTAGTGAGTAATAAAAATATAGACTGAATAAAAATACAGACTGATAAACAGAGGGGGTGGAGTTGTATATGTACTTTACAAGACAGTCTAAGCATTATTTGCATTTTATTTAGTGTTTTTGTCCATAAGTTCTATCATCAGTAACTGTAAACATGGTCCTAACGAAGACAAAAATTTAAATCTGCAAATGTAGCATTACCTAGGCCAACTGGTCAAGAAACAAGAGCAGTCAGACAAACAGAGAATAAGCAGTTTGGTTGACCTGTCAGACATCTTTTAGGTGTAACAAGCCCTTCAACCTGAGGAGCATAATGCAATAAAACCAATATTACAATAATATGACTCAAGGTTATACACAGATTTGTCATTAGAACATGTTGCTCACCATGTTTATTTAATTTAGAAATACTGTATGAAAAACTTAATTTTCTTTGCATTGTTGATATAGGGCAATGGGACCATTTTTCCAAATCACACTTTACACTTTTATGTATGTACTGGAATCCTATGAGTCTGTTGCGTCCCATATGGCAATGAGGGCCAGCTGCTTAATTAGTGAAAAGTAATCCCTGAAAAAGTTACTTTGTTGGGTTGGTTGTCTCTGTGTTAGCCCTGCACTATACTGCCGACCTGTCCGGGGTGTACCTCGCCTCTCACACCCGATGACAACTAGGATAGGCTACGAGATTTGTTCTTCACGCAGTCGTGCTTTCCTATGATTCAGGATCAGTGATTAAGGAATTACAAAGACTGTCTAGTTAAAGAGCACTCCTCAGTCAGTACCCATGCAGCCCCATTCCTTTGCTGGAAAACACAATTGGCTGTACCACCACCTCATACTACTGAGTATGGGGCTGTTCATTAGCAGGTTGTTCATGAACAAGAGGATTAGTGTTTCAATCCTCAAAACATGCCACATACCAAAGTGTGGGGCAAGGCACTAAACTCAGAGTTGCTTTCGGTAGTTTCTCCTTTTGAGCTGCTGTTTGACACCCACCCTTAACTGAATAGGCTTTTGGACAGTCCACCCCGCATTGAGTTTGCTAGAGTGTAAGGTGAAACTCATTAGATTCCTGAGATGGAATTTGCACTTCTCTCTGAGGCAATATGTTGTGGTATGTCGCATCAAATGTAACCATTCATTATTAATGTGGCCTGCCAGAGCAGATGACAACATTGGTCTATGTGTTCTGCAGTGACAGGCTAGAAAAACAAATCAGAGCTGATGAAAGGGATACAGAGAGGTGTGGGAAAAAGAGAGTGACTGAACACATGCTAATCAGTTGCTCCTCTTAATATCCTCCTGTGTCATAATATGACCTTTAATCTCTGTGTGTGCAAGTTTCTGTGCATACACAGTAATTAATGGCTCAGGGAAGATCTATCCGGATGTAGCTATTGAGATGAGAAGAGCCCAGCGATTAGAGCCCTGGTCTGCAATTAGTAGAGGCTTGAGGGGATGAAGGCTGCTGTTGTAGGTCCATAGAGCCGTGGCTCGTGGGCCAAGAAGAATGGATCCCTCTCCCTGTGTCCTTTTGTTCGGGATGTTCCAGTTCCATGGAACAAATAATATGTGTAAGCATCCGTGACAGTTTACATGTCTGGGCGCAGAGGTGCATCCTGGATGCTGCGGCTATTAAAATCCGTAACGGGGCCTGTTCAGACTTTAATATTCTTTGAAGATCCAATCTGGGTGACGACATTTGGAGTCAAATTAAAGTTAAATTAAAGGGGTGCTCCTGCATCAGCAGAGTTTTTCTTCATTCATTTGGAAAAGAACATATGGCAGCTATTATAAATGACCATCTAAAAAGGGAAAAAGCTCCGTAGGTGATGTTTCTGTATTAGTATTGTAAAAAATATCGCCTTAGCTATTACCTAACTAAAAAAAAATCTAAGTAAGAATTTACAAATTATAGTATTTACTATGAGTATATAAGGTAAGGTAAAGGTAAAATGCCTTTTTTGTCATTATACAATGTGCACTGTACATCATACAATGAAATTACATAGTCGACTGCATGCACTGCCACTGTGGATGCCTAGCACCTATGTTTTTATGATGGGAGGAAACCGGAGCGTGTGGTTAGGTAATTCCTCCATATATGAGGGCAGCCGTGGCCTACTGGTTAGTGCTTTGGGCTTGTGGCTGAAGGGTTGCCGGTTCGAACCCCCGACCAGTAGAAAGCGGCTGAAGTGCCCTTGAGCAAGGCACCTAACCCCTCACTGCTCCCCGAGCGCCGCTGTAGCATGGCAGCTCACTGCTCCGGGTTAGTGTGTGCTTCACCTCACTGTGTGTTCACTAATTTCACGGATGGGTTAAATGCAGAAATCACATTCCATGTATACACAAGTATACATGGCCAATACCACTAATTATTATTATTATAATATTATGTCTTCTCTTTCTTTATTTACCTTTATTAACTTCCAGGCTTGAAGTTTTGTGAACGTTTAACACCAGGGCAGAGATCATTAAATCATAATTTAAGAATCCAAAACTATGATGCACACACGAAAAACAGTGCTGTTCTCGGTTTTGGAGCAGCTGTAGAGATCAGTTAGAGGCAGTGGCTATTAGATGAAATATTCTACAGATGATGTTGGAGTTTATTTGCCTACAGAGGACCAAAGAGATCGGAGAATGTGAATGGCCAATTCTCTGTGCGAAGTGAGTGGCACAACACTACAACAGCAGCATGTTCTCTAAACGTTAATGCGAATCCGATTTCTTTTAGATTACGGAGTAATTTTGCAGGACTTCTGGCAATTTACCAGCTTTGATGCCTTTTCAATTCAATTCAATTCAATGCAGTATTATTTATATAGCGTCAATAACAATACAAATTGTCTCAAGACGCTTTACAAGACCCGGCCTGAAACCCCCAAAGAAAGCATGAAGGCGACAGTGGCAAGGAAAAACTCCCTTTTAACAGGAAGAAACCTTGAGCAGAACCCAGCTCATATGGAGGGATCCATCTGCCTAAGGCCAGCCGGGTACAGACAGAGAAAGAGAACAGCAAGATAAACATACATCTGTCATAAATACACATATCTGACTAAAACATACAAGTGGAATGTTATTATACAAACTGATGATGTTACATGACAGTTTGAAAATGAAAGAGGAATCATAGGCAGGTTGGAGAATTGTTCATTCAGGTAGGAGTGGATAACAGCAGGATTCCATGGAGACTGGGCAGGCTGATGAGACAACAGATGTAGTATGGAGCTCCACAGGAATAGTAATAGCACAGAATTGCAAGACTAGTAGTAGATAGGAATTTAGAGGGCAAGAGCTTTGTGCCCTTGCAGTTTGTTCTGGCCAGACACTTTTAGCTATGCAGAAAATTAAGGTGAAGAATAAAAATCACAAAATATTCAAGATGAGTATAATCTTTTGTTTGGAAAGTGTAGGGTTTGTTTTTGAAAGATAAAAAAATTCAACATGCCCTAGTATTTGATGATTGTAACATAACAACAACTAGTAGTTGGTACATCTCTTCTCCCTACAGTTTAAAAAATACATGATATGGAATGGCAAGTATTTCCCTTTACTTTTTGAGGGGATTTTACACCAGATTAGGTTACATTCAGGGCCACTCTCCAGGGACTCACAAAGTAGACCATAATTCATCATTAGAATATCAGAGTCCAGGTGCAGATGAGAACTGATAGAGCTGGCAGCCAGGCAAGTCAGGGCACTCAAGGAGGAAAATCTTATTCCAGGGACAATTCCCAGGTCAAACTAGAGTTGTTTAATAACTGATAATCAAGCATGCAGCATGGACTAAAATGAAGAACGGATGAGGCTGAACTCAACTGCTTCCTCCCCCGCCCCCCACAATTCACATGAATGCCTCAGATATCTGCAGCCCCATCTTTTCATTTGCATTCTCCTGCTAATGTCAAAATATGACATGATGATAGGCAAACCAAATCAAATCAAGGCAAACTGTGACTAAATTCCAAATGGGACACCAATGTGGCTTCAGGCCAGGGTTAATCAAATGGACAAAGAACAATCACATTTGGCAGAGCCTGTAATTATGCAGAATGCCATAGATATTCCCTGGATGCCAGAAAGGGAGATCCAGGGGTTGTTCTCAGCATGGCAGGCAGACGAGAGAACAGCCGTGCATTACTGAACTTGCCACATTTATCATGTTGATTGATAGCACTGGGAGTGGGTCCTGGGTCTTCGTGGTTAATGTAGTGGGTAATTAACTGTCATTTGCCCAGTAATAGGCTGATGATCAATGGTTTGTGAGGAAACAAATTCTAATCCGGCAGCTGATGAATGTATGCTGAAACTGGAGCATTTGGTGTGGTGAAAGCAGTAAGAGGGTGGATGGGGAAAGGATGTGGTGAATAAAGCTGCTAGTGGAATTTCAAACGAGTACTGCAAGTTAAGGTTACATTTTCTTTTCCAACTGGATTAGACAAAATATCCAAGCTTCAATTGTAGTGCAATCAGTTTGTATGATGGAGAAGCTGATTAATTAACTGTATCGAGCTTGGTAGAATGGGTTTGCCTTTCGCTTTCCATATATGATGTTGGATATTTTGTTTGTCATGTTCATAAAATTAAAAATGAGGTTTATACATATGACAGAAAGTTGTGCCACTGTCAGCCTGGTAGAGATGCATGTTACGACCCCGAGCTACAGGGGATGAGGGGAGTAACAAAATATATATTTATTACCATTTACACTTAAGGCCTCCATCATTGTAGTCTGTTGGAACCAACCTGTAATTAGTTTCATCACAGGACCTCCGAGTTACAAGAAATAGGGTTGATAAGTTATGGAAGTGGCCGATTTGCATGGGGTTAAGATTACAGATGACCTCTGTAGTTATTATAAATTACGAGAGGCCCCCAGGTAAAACAAGTCCAGTGCGAATAGAGCTGTGGGTATCTGCTGTCTGAAGATGATTCAAGTCACAGGAAGACAACGACATTATGAGTTATTAAAAACACATTAAAGCTATTATGCGTTATGAACAGCCAAAAAGCTGAATTACAAGAAATCATATGTGTTAATTTAGATTACTTAAAGGAAAGGGCATAGCTCCTCTAATTTTCAGATTTTATCAGGACAGACTTATGCCCTTCATGATGACTTACAGCTAAACTTGTGACTTTTCATTAAAATTTGGGCCTGCTCTGGTTGTGAAAGTGAAATGATTCACTGTTTTAGTAATTTCATCATCATTTCAAGTAGTGTGCTACTTTGTCCAGCAGATAGAGCCATAGCGTTTCTCTCTGGTGGCTGTCTGTCAGTGAGTGTGTGTTGGTTAACATGTAATCGTTGGTGAAGCTCTTTTAACACACTTTGATGCCAAAGAGAAAATACATTCAAAACAGCCAAGACTTACAGCTGTCACAGATTCAATTCAATTCAATTCCAGAGATGGGACCAAGTCACACATGTGCAAGTCTCAAGTAAGTCTCAAGTCATAACCTTCAAGTCTCAAGTAAGTCCCAAGTATTTTTTTCTTGGGCAAGTCAAGTCAAGTCAAGTCAAGTCAAGTCACAGGCTATGTCAAGTCAAGTCAAGTCAAGTCCTGTAGTAGGTCAAGTCAAGTCCAAGTCAAGTCACCTTATTATTGTAATTTTACCTGCAGAATCTGATCTTAAAGTGATATAAGTAACTGTCAGTAAATGACAATAATTTGGATTTGCATTGTAAATACTCATGTTCAGTAAAATACATCATGGAATCAAACAAAATTGTAATAACTTCATAAAATCATTTATTTATCACCTGCCAACAGTGTTTGAAATGTTTTAAATTTTCAACATTGAGTCCATAAAAGTGATTAGCTGAATAGGCTTCCTGAGGACGAGACTGGAGGAACTGGGAAATTGCAGGCTGTGTAGTATCAGTGCTGCAGTTTCTTGTCCTTTCATACTCTGCATATCTGTGAAACAGAAACAGAAGCAAAAACAAGAATGAGATGTACTGCATGGTCGGTCAGACATGAAAACATGATATATGGTTAAAAAATAGTTGTTTAAGGCTTTTTGTAGTTTTTATTTACTATCTTGCTTAGCATCAAAATCCTCCAGACTTGGCCCTTCTACACTGATTCTTATTAGTGGACAGTGTTGGGGATGTTACTTTTAAAAAGTAGTGTTTGCTCATTACTCATTACTTCTTAAAAAAAGTAACCCATTAGTTTACTTAGTTACCCTTTATGGAAAGTAACTTTTTACGTTACTTGTTACGTTTATGTTATTTTTATGTTGCTCGACTTTGGGCAGAACCCAATATCTGTTCCTAAATGTGTAGGCCTACATAACGTTCTACTATGGAGGACATGACAGGTATTTCTTTTGTGCTCTTTATTATTAAAAATGCCACAAACAGAGCACTTCACAAGAAAACATTATCATTACTATAGGCTTCAACACCACCACTAAAGCCCTATGAAACAATATCAAATAGCATAGCCTCGATACATCTTAAGGGCATAGGTGAACACAAAATACAAACTAGGCCTACATGAGGGCTTATTTATAGCCTTATAATCTTTTATTAAACAGGCACTCCTCTGAAATTCGGTGCAAAGCTAGTGTAAATCGTATCAATAGGCTGGCAATTGAGAACGGCAGTGAACAAAAGTTTCTCACTAGGGTGACAGTGTAGGCTACACCTTAAACCAGTGATCCTCACTATATTTTTCACAAGAGCCACACTGGCAGTGCAAAATCAAAAGGCGAGCCACTTTTACAACAACATACTAAGTCACCCAGGCCAGCTGACAAATATATATTTCCACAAATATTCCTATTATAATTTTTTTAATTATTCAATAATTTAATGAGGGCCCAGCTCTGGGAGCCCCCTCTATCCTGGGCCCGGGACAGCAGACCCGTTTGTCCCCGTTTTACACACAACACTGTTAGTGGGCGATGCTGATTGTGAATGATGTTAATGGCTACTTTAACTAATATTACATTAGCTACTACCAACTAGCCAGATAACATTAACACATTAACAAGCACTTACTGGGCAGAATGGTCTTCAAATGTTGGACGAAGTTCGATGTTGTCGTCTAGCTGTCTGCGATGTTGATGTTGCATGTCTTGCATAGCGCTGTTCTTCTTTTGCCATCTAGGGAATAATTCTTAAAGCCGAAAGCAATTACCTCAGATACCCCTCTGGCTGACATGTTGATGTGATATCTCTGATCTAAGTGGGCGTGGTGTACGTAAGGTACGAAAGGGCATGACCAGGACTGATGATAGTGTCGGGATCCAGTCACGACACCTATTCTCATTCTCATTCTTTAAAAAGAATTTATATATTTTACTCTTGGTTGATTATCTTGGTTGGTTGATTATGGTTGTTTTCATTTATTACCCATGCTACCTCAGCTATAAAATAGATATTCCCTGTAACTACTGTTTACTGTTTACATTTACACTTTAGTCACATCACTTTAACAGTCCTTTTGGACATTTTGGATAGTCATTTATTTATGGCATGGTAACTTGTATATACTTTGTATATATTTTGTATCTTGTTATGTTTTTTGTTTTTTTTTGCACGTTAAAATATCGGTTTTGCATGTTAAGCTGCTCACTTGTGCCTTAAATTCTGTCATTCCATTTTACCAAGGTGTCAATACATATGCATACAGCTAGATGGCGCTATAATAAGTCAATTTAAGTTTTGGTTCATATCTTGAGAACCATGTGGCCTAGAAACAAAATTCTTTCTCCCACTGAATCCTTACATAGCTCTGGTTCTAATGGACCAGTGCCTTTCTGCCTGCCATTTTTTCCTTCATTTTGAAAAAGTAAAATCAACTCCTCCTAGCCCATTCATCCAATTTTCACTAATCATCTTTGTCATTTATGGACAAAGATAATGAAAATTCTTCAAAAGAAATTAGCAGGGTTATTAATTACAAAGTCAATGGCTAATTCATTTTTATGGTGTGGCTAATATTTTGTGAAGTATATACCCAAACTTTATCAAGCTTCATATCATTGATAATAATATGATTCTGTACAAGCACTCCAACTTTTGTGACCCTTGTTCTCTAGGGGGTGCTACACAAGCAACATTTCAATATCTCAATAACTCCAATAGCTAACTTCATGAAATTTGGCATACACAATCTATAACATACTGTGTAGATGCCCATCACGTTTTGTGACATTACTTTACAGGGGGCACTAGTGAAACGGACATATTTCATATGACTAGGCCTATAACTTTGAAGTATTCACCCAATCTTAATAAAACTTAGCAACCGCCATTATAATATGCTTGTACAGTCATGCCGACTTTCAAGAAATTTGGGCTGTAGGCGGCGCCTCAACAACTACCCTTAACAGTAATAAGCGGGTATAGAAAATGAATGAATGAATAATGTTATGTAATCAAGAGTAACATGAATAAAATTACACACCCATAAGACAATGTAAAATCACAAATGCAGTCTTTGTTTTACTTAACATTTTTTCCAATCAGTGAAGTCTTTGGCGTTGAGTATTTTTCTGGCAATTTTTGAAACATAGCGAACACTGTATACTGTGAATACTGTAGTCAAATGAAAAAAACCACTAGTCACCATAAACTAATTCTAACAAATTCTAAAAGCAATGTGGACTATTGATCTTGTGCTTTTCAATAACACTAAAGCTCTTTTGTTATTACATACTTACCCAAAATGTGTTACCTTGCTAACCAAATTAGACAACTCCATTGTTCATGGTCTGGTTTAATTATTATTTGATTTAATAACTTGCATGCATATATTGTATCTTTGTGTGTGTGTGAATGTGTGTGGCTCAGTTTGTTTGGTGTAACAGGAAACTGTGCAGCCTGCAGCAAGTTAATTCCAGCCTTTGAGATGGTCATGAGGGCCAAGGAGAATGTCTATCACCTGGACTGCTTCGCATGCCAGCTCTGTAATCAAAGGTGAGTGACTGGACAACAGTTCTGCTCTTCTCTCATACATTCCCTGTGTCCAGGCAGTTGGCTGGTCAGAGAAGCAAGACTGCAGTATGAATCTTATAGTGCATATAGAAACTTCCAGGGTTGGAGTTATAATCTTGGAGATTTGTTGAGGTCGAAACTAATGTCAGAGTAGAGATCAATAAATAATGTGTGTGCCAAAGTCACGACGGACACACATAAAACAGCACTGTTCTCAGTTCGGGAGCAGCGTTAGAGATCAATTACAGACAACTGCAGTTACAACCGTACCCCAGATGATGACGGTGTTGATTTGCATACGGACCGCAACACTGAGATCGGCTCAGGAAACACATCTAGAGACGTATGTCTGAACACATGTACCTAATGCTAGTCACTTGGGAACAGATTGCCCAGATCGAATCTTAATGCAAGGTCTGAACAGGCCCTAAGTATTGCTGAAGCGGAATAAGCATTTATGAACAAAGATAATGAAAATTGAATTGGTAAATGGTCTTGCTTTTATATAGCGCTTTTCTACCTATTGGTACTCAAAGCGCTTTTACAGTCAGAGACACATCTACCCATTCACTCACACAAGCACGCACACATTCACACACCAGTGCCACGCACTGGGAGCAACTGGGGGTTCAGTGTCTTGCTCAAGGACACTTCGACATGTGGCACATTCCGGGGATCGAACCGCTAACCCTCTGGTTCGTGGACAACCCGCTCTACCTACTGAGCCACAGTCGCCCAATTGAATTGTATTAATTCATTCAGTGACAGCTGGGATAGGCTCCAGCAGACCCCTGTGACCCCTAATAGGACTAAACGGGTATAGAAAATTAATGAATGAAAATGAAATTAATTCATTCAGTGACCACTGACACATCTGAGGGCCTGTTCAGACCTTGCATAAAGATCCGATCTGGGCGACCCAGTAGTGACCAGCTTTAGGTACGTGTGTTCAGATCTGACATTAAAAATGCATCTCCAAAAGCGTCTCAAGGTCTAATATCGGTTCATAGTCTGTATGCAAATAAACACCTGGGATACGGTAGACTATTGTAACAGCTACTGTCTCGGATGGATCCCTACGGTTGCTCCACAACAGAGAACAGCGCTGTTTGGCACATGTCAAGTTATTGTTTATTGATCTCAACCCCGACGTTAATTAGACCTGCACAAAACTCAAAACTTCAACCAGTTAATAAAGAAATCAAAGATTGAGGAAATACTTAACCACATGCGGCTCCTCATACAGCAACGCATCAAAAATTAACAAAGAATCACAGTTATGTACTCATACTAAATTCTGTGCTTACATTTGTAAATTCTTACTTAGATTTATTTATTTTTATTTCATTAACAGCTACAATGACAGAAAATGACATCACTACTAATGAATAAACATCATTAAGGTGCTTTTTCCTTTTCAGGCGATGAGGCACTCGTATATATTTATTTTTAGTTGAATGACAAGTCTACTGATGCAGGAACACCTCTGTTGAGTATTGGTGGTAAATTAAGTTATGATTAGGCCCTGAAGCATTGGAACAAATGCTGGACTAAGCACAATAATACAAAATCTCTTCTACCACTTTACAATGTCAGCCTCTTTACAGGTGCAGTTACATATCAGTCTTACAGGCCCTTACTCTCTACAAACAGATATATGCATTTAAATATGTATATTCTGGAAAACTTTGGAATTGAGTAATGCTAAAATAAGATTTGGCCTCTGACTTTATAAATCTTACATTTGTGTTAGATTAGTGTTAAATAATTGCCATCTGTGTGGGATAAACAGGTTTAATTAATTGCAAGTGACCACAACATGACTAAATAAGTCTGGTCTAATTTGATAAATAAAATTAGAAACCTTTTATATATTTTCTCTAGCTTAGCATCTGTCTTAAAATATCACTTTATATGCACAATATACAGCTTTGTTTTTCTTTGTAATTATTGCGTACGAATTGACTATTCGATTATAATGGGAAATTCTTTATCTTCGTTATCTTTGTTATTTGTCAGTAATAACTGTTTTCCCTTTGCAATGTCCTCCTCTTTCTTCACTTGGTGCATGACTTTGAAGCTGAAGGGAGTGAACAGCTCCCATCACTGGTCCATTGCATGTTCCTGTATGTACTCAGTGTGGCCTTAATCTTTTTAAATCGACATACACTTGTTGTTTTGACCTACTCAGCAATCCAGATGTGTTATTTTTCCTAACTGAGCTGGGAAACTAAGCACTGCTGTGGTCTTAGAGTAAGAGACTGGTTCTACAGGCAGAAAGGACCTGAAGATGGGTGGGTGTTAGGGACAAGGAAGGCGATATCAGACTCCATTCAGCAAGTAGTTAGACACAGCTCAGCCCTGGGGGACAACTAATCAATGGGGCTGTTCTCCAGCCTCATCACCTAACCATTTTCCCCTGATGAGTCCATAGTCTGGAGAGACTGGAGGAGGCTTAAAGTAGAGGGAGCTGTGGTGATTTGGATGGATGGCAGGGCAAGACAGCATCAGCACTACTAAGGAAAGAGGTGCCATACTGGATGTTTTGAAGGGGAGACTGACATTCAACTAGGCTTAGCCACTTCAAACTTGTTTTTCATCAATTAGGCTTGTTCCTTTGTATATAATTTTTTGTACATCCAGTTGTGTGCAATTCAACTTCCTAAAGACAAAAGTTAATTTTACTCCATCCACAGAGAGGAATAGAACAGCGCTTCATTTGTAAATTTCAAATAATATAAAGATTCCGTCCAGTCAAGCTGTTTACCATAAGATCAAACTCGGGGGCAGATTAGCCTTGCCTAATGAAACTACTGACATTCCCCACATAACAAAGCATCTTCATTGTGCCCTTTTGCTCCTGCTGTCTGGTTGCCCAACAGCAGTTGACCAGAAACTTTTTACAACATGCAATGCATACATGTCCAGCGTTTCTAAAGCAGATATGCATCTGAACAGTAATGAGATTTGGTGCAGTTGAGACTGTTTTCATTCTATTTGAATGAAAACTCAACATGAATATCTAACCAAGACCTGCTACTGTATTTAGAAAATGCCCCCTGCATTTGTTTTTTATGAAAGTGGAAACACATGGGCAATATATTGTCAGTTATTCGCCAAGCCTGTGATGGCCCTAGAGTAATATCCTCATCATTACTGGTGCACCAATCACATGAGTATTCTCATGATATTTCCCAGAGTAGTACTGGTAGTATGAAATACAATAATTGGTGTGCTGGACAGTTGAAAAGTGAGAGAGATGTTACCTCTACTGGATTGGGGGCTGTTTAAAAAGGGTGACAAAGGTAAAGTGGGAGTGGACTCCAATTCTAGAACATTGTTTACTTTATTTATGATTGGCAGACACTTTTAAAGGAGACTTTGTCCATCTTGCACGTTGAGCAAGATAAGAGGCCCTTAAGACAATACTCATTTAACATAATCTGCACATATCTGTACAGCTATATATATATATATTTTTTTGCTCTTATATTGCTTATTCTACTGTTTCTATATTTACACTATTTAAGCCAGGAGCTACCACCCAAAATTGTGTTATATTCTAACAAAATGAGAAGAAAGTATTTTTGATTCTTGAGGATGGGGTTGTTTTATAATTGCAGTGGAAAGGAACCCTTGTCTGACATAGATTCTATGCAGTTTGTATACTAACAAGTCGCTTGGAGCTGAGTTTCCTAGAGGTGAACTCCTTGTCTGCACATGGGAATGGGTAGAGGTACTTGAGCCGCTTGGCCTGTAAGTGTACAGCCCATCACTGAAGATGATGCTCTTGCTTTCAATGCCTGATTAAACACCACCTCTCTTCTCTCTCTATTGGTGCAGGTTTTGTGTGGGAGACAAGTTTTTCCTAAAAAACAATATGATTCTGTGCCAGACTGACTATGAGGAGGGGCTGATGAAGGAAGGCTATGCCTCCCAGGTGCGCTGACCTTCACTTCATAGACCAACACAGAGGAAGAAGAGGAAGAAGCGGAATGGGAGAAAGAGAGACACTAAAGAAGAACTTGCACTCACACGACAAAAAGCACTATTGCCTTCTGTCCAACTCCTGTCCTCTATATGTACATACCCAAGCAATCCTTCCTGAGAGGGGACCCACTTTGTTGTACAGAATAGCCATAAAACGAGGTGGCAGGTAAAGACCCTGGAAGCCAGACTATGTGCAAAAAACATGTTTGTACATTTCTTTGTAACTGACAGATCCTAACTCCAGGTGACCTTCAATGACTGGCCACAGAGCAACTTCTTTCCAACAGCTGAGCCTGGTAGCTGGAAAAAGCTGCACTAAAGCTGACTCCTCTTATCTGATAAAGACAGAGCATGAGTCCTGACTGCATAGTTCAACAGCTTAAACATCAAATTGGTGTAATTCTGAGACACAAACCTTTTTATTCTAGGAACTCCTGTAAAGAAATCCAGTGAATGTGAACTAAACTGAAGGAAGACTAATCATTTTGGATGACTATTGCTGTGTGTTTGGCATCAGTATTTATTCAGTAGCAGAAGAATTACCATCCCACGTAGAGCCATTCTGGGTTTTTATGCTATCAACTCAGCACCACTCAACATTCACACAGATTTAGCAACGGGAAACATTTAATATCTTGCAAGATTAAAATATTTCTCATCGGAGGTGGTGGAGATGGAACCAGAGTAACTGTTTTCAGTTTCAGTTATATTCAGTTGTATTTGTATGGCGCCAGTAACAATCAAAACTGTCAAGGAAAAATGAAAGGCCTTGTAATGGAAGGAAAACTGCAGTTGAATAAAGGTGAAATGGAGGGGACCTAACTGCTTTATGTAAAGAAGCCAAAAGAAGAGGAGGGATGTGAGAGAAGGGGAGGGAGGAGAGGAATAGAAGAGAGAACTGGATAAACACAAAAACGTCATACTGACAGAAGGATAAAGTATGTTAGCTAACATGCAGCATACACAATACATACTGTATTTTACAAATAAGGTTATATGCGACATGTAAGATTGACAGTGGATAAAATAGTATTAATCATAGAACAGCTTAGTCAAAGCAGCAATGAGCAGTCAAAATCAAAAAGTGATGATAGTCATTTGTATATTAAATGCAAAGAATAAACTCAGTTTGAGGTGGTGTGGCCAACAACAGCAGATCAGAAACATCCCACACAACTCTGGAAGCAGTGACTTCGAAAGAAATGTACAGGAAGAGAAAGTCGTAGAAAGTATGACATGTAATAGTGGCATATAAATAAATGCATGGAGAATGAAAGAGTGCATCACAAGAGGTCCCCCTGGAGCCTGTAGCAGCATAACTTAGGGATAGTTCAGGGTCACCTGAGCCAGTCCTAAATATAAGCTTTATAATATAAATCTTTTTAATCTTATAAAGTATGTTCAGAGATGTCTGCCTCCAGCTGGTAGCTGGTTTCACAGGATAGTTGTCTCATCCCTAAAAGTTCTGTCATTCTACTATTGGAAATTTAAGGGAACTATAAGTAGGCTTTTTTCTGTAGTCCACAAGCAGCCACCTGTTAGGACAATTTTAATTAATATTAACCAGACTTAATGCCCGTAGGCAAACGTGTGAGATCTCTTATATGGCAAGAGAGTTTCCATAATTCCTCATAAGAGCTACTTTCAGATCAACCTGGATTTGCACATTTTTTGGTGGAGACTTAAGGGGAATAGCTTATGGAGGCAGACTGTTGAAGTTGTATAGGGTACAGTGATAATCCAGGCTCGTGGGACACAGTTGTTTTGTTACACTATGTAATTGATCAGCCTTCAATATATTACCTGTTGTCTAAACTTTTTTGACATGATACATAAATCCAATTGATGATTTCTCCATCACTTGTTTATGCTTGGGACAGTTGTGTAATGTTCAGCACAGTCTCAGATTCTGTTAACTGTACTCCAATCATGTTGTCATA
The DNA here is from genome assembly GCA_005024645.1 of Planiliza haematocheilus. NCBI lineage: Eukaryota > Metazoa > Chordata > Actinopteri > Mugiliformes > Mugilidae > Planiliza > Planiliza haematocheilus. The sequence goes on from SRSE01000499.1 coordinate 1,407,475, forward strand.
ATGTCTACCTGCTTCAGAGGAGTCATGTACTTGAGGTTAGGTGAGAGGAAAATAAACCCTTCATCTTTCTGCATTTAACAGAAGTATTTGAGTGCGTAACACCATTTCTTATCTGGAAAAGTGTTTCAGTACTTTATAAATTGTGAGAGTACATAAAAGAAATAGTCCTTTTTGCTCATGATTGTGCAGTTATTTCATTTTATTCATCATCCAACATGAGATCTTTATATTTAAGAAGCTTATAAATACTATAATTATAATAAGCTCAAATGAAGTACAGTTCTATTGCATTTCCTGTCATAATCATGTCTTTTGCTTCCAGCATTACCAGAAAGTTGAAGAAAAACAATTGGTATTGATGTCTGAGAAAGTTTACACCTTACACCTTACTCATTCTTTCATACAGTGGTATGAAAAAGTTTGGGCACCCCTCTAAGATTTCATAATAATTTGCTCTAACTTTATAAAAGACGATCACAGCAACAAGATTTTATTTCCTACAGAGATGTAGACATTTAAGTGTTTTCCAGACCAAAATTCTTAGAGTTTCATTACAAAGTTTTATTATAATAAATTAAAATGTAAAAAAATGGTATGTGCAAAAGTTTGGGCACCCTTTTAATTACATTGATTTCAAGACCTATAGGGATTTGTAGCTGACATGTTGCAGCCCAAAACTGCTTTGATTAGCTTGTGAGACCTTCAATTACAAAGAAAGGTAAAACCAATCATGAAAAAGGCTATTTAACAGAGGCAATTGCTGGCTGTGCTTGTCCTAGGCTCCTGGCAACATGGGGGCATCGAAACAACTCTCCACTGACCAAAAAACTAAGATTATTCATTATCATGAATTAGGAGAAGGGTACAAGAAATTATCAAGAACGTTTGGGATGTCTATTTCCACAGTCAGAAATGTGGTGCAGAAATAGAAGGCCAGAAGAACGGTCATTGTGAAGGAAAGATGTGGTAGGCCAAAAAAACATACTGGAAAGACACAGACGAAGGATGGTTAGAATGGTCACAGACAAGCCACAGACCACCTCCAGAAAACTACAAGAACATCTGGCTACTGATGGTGTAGTTGTTCATCGTTCCACAATCCAGCGCACTTTGCACCAGGAAAAGCTCTTTGGAAGGCTGATGCACAAAAAGCCTTTCCTGAGTGTTCGTCACAAGAAGAGTCGCATGAGGTATGAAAACGCACATCTGGACAAGCCAGAAGCATTTTGGAAAAAAATACTGTGGTCAGATGAGACTAAGATGGAGATATGGGCAGAACAAGAGGAGGTATGCATGGCGAAAAAAACACACTGAATCCCATGAGAAGAACTTGATACTGGGACATCTTCGCTCTGAGGTGGGCCCTTCCATTCCACAGTTTGCCTACCGTCCTAATGTCGGAGTGGAGGACGCTGTTATCTTCCTGCTACACCGAGCTCTCTCTCACCTGGAAGAGCCCGGCAGCACTGTGAGAATCACATTTTTTGATTTCTCCAGTGCATTCAATACCATCCAGCCGGTGATTCTGAGGGATAAACTGGAGAGGATGGGTGTGGACCACCAGCTGTCTGCATGGATCCTGGACTACCTCACAGACAGACCACAGTTTGTGAGAAACAGGAACTGTGTGTCTGACCTGCTCACCAGCAGCACGGGTGCCCTCCAGGGGACTGTTCTGGCCCCCTGTCTTTTCACCCTCTACACAGCAGACTTCAGACACAACACCGACAGCTGTATACTGCTGAAGTTCTCGGACGACTCTGCGATTGTTGGCCTCATCAGAGGTGACGACGATGCAGAGTATAGAGGACTGACGGGGAACTTTGTGGAAAGGTGTCAACGAAACCACCTCCGGATCAACGCGGGGAAGACCAAGGAGATGGTGGTGGATTTCCGTAGACGCCGTTCTGCCCTCCCCTCACCAGTGAACATCCAGGGAATGGACATTGAACAAGTGGACTCTTATAAGTACCTGGGTGTTCACCTCAACACCAAACTAGACTGGACTCACCACACCAACGCAGTCTACAGGAAGGGATAGAGCAGGCTATACCTTCTGAGGAGACTGAGGTCTTTTGGAGTGAAAGGGGCACTCCTGAAGACCTTCTATGACTCTGTAGTGACATCAGCCATCCTGTATGGAGTGGTCTGCTGGAACAGTGGCATCACAGAGAGGGACAGGAAGAAGCTGGATAAGATCATCAGGAAGTCCAGCTCTGTCCTGGGCTGCCCCTTGGACTCAGTGGGGGAGGTGGGTGACAGGAGAGTTCTGGCTAAACTGTCATCCATGCTGAACAATGAGTCCCACCCCCTGCATGGAGACCTGACGGGACTGAGGAGCAGCTTTAGTGATAGACTTCTTCACCCTCGATGTGTGAAGGAAAGATACAGAAGCTGCTGTTAGGCTTCACAATGAACATTCTTGATAATATGTGCAATATGACTACATTACATGTGCAATAGTACTACACCATAAGTGTAATAACATTTCCTACAATCCAACCCGTGCAATATTACAACTCAATCTGTGCAATATTTCTACCACTTATATATTATTTATCTTTTATAGCTATCCTCTTTGCTCTGACTTTCTTGCTATTTTGCTATTTTGCTCTGTAAGCTGTTGTGAACTGCAATTTCCCCATTGTGGGACAAATAAAGGTTTTTCTTATTCTTATTCTTATTGCCTACTGTGAAATATGGTGGAGGGTCCATCAGGTTATGGGGCTGTGTGGCTAGCACAGGGACTGGAAACCTTGTTAAAGTTGAGGGCCACATGAATTCCTCTCTGTATCAGCAGATTCTTGACAAGAATGTTCAAGAATCTGTCACAAAGTTGAAGCTACGCCGGGGTTGCATTTTTCAGCAGGACAATGATCCCAAGCACTGTTCAAAATCCACCAAGGAATTCATGCAGAAGCACAAGTACAATCTTCTGGAATGGCCATCCCAGTCCCCAGACCTTAACATCATTGAAAATGTATGGATTGATTTGAAGCAGGCCGTTTAGAAGAAGCCAAGAAACCTGACTGAACTGGAGGCGTTTTGTATGGAGGAATGCGCCAAAGTACCACCTGCCAGACTTCAGGGACTTGTCAGTGGCTATAGGAGGCGTTACAGGCTGTTCTTGCAGCAAAAGGAGGGTCTATTAAATATTAATGGAATTATTTCTTTGCGGTACCCAAATTTATGCACATGCCTATTTTTGTTTAAATATTCATACAAATGTTTCTGTTGGACCAATGAAAATGATTTCACTACTGAGATGTTTCTGTTTCCATAAGGTATAACATTTGTTAAAATAAAGTTGCTGCTTCAAAAGCTCAGCAAGTGACAAACTGATGCAATGATTTTCCTAAGGGGTGCCCAAACTTTTTCATACCACTGTACGTCACTGGGTTTGCTGAAGCAAAAATGCCACAGTATCACATGTAAACCAGCTGCTAGAAAAGGCCTGTTTCATGTACAGTACCCTAACCAGCAGAGCATGTTTCGGTTTTTGACATATAACTGATCCATTTCCTCCTTTAAAGGTTTGTTCGAATGAAACGGAGCTCACAAAAATTCAGAGTGAAGTCCCTTGGTTTCAGGGTTGAACTTTTTTCCAAACTCTTCTTTTTAGCTTTAAAAAGCTTTCATTTTGTCAGAAGAAAAAAAAAATTCTATAGTGCAGCCATCATGCGTCAAGCACTGAAAAAGAGAAAAGGGAACAATTCATTTAAGCTGTACATTTCCCTCAGCAGATTTCAAGAACCATGCTGGTTATCTCCTTGTGGGTTCGTTCAACTAACTGGATTTCACTTTAGAATAATCTTGAATGCCGAGGTAAAACATTTTGATTAAAGTTATTGCTCTCATTAGTGAGGTGTTTCTAAAATAGCCTGTAAAGTCTGCTTACACCACATTACAGAGCGTAATATCCAAACCAGTTAAGCTAATTGTATCTCCTTATCCAGAGACACAAAAAAGATAGAGATTCTTTGATTAGGCTCAAGCTGTTCACAGTCCTTTAGTAGATAAAAACATGAGATGGTCTAGTCAAATTAAAAGAAAGTGTGCGAAGAAAAGGGATAATTCTCACTAATGGTGGGTGTAATATTAGTGATCAGCTGTCTTGGAGTTAGATGGGAATCCACGCATCCCGGTGCTGATAACTGGGCAGCATTATCACTGTGTTGTCTGATAGCATGGGGATGACTGCCCCATTACGGCACATACAGTATATGTATATATTTTCCCCACACCTAAGCATGTCACATCGTTTGTTGACCATTTTAAACTTTTCTCTGGGAATAATTTTGGTTGCATAAATGTCAATGACAACTCATTTAGTCAGAGTTTGGCCATAAGGTACACACTCAGTTGTTTCAGAATTTTCAAGTGGCACATATGCAGTCTGAAAATAGAAGATGATGTGGTCTTAAAGATTTTGTGGTTCTCTCATAACAGCTGTTACATGCTAAAGTACTCTATTCATTCGTCCCCAAGTTCTCAACTAAATTTTAACAAATGGAGAAAATGGCCCGACCTTTCTGGCACAAGCATTATGTCTTTGATTTAAGAACAATGCCACAGTGTCAGTGATAATAAATCAGTTTCACTTGTCATAGGCATACTGTCCATTTACAGATTTTTTTTTATGTGCAATATAATGTAGTATATTATGGAATTATATAAAGTGTAGGATTTGCTTTTGTAAACCCACAAATTTCAAATTAGTAATATATTTCACATAGCACTAACCAGTATGGTTTTTCCAGTAGCAATTCTACTAGTTGCCTTACTTATTTTAGTTGCCTTAAATTCAGCTTGTCTCTTTCAAAGCAGTAATGAACGATGGAAAGCATCCATTGTAGTCAGATGTTCGTGGTCCTTTGGTCCTTTATATTTTGCAGAAATGACTTGATTTCTAGAAAAATTGTGATATTTATGACAAAAGCACATTAATGAAAGTCCTGCGGCTACAGAGCATCATGTTCGAAACACAAATGTAACACTTGGAATCACTTACTCATTATCCCAAAATATATAGATCTCATTGAGTATAACAGTCACTTAAGGTTGAGAGTCATCTAGGGCAAAGTGTTCACATTAATAGGAACATATAAGGAAACTGATTTCTTTAAAATATTTAAGTGTGCTCAACTATTAGTGTTAAGTTATTGAAACAAGGAGAACTGTTTTAATGGAACACCACAACTGTTTGTTCAAATGAACAATCTGGGTCAGTTGCGGGACTGACTGATTTTCTTGTCAGTAATGGGAACAGCAGATATGAGTCTGCTAAAGTTTAACTTTGTGTACAATTCCCCATACCTATGACAGTAACATAACATCTCAATTTCAGCACGTGTACTGTGAAACTGTAACAGATTTCTGAGACAGCAACTACTGAAATCTGCTCATAACTTCCTGAGAGTCAGGAGAGTCCAGACTGCCTTCAGGAATCACTGTCAGGATCGTGATGGAGGTGTGGGACATGTCTGGGTCATCACCTTCCTTACAACAACAGCAACATTACAGCCACAGTCTCATGTGAGTTGTCAAGACAAACCCCTATACAAAACAGGTAGTCAGGGCATCAAGTAATGTATATTAGTGTAAATTATTCAGGCTGAGTGAAAGATGTTCTATGGTGGTGTGGAATGAAATAAGGACTAAAGTTTTGTCTGAGAAACTTATTCCTGGTATGACTTGTTGTATACTTGAAGTTTCTGGCCGGCATGTTCACAGTTTATCTTGAAAATTGTAAGTAAGAAGTGTATTTGTCAAGTTTTTTTGAAGTATTCCATTTTTATCTTTTTGCTTAACAAGTGAAGTACCTCTGCCACAATCTAAAGAACATCACTGTTCTATCCAATTTGCTCCAGTGAGTGCTTGGTGACAGTAAATTGTTTTACAAAAAATAGTAGTGGTGATTATGGAAAATAAATAAACAAAAACTCTATACTATAAAGTATATGGCAAAAGACCAGCTAAGTAGTACATATCCAGTTAAATTTACCATTTAGGTGCAACTCATAAATTTAATCTTAACATTTAATCCATTACAAAGCACTTCCTCATTCACTTCTTGCAGGTTTTTCATCGCTACTTTTTCAAGTGAGGTTACTTAAGGCTGAGGAGTTTAAATATTTTCCTCACCAGAAAGTTGTAACCAAGTTTAACGTGAATGAGTCAGCAAAGTAAATACATCAGTTCTCTTTTTTCTTAATATTAGAACCCCATTGTAAAGAAAAACTAATATACAAGGTCAATACAATACAATATACAAGATCCAGCCAAGAGAAGAAGAGGTATGGAATTCATTATGGGGCGGCTGTGGCTCAGTAGGTAGAGCAGGTTGTCCACGAACTAGAGGACACTTTCCCTGGAGAGTGTCAAAGTGCCAAAGTGTCCTTGAGCAAGACACTGAACTGTGCTTTGAGTACCAATAGGTAGAAAAGTGCTATATAAAGGCAAGGCCATTTACCATTATCAAAGTCTAGCTGTTCAGTTTAAGTCATAAGTTTCAGAGAAAAAGTTAATAACATTGAAAAAGGGATTTGATGTGTTTAATTTTGTGTTTTCATCCTGTTTCATTGAAGTTAGAAGTAAGTGAGCTAAATACAAGTTAAATAACAGTACCGCCATCTACTGGTCGATTTTGGTGCAGCGGCTAGTTTTGTCAATGTTGAATGAAACCTTTATTCAGGAAATTACAAACAGCAACAACAAAGTCGAGACAAGCACATGGCCAGCTTCTACAGCTACAACTAGCCACTTCAACGTAAATCTTCCGAGTTGCATCGTCGGTATGTGTTTGTATGTGAATTTATGATATGCTTGAGCCTTTAGTGGTGAATGTTGTGTAGCTTACTTATCTGTTGCCATGGTAGCCTACCGTGAACGAGCTATTTAGTTAGCATGCTAGGCTTCGGTAATTGTTTATTTACGGTTTGGGAAACTGTATAAATGCAGTATTTATGACTGTACTATTTTCTTTATTTCTTTTAGTTTCACACTTTGCTTCACAAATAAATCTGGAAAAGACGAAACCCAGTGTGTTCTGTGGAGTAAGGAGTTTAGCTGCCTGTCAATATATGCATGCTACGCGTTGAGGACAGAACAGTGAAACGACGGCATCTCAGCGTACAAGATAACGCTGAACAGGCTAACAGCGGGCACTTCTAAGACGCCACTACGCATCAGTCAAGCCCGGCTACCACGGCAGTGTCTCCCCAGAAGCTATCAACGCCATCATGTCTGCTAAATCATATAACAAGATCTCAAGCCTCGTGTTCTTCTACTGGTTCAGCTGCAGCCAAGGCAAGAGCAAGAGCGGAGGCAGCAAAGACTCTTCTAACCTTTGCCCACAAAGAGGCAACGTTAAAACTAGAGAAGGCGCAGATAGAGGCGTCCATTGAGCTCCTCAAGTGTGAGAAAGAGGCAGCTGCGGCCACAGCAGAAGCAGAAGCCTTAGAAGCTGCTGTTAAATCACAAATGGATGAACAAAGCATTGGACATGTTTTAGATGATCTGCCTTCTCTTGAGAGTTCACACCAGACTGAAAGGTATGTCATGGCTCAAGCCCAGTATGTAAAGGATGAAACAACTGAAATACAAGAGCCCCCATCATCTGATAAACCCCCGGCTAATGTAGTTGACCCCCCTGGAGGTACTCATCCCTCCCACACCAACCCAACAGTCTGTGAACCCTCACCAGAAACAAAAACGTTCTCCAAACAACCTGTGTATAACCACCACCTTCCAGCTTCACCTTTTTTGCCCCCCCATACACCTCCAGGTGACCATCACAGAAAACACAATTGGACCCACCAAAAATCAAGTCACAGCTATGATCCCATCTGCAAATCCAGACATTCAGGCCACGATGATGGAAACATCAGTGAATTTGTCAGATACTTTGCTCGTCGGGAAATTGTAGCAACGGGTCTCCTTCAGTTCAACGACAAACCACAGAATTACAGAGCCTGGAAACGCTCTTTTGAGAACACAGTAAGGGGCTTGGATTTAACAGCAAGTGAGGAGATGGATCTGTTGTTTAAGTGGCTCGGTAAGGACTCGGCTGAGCATGTTGAACAAATCAGAGCCATACACATCAACCGTCCAAATGCTGGGCTAAGGATGATCTGGGAGAGACTTGACCAATGTTATGGCTCAGCAGAGGTAGTTGAAGATGCTCTGTTTAGACGAATTGACAGTTTTCCAAAGATCACAAACAGAGACTATGTGAAGCTAAGGAAATTCAGTGACATACTCATGGAGCTCCAGAGCGCCAAGGAGGAGGGAGACCTCCCTGGCCTCTCTTTCCTGGACTCGGCAAGACGATTGAACCCAATCGTTCAAAAACTCCCCTTCTACCTGCAAGATAAGTGGGTTTCAGTCGGTGCAAGTTACAAACGTGAATATCAGGTCTCTTTTCCCCCATTTCATGTTTTTGTAGATTTTGTTAGTCAAGAGGCCATTGTTAAAAATGACCCAAGCTTTAACTTTGCCACTCACCTTGACTCCGCACCCAGACCTGAGAAACCCTCCTGGAAATTTAACAGACACAGAGAAGTGTCAGTACACAAAACAGAGGTGTTTGCAAATCCCAGCCACGAGTCATATGGGAATTCAAAGAATGCAGATGACTGTAACAAACTTTGCCCAGTGCACAAAAAACCCCATGCCCTCTTGAAGTGCAGAGCCTTTCGTGAGAAGTCCATCGAAGAACGCAAAACGTTCTTGAAAGAGAACAATATTTGTTTTAGATGTTGTGCCTCTTCAACACATTTTGCCAAACATTGTAAGGCCAAAGTGCAATGTTCTGAGTGTGGCAATGTGAATCACAATGCAGCTCTTCACCCAGGCCCAGCTCCCTGGAGCAAAGAAACTGACCCTGATGCAGAGCACGGCGGGGAGCAAGGTGCCACTCCGCTAAGTGAAATCACTTCCAAATGCACTAAAGTTTGTGGTGAGAATCTTGCTGGCAGGTCTTGCTCCAAAATCTGCCTTGTGAAAGTGTACCCAGCCAGCCAACCAGACAGGGCGATCAGGATGTATGCAATACATGATGAACAGAGTAACCGTTCTCTTGTCCGTTCAGAGTTTTTTGAAGTGTTCGGGGAAAATGGCCCCAGCTCTCCCTACTCACTGAGAACGTGTGCAGGCCTTAAAGAGACTATGGGAAGACGAGCTACTGGTTACGTCGTAGAGACACTAGATGGAGCACTCCACATCCCCCTGCCCAGTCTGATTGAGTGTAATGACATCCCCAACAACAGGGAGGAGATACCCACGCCTAGCGCAGCACTCCATCATCCCCATTTAAAGAATGTCTCTCACCTCATCCCAGAACTCGACCCCAACGCCCACATATTGATGCTGCTTGGACGGGACATCGTCAGGGTTCACAAAGTCCATAAACAGATAAGTGGCCCCAACGACGCACCCTACGCACAAAAATTAGACTTGGGGTGGGTTGTGGGGGAAATGTGTGTTTAGGTGGTGTTCATAAAACAATCACTGTGAATGCCTTCTACACAAACACAACAGAGAGGGGACGTCCTACAGTTCTTCAGCCCCGCCCTAATCTGTTTAAGATAAAAGAAAGATCCTGTGGACTCCAAATCCCCTATCACAACACACCACAACAAAGCGACAGACCTAGTTGTGAATCAGACCATCTTGGATGTTGTGTGTTTGAACAAACCAAAAATGACAACAAAGTCTCATCTTCCATTCAAGACAATGCCTTCATGAAAATAATGGAAGAAGGAATGACAAAAGACGCAAACAATCACTGGACAGCTCCATTACCATTCAAATCACCACGTCAAAGGCTGCTCAACAACAGGCCACAGGCTATGAGTCGGCTCAAGTCCCTGATCCGCCACTTTGACAGAAAACCAGAGATGAGGGACCATTTCATAGCTTTCATGGAAAAGATATTCCAAAATGGTAATGCTGAGATCGCCCCTCCTTTAAAGGAAAATGACGAGAGATGGTATTTGCCACTGTTCGGGGTTTATCACCCCAAAAAGCTGAAACAAATCAGAGTTGTTTTCGACAGTAGTGCTCAGTACGATGGACTGTCTCTTAATGATGTCTTGCTAAAGGGCCCAAACCTCAACAACTCACTCCTTGGCGTCCTCATGCGCTTCAGGAAAGAAGCAGTAGCTTTCACAGCAGACATCGAGCAGATGTTTTACTGTTTCCACGTGCGAGAGGAGGACAGGAACTTTCTCAGTTTTTTGTGGTTTCGTGACAACAACCTCTGCAATGACATCACAGAGTATCGGATGAGAGTCCACGTTTTTGGTAACAGTCCCTCTCCGGCGGTAGCAATATTTGGCCTGCACCGGTCTGTCCAGTGCTCTGAGATGGACGTCGATGTTGAGGTCAAGCAGTTTGTGACACGTGATTTTTATGTAGATGACGGCCTTAAATCTCTTCCCACAGTAGAAATGGCCGTGACTCTCCTGTGGAAGACTCGAGACATCCTTGCCAAGTCAAACCTGAGGTTGCACAAGATCGCAGCTAACAGAAAAGAGATCCTGGAAGCTTTTCCATCTCAAGATCATGCAAAAGATCTCAAAGACTTAGATCTTGAAGCAGATGCACTACCCATGCAGCGGAGCCTGGGTCTCCTTTGGGACCTCAAGAGAGACTGTTTCACCTTTAATGTGTCTGATGAGACAAAAGCCTTCACACGACGTGGTGTATTATCTACCGTAAACAGCCTCTATGACCCGCTAGGCTTTGTAGCGCCCGTTACAATCCAAGGCAAATCCATCCTCAGAGAGCTCACGGCAGATAATGGTGACTGGGATGCTCCGCTGCCCCTAGGGATGGAAGAGTCATGGGTTCTTTGGAGAGAGTCACTAAGTGCGCTGTCTAACATCTCAATCACCAGAACATACACCAACATCTCACCTTCAGAAGCTACGCACAGAGAGCTGTGCATCTTCTGTGATGCTTCAACCAAAGCCATTGCAGCAGTGGCTTACATGAAGGTAACCGACACCGATGGGAATTGTGAAATTGGCTTTGTCTTGGGGAAAGCAAAGCTGACACCACGTCCAGATCAAACCATCCCCAGATTAGAATTGTGCGCTGCTGTGCTAGCAGTTGAAATCGCTGATTTGATCTCAGGAGAACTCGACATTCAGCTGAACAACACACATTTTTTCACAGACAGTAAAGTTGTCTTGGGATATATTTACAACGAGACAAGACGCTTTTATGTCTATGTTAGCAATCGTGTGGCTCGGATTAGGAGGTCTTCACAAGCCAGTCAGTGGCATTACGTGCCTACTAACCAGAACCCAGCGGATCTGGCAACACGGTCTGTTCCTGCACATCAGCTCATGCACACTACCTGGTTCACTGGCCCCAAATTCCTGCTCAAAGACAATCAAAACTCCCTCCACTACACTTATGACCTTGTTGAACCCTGTTCTGACACTGACATCAGACCGCAGGTCTCAGCTCTGAAAACCAGAGCTACTGTGAAACTGCTTGGTTCTGAAAGATTCACAAAGTTTTCCCATTGGAGCTCTCTGCTGCGTGCCATTGCCCGTCTGTTGCATGTTGTTCGCGCTTTCAAGCAAACCACCAATAGAGACAGTTCTTGTAAGGGCTGGCACTATTGTGAAACGGGAGTCACAGTGGAAGAGTCTGAGCAAGCTAAAAACATTGTCATCCGAACAGTACAAGAGGAAGTGTACGCTGGAGAGATCAAGTGCATTAAAGAGCAACAAGAGATTCACAAGAGCAGTCCAATCAAAAATCTGGATCCCTTCTTAGACTACTCACACTGTTAATAATCTATCCTGTACGACAAACCGGATACCAGCACCGTAACTTTGTAGCTGTCTGTAGCTCCGCTACTCTTTATTATTTTCCACCGTCCTCCGGCAACAGTAACCATGGACATACATTTGTAACATTCTACTCCGGTACTGGAGTTTCAGAATAAAAGCATAGCATGGAACATCATGGAATATTACATCTCCCTTCAACGAAAAAATAAGCTGTGCATATGCAAGTCACAAATAACAAATATAATGAATACTTTGACTACATCAAATAACACAGTAGCCTATGCTTCTATCTCAAGTGTTCCATAGTGCAAACATTTTTTTTTTTTTTTTTTTTAAGTTTAATAAGTTAAGTTTAAAATGATTAAAACTCTCCTGTTGATTTAGTACGTAAATATTCCTAAACATCGCAATAGAACATTTGTAAATAAATGTGTCTTATTCTTTCAAGGACATTTTTTTTTTTTTTTTTTTCAAAACACAAGTTAAAAATTCATTCATTTTCATTTAAATGCATATTCAAATTCAATTTCCATTCAAAATGCAATATTCAATTTCACAGCAACATGACATACATTTTTTTTTTTTTTTTTTTTTTCAAATAAGTTAGTTTATAAGTCAAAGGCTTTCCTTGGCTTAATCACACGGCCGTATCTGGTACGATAAGGCCCAGAGTGATCTGGCTCACTCACAGACACAGGTTGTTGCTGTTCATTTTCTGTGTCTCGTCCAGCGTCGTCCTCACTGATCTCTGGCTGCTGTATGACAGGTGTGTTGTTGTTGATCAGATGACGTCGGTTGCGCCTGAAAGTCTGTCCATCGCCAGTTCTGATGTGGTAGCTACGTGGTGTTTCAGCTGGTTGGATGACTGTTGCTGGTTTCCATGTGCCATCTCCTTGCTGGAAACGGATGGGTGCCCCGGCATGTAGTGGTGATAAGGGTTTTGTAGATCTGCTGTAGTGCTCTTTTTGGCGCTGTTGGCAGCTCTCTCTCCTTGCTCGTACAGTGTCCTGGGGGGTTACCTGAGGTCGTAGTTGTTGAGTTGTGTTGGGCAGGATGGAGCGTAGCCTGCGACTCATCAGGATTTGAGCTGGTGATTTGAGTCCATCAACTGGAGTGTTTCTGTACTCCAGCAGGCTGAGGTACGGGTCTCTCTTGTCCTCCTTGGCCTTGGTGAAGATCCGCTTTGCAGTCTGAACAGTCCTTTCTGCAAGGCCGTTGCTCTGCGGATGATGTGGGCTTGAGGTGACATGCTGGAATCCCCATGAGTCTGCAAATTGTTTAAACTCATGTGAGCGGTAGCATGGCCCGTTGTCACTAATCACTTTTTTTGGGATGCCATGCCTTGCAAATACTGCTTTCATTCTGTGAATGACAGCATTGGTGGTGATGTGTGTTAGGCGTTCTACCTCAAAGTACCTGCTGAGGTAGTCACAGATCACTATATAGTTCTCTGAGTTCCATGAGAATAGGTCTGTTCCTACAGTCTCCCACGGGTTCTCTGGAATCTCATGTGAGAGCATGGGCTCCCTTGTGTTGGCGCTGCGGTGTGTTTGGCAGATGTCACATTGTTTAACCATTTCTTCGATCTGCTGACTCATGCCTGGCCAAAACATAACGTCCCGTGCTCTGTGCTTGCTTTTCTCCACTCCAAAGTGTCCAGTGTGTATGCAGCGTAACATGTGAGGTCTGAGGCTGTGTGGAATGATGATCTTCTCACCTTTTAGAAGGATGCCCTCAGCCTCAGTGATTTCATCACGGTGGTTCCAATACTCACTGACATGTGGGTGGCACTTTTTTCTTGTCTCCGGCCAGCCTGACCAGATGACCTGCTTGAGAGTGGACAGTTGCTCGTCTTGAGCAGTTGCTGTTCTGATGTCGTTCATCCTGTCTGCGCTTACAGGTGCTGCACTGATGACTGTGTGTATCTGAGTCTCCATAGCTTCAGATAGTGAGCTGTCCTCATCATCCATGGACTTCCTGGACAATGTGTCGGCCACCGGGATTTCCTTGCCCGGTTTGTGGATGAGAGTAATGCTGTATTTCTGCAGTGCCAGCATCATGCGCTGTAAACGTGGTGGTGCAAGGGCTAGTGGTTTTCGGAGTATGGACTCCAGTGGTTTGTGGTCTGACTCCACAGTTACATTTCGCCCATAGAGGTACTCGTGAAACCTCCTACACCCAAATAAAACTGCATACAGTTCCTTCTCTATTTGGGCGTAATTCTGCTCTGTCTTATTAAGCAGCTTTGATGCATATGTAATTGGCCTGCCTTCCTGCATGATGGTTGCACCCAGGCCATTTTTTGATGCATCTACTTGCAGTGTCACTTCTTTTTCAGGATCGAAGTAGGCCAACACCGGCCCTGGCTCCGCTGTGATGATCTCCTTCATCCGCTGGAATGCACTCTCGTGTGTATTGTTCCACTTGAACTCTGTGTCCTTCTTCAGTAGCTGTCTTAGTGGTGCTGTTACCTCAGATAGATTGGGAGTAAACCTAGCTAGGTAAGTCACCATACCAAGAACAGTGTCCAACTCTGCCTCACTTTTGGGCGGTGACATCTCTCTGATTGCTTTCACCTTAAGTGGGTCTGGTCTTAGGCCGTCTGCTGTCAGCCTATGTCCAAAGTAGCTCACTTCAGGAACGCAGATGCGACACTTCTCAGGATTCAGTCTCATTCCTCGCTCTCTGGTCCTGCTGAGCATTGCTCTGAGGTTGCGGTCGTGTTCCTCCTTTGTTTTTCCAAAAACAACGATTTTATCAACTATCCCAGCCACGCCCCTAAGGCCTTCATATGTCTCATCTACTCGCCTCTGAAACTCATCTTGGGCTGATACAATGCCAAAGGGTAGCCTGAGAAAGCGATATCTACCACATGTAGTGTTAAATGTGGTGAGTAGCGATGACTCCTCGCTTAACTTAATAGCCCAATAGCCTGATCTCGCATCTAAGATGCTGAAAAACTTTGCCCCTGCTAACTTGGATGTTACATCCTCAAGTGTGGGTAGGGGGTAGTGTGGCCTCATTATTGCCTTATTTAAGGGTCTTGGGTCCAGGCATATTCTAAGCTTGCCTGTCTTTGGTTTCTCACACACTACTAAGGCATTAACCCACTGTGTAGGCTCAGTTACTTTACAGATTATGCCTTCTCTCTCCATGTTGTCTAACTCCGTTTTTAGACGATCTTTTAGTGCAAATGGTACTCTGCGTGGTGGACAAACCACTGGTGCTACCTCTGGGTCAATAGTGAAACTACATTCACCTGGGAATGTGCCGATGCCTTTAAAAACATCTGCATACTCACTAAAAATGTTGTCTGACTGAGTGGTTCTCTCTTTGTCACTGCTCACTGCATATATTACTTTAATTAGCCCTAGCGCTTTACATGCTCTGAAGCCTAGGATAGGGGGGCCATTACAGTTCACTACATAGAACTTCTGGATGGTTGACCTCTCTTTATACCTCCCTTCTATGTTGCAGTAGCCTTTCACTTCAAGTGAGTGTCCCCCATAGCCTGTTAACCTATGATCTGGGGCTTTTAACTGTGTTTTGGGCATGAGCGTGGCAAAAGCAGTGGCTGGGATTATGCTGGCTTGAGCTCCAGTGTCCAGCTTGAACTTCAGCTGTCGGTTCTGTGGTCCCAGTCCGATGTCTGCATATGCACTTTCCTCGTCCTCTTCCTCTGCAGTAACAGTGTCCACATACAGCTCAGAATCGCAGTCCTCATCGACCTCTTCAACAGTGTGAACGTTCTTGTATCTTCCTCTATGCTGAGTCTGAGGCTTTGTTTTACACACTCTTGCATAGTGGTTGAACTTCTTGCACTTCATACACTGCTTGCCTTTTGCAGGGCACTCTGCTGTGTAGTTGTGGTTTCCTCCGCACATACTACAGGCTTTCTCCTGATTTTTCTGGTAGTCATTTGCCTTGTTACTAGCACCTCTCCTGGCCCCTGGTTTTACCATCTTGTGGTGGACTGCATGCACTTGACATTCATTTGCCATAGCCTTTAACTGTGCTTGTGATAGTTCATGGGAGCGCGCTATGTCTATTGCTTTCTCCAGCGTCAGCTCCGGTCCGTTGCTAAGCAATTTCTCTCGCACTCTAGGTGAGTTGGTGGCGAACACTATACGGTCCCTGACCATTTCATCACTGTTTGCGTAGCCACAGTCCTTCACAAGCAACTTCAGTTCAGTCACAAAATGTTCAAAAGACTCACTGCTTCCTTGTGTCTTCTCATGGAACTTGTACCTGGCAAAGATGGGGTTTGCTTTAGGGGTGAGGTACTCCGTGAATCTGTCGTAGTACGTCTTTAACGTCTTCGCCTCGTCAGCCGTTAGTGTCCAAGTGTTGCTGATGTCGCGTCCTTTATCACCGATCCACAGCAGAAGAAAGCTGCATTTCTCCTCTTCTGACTTTGCTTTAAGTGGTCCGGTAAACATGAGCTCGACGTGTTGTCGAAATCTCCGCCATCCATCCGGTAAATTGGTCCCAATCCATTTTGGGGGTAGGAACACCGAAGGCTTCCATTTCTTCTTACCGTTGTTTTTTTCTTTTCAGCGACATACTTTCACCGACACTTTTTCACGTCTTCCTTTTTCTTTTTTTCTTTTTTTTACGCGGCGGGTCCGTAGTCTAGCGACTAATCTCTGACACCATGTTGTGATAGACTACTCACACTGTTAATAATCTATCCTGTACGACAAACCGGATACCAGCACCGTAACTTTGTAGCTGTCTGTAGCTCCGCTACTCTTTATTATTTTCCACCGTCCTCCGGCAACAATAACCATGGACATACATTTGTAACATTCTACTCCGGTACTGGAGTTTCAGAATAAAAGCATAGCATGGAACATCATGGAATATTACAGGTCTGCTTAGAGTGGGCGGACGCATCAACGAGGCAGATCTAAGTCAAGCAGAAAAGAACCCACTTATTGTTCCTGGCCAACATCACATTGCAGGCCTCATCGTGAAACATCACCATGAACAGACGCGCCATCAAGGTCGGTTATTCACAGAAGGAGCTGTGCGGACAGCAGGATGGTGGATGGTTGGTGGCAAAAGGAAGGTCAGCTCTGTTATCCACCATTGTATAAAATGTAGAAGGTTGAGAGCCCCCCTCAGTGTTCAAAAAATGGCCAGTCTCCCAGCACAACGTCTCTCAACTGACCCCCCATTTACAAACGTGGGCTTAGATGTGTTTGGCCCCTGGAATGTTTTTGCACAACGCACAAGAGGAGGCATTATACACAACAAAAGATGGGCTGTCATCTTCACATGTTTGAGTATGAGGGCAGTTCATATCGAAGTGATCGAGTCACTGGACACGTCAAGTTTCATCAACTCACTCAGACGGTTCTTGGCTATTAGGGGTCCGGTGAAGAGTATGCATTCAGATCGTGGCACTAATTTTATTGGTGCTTGCAAAAAACTACAGATACCCTCAAACATAAACAATACAGCAGTCAAAACTTACCTGTCAGAACAGGGATGTTCATGGACTTTCAATCCCCCACACGCCTCTCATTTTGGCGGTGCGTGGGAGAGGATGGTGGGCTTGGCCAGGAGAATTCTGGACACCATGTTTTTTGAGCTCAAAACCACAAAACTCACTCACGAGGTTCTCGTCACCTTCATGGCGGAGGTGTCAGCCATAATAAATGCACGCCCCCTCATTCCAGTGTCGACAGACCCTACTGACCCTTGCATATTGTCTCCTGCCATTCTCCTCACACAGAAAGTCAACCCTCTCTCAGCTCCAGCTGGTGACTTTGCTGTCTCTGATCTCTACAGACACCAGTGGCGTCAGGTTCAACATCTTGCTAATGTTTTCTGGGACAAGTGGAGACGTCGGTTTCTCTCAACACTTCAAACCAGGCGCAAATGGCAATCCAGTCATCCAGATGTGAAACCAGGGACTGTTGTTGTTCTGAAAGACGTTCAACTTCCAAGAAATGAGTGGCCACTTGGACTTGTGACGAATGTGTTTCCCAGCACCGATGGCAAGGTGCCATCTACTGGTCGATTTTGGTGCAGCGGCTAGTTTTGTCAATGTTGAATGAAACCTTTATTCAGGAAATTACAAACAGCAACAACAAAGTCGAGACAAGCACATGGCCAGCTTCTACAGCTACAACTAGCCACTTCAGCGTAAATCTTCCGAGTTGCATCGTCGGTATGTGTTTGTATGTGAATTTATGATATGCTTGAGCCTTTAGTGGTGAATGTTGTGTAGCTTACTTATCTGTTGCCATGGTAGCCTACCGTGAACGAGCTATTTAGTTAGCATGCTAGGCTTCGGTTATTGTTTATTTACGGTTTGGGCAACTGTATAAATGCAGTATTTATGACTGTACTATTTTCTTTATTTCTTTTAGTTTCACACTTTGCTTCACAAATAAATCTGGAAAAGACGAAACCCAGTGTGTTCTGTGGAGTAAGGAGTTTAGCTGCCTGTCAATATATGCATGCTACGCGTTGAGGACAGAACACTAGCATAAAGAGCATGTTTCACAATAACAAATGTGTTATGCAGAGCTTTTATTAAATGGCACAGAGCCTCAAATTGACAACAGTGTTAATTTAGACAGCCTTTTTAGTTTTCATCACATTCAAATAATTTGTATCTCATAGTTTTAGTCCAGTCGACGAATGCCAGTCAAACTGCAACTAACACATTCTTTTGACTGACTGCAGTACACATGACCTGCACCTCCACCATGTTAGTGGATGGGACTTGGGCCAAAATAAAACACTAGTACATATGAAATAAATCTAGGTTGGATGGTTTCCATTTTAGGTTATCTAATACTGAGGCATGCTCAAGTGTAAATTTTTCTGACAAGTTTTAGCAGAGTACAGTATTAAACAAAAACATGGCGGAAGTGTCAGTGGGTCACCGATAATGCATGGCTCCGCAAGGGTCGCCCCTTTAGAATGAACTGATATTACTTTCAGACAAGGTATTGGTGAAGCTATCAGCACAGTCAAGATAGGGTAGGGAAACCAGTATTCTCAGAGGTTAATTCTTAGAAGTCTTTCTTCTGACGTAGGAGGTAACCTCTACCAGATGTGCATTTAGGCTTCAGCCCCCCCACCGCCCACACACAGACACACCACAGCTGAGCACATCTTTCAAAATGATCTTAGAGTTGAATTACCAGTTTTCTTCCAATGTCCAGTTTATGTTGAAGCGGTACATAATTAGTCGTGAATGGGGATTTACATTGCTTCCACAATTATTAGGCAAGTTGCACTTTTAAGGATTACATTTATTATTAAACAATGCTCTTAGTCAATCCAAAATGTTAATACATCTCAAATCACCACGACTGGGCCAGATATTTCTTGGTTCAACTTGTGTGTCTTATTCAGTGGTGGTTGGATTTCAGCCTTTCTTACCATGGCCATGTCTCCAAGCACTGGACCCCTTCTGGACACTCCAGGTAGGTTGCAGTTCTGGTATATGACAACACTGGAGGATAATGGGTTCTTAGTAGATTCACCTTTGATTCTTCTAAAATCTTTGGCAGTGCATTTGCATCTTTTTTTCTCAATGCATTCCTTGCGACCCTTTTGCCTATTTGCAACAAATTGTTTGATCGCTCTGTGCTCATGTCCTAATATCAATTTCTAAGTGACAAGCCGGTACAAAAAGAGCTGGACTCAGATGCAGAGGGTCGAAGAAGTCGTGACACTTTATTAAACACACTCAAAGTCTCTGGTATCAACAAAAAAATCACTCCACGGAGGAAAAAACTTAGCAAAGAATAATACAAAAACGAAAATACTTAGCGATCGCTTGGATACACAATGGCAGGGAACACGAACACTCATGGACATGGAACATGACACACTGGCACAGGACAGGGGAAAACGCAGACCATATATACACACGAGGGTAATGGGGAACAGGTGGAAACAATCAGGAATCAGGAAGACAATCAGACCGGTGACACAAGAGGAAGGGCAAGTGACCTGAAACGAGAGGAGAGTTAGAATTTCAAAATAAAACCGGAAATGACGAGACAACACAAAACCAAATCACCGCTGTGTGACACTAAGTGCTGCATCCCTCTGAGGCAAAGAAGCTTCCTAATAATAACATCTGATATAGGGTGTTAGTCTCCTAAGGCCACACCCTACCACATTACACAAATGCATAGCACCTGGAAAGTATATATAAAAATTACGATATTGTCAAAATACTCACCTTCCTAAAAATTGTGCACCCCGTGTAGTGCACAACTGTATGGAGCTGGTAGTGCACAAAACGGTGCAAAGAATTAGCCCATAAAGAAATGCTTTTAGAGCTTGGTGCGTAGTCACCTGACTCTGCCTAACCTCAGACCAATCCAAATCATTCTTTGGGATTTACTGGAATGCTAAATGCATGCAGTGTTGTAACAGCCATCATCTTATCATTGGTTAAAGAAATAGTCATACAATTAGGGCACCTCACTTATAGCTTCTGTTTCAGTTTGCCTACATTTGCTTTCCTCTGCAAGCCACTTTGTAATTCACCTCCACTGCTAGTCCTCCTGTCATAGTCAAATTCAAGGTTTTTTATGTATTTGTTGTTTTTGTGTAATTGTTTTAAAGTATGTATGTGTGTGCAGATGTGAATACAGCAAACCCACAGTAAAGTTTATTGTGTATTGATATGCAATGAAGGATTGCAGAAAGGACTCCGCCCCCAAGCGCTACAACAAGATGGACGCATAGTGGTGAGCTCCTGCTAGTCGATTTCGAATAAAGTACCTCCTAACACTATAAATAGTACTGAATACATTCTAAACGAAGTAGGGGAGGAGGGAAATTGCCAAAGAGTCAAAGGATTGTCAAAAAAATGAATAAAAGAGAACAAAACCCAGAAGTCACCAAGTCTGCTGAATATGGGGCAGATGATGACAACGGAGAAACGCCAGGTGAAGCTAATGCAACATCTAGCACAGAAAGCGCCCTGCTTGAATCCTTAACATTACTCTCTAATGAGCAAAGACTTAAAACATGAAGTTTTACAGGACCTGAGTGAATTCAAAGATGATGTCAAGAAAACTCTGAAAGATGACCTTGCGGAGTTTAAATGTGAAGTTTTACAGGAGATACAGAGTCAAAATGCTAGCACTGCGGAGGCACAAACCCGGATAGCTGAACTGGAGTCGGTTTGTCTCGAGATGAAGGAAACACTAATGATGGTGGTGAAAGAGAACACACAAATGCGGGACAAAATTGTCGATTTAGAGAGCCAATCGAGAAGAAACAATATCAGGATTTATGGAGTGCCAGAAGAAAAAGAGGGAAAGTCTGTCGCCGACTTCATAAACGAGTTGTTTAAAAGGCATCTCTCCCTGCCAGAGGGAATGGAACTGCAAATCCAGCGGGCGCACAGAGCATTGACCCCAAAGCCAGCCACTACTTCACCTCCGAGATCAGTAATAGTGAACTTTTTACAGTTCCACGTTAAAGAGCTGGTTCTTAGGAAAGCATGGCAGCAGACAAGGCATACGGCCCCATCAAAGCTGCGCTAAAGGAGAAGGGTATCCGGTTCCAGACACCGTATACGAAGATACGAGTATACTGGGATTCCGGACTGCAGATCTGCGGGATAGCGGACTCAAGGTGACGGTGATGACCAAGACTAGCACTGCAGTGGTTGCGGAGGAGAGATTGAATGCAGCGATACCATGGAAACGCTCCAACGCGCAAGACAACGCAGCGCAAAGCGCTGTTCGTTGCGTTTTACTTGTATGTCCTGAATATAGCCTTCGAACGCATGTTGCAGCCTCTTTTGTCGGACACTTTATTTGCTGCTTTATAAAAGTTTGACAAAACTTCAGCAGGAAAAGCTGTCACAGCATAAGCCATGTTGATACCCAAGCCTTATAGATAACCAGAAAACCAAAGCCCAGAAGAGAATGTCGGACGTAGCAACAGTAACTGGGGTCAATTCTAGTTTAAGTGGGATTTTTCTCACAACTAGGGAGGCCCCCTATCACGAAGAGGCACTTTACCCTCCACCCACCAACAGGGACTTTACAGGGTGGTTAAACACATCCTTTTTTGGGGAGTTACTTTGTTCTGTGTTCAGTTGTTTTCAGTTGTTATTCTATCGTTATGCCGTTGGTGTTCTAAGCTGGACTGCCATACAAACTCCGAAACAGTAATGTTAGAGTATAATATTAAGATGTCTCTGACTGTAAAAGCGCTTTGAGTACCAATAGGTAGAAAAGCGCTATATAAAAGCAAGGCCATTTACCATTTATTTTTTACTTTTTATTCCATTGTATTTTTTGTATCTTCTGCATCTTGCACTGTTGTTCCCTGCCGCTGTAACGCCCTAATTTCCCCACAGGGATGAGTCCTATCTTATCTTATCTTATCTTATCTTATCTTTTCTTTTCTTTTCTTTTCTTAACAAGTGGACTATCTATATGTCAACGACAGGTCAACGTTTTTTATACTGATTTTAATAGAAAACAGTCCGTAAAGACATAGCAATTCAGCTTGTTATTTTCTGATGTTAGTATTTGCTTTTTCGTTCTGTTTTTGTTGTTGAAAAAAAGGAAGGGAAGGGAAAAAGCAATAAACAGAAGGTATCAAAAAAAAAGAAAGATTGCAGAAACAACATCCTAGGGGCCTGTTGACTTGTGTGTTCATTCTTGGCCTTAACTTGTCTCTCCAAATCCGATCCCAGTTTCACTCTCTGTGTGCAAATAAATCCCAATATCATCTGGTAGAATATTTTAACAGTAGTTGTCTTTAATGGAACGCTACCACTTCTCCAGGACTGAGAACTGTGTGTGTGTGTGTGTGTGTGTGTCATGACCAGGGCCGGCGCTAGCCATTTGGGTGCCCTAAGCACAAATGCTTGGTCAAATGCCACCCGCCCAACCAACCAACCAACCAACCAACCAACCACCCACCACCCAAGGAATAACAACCATTCAGAATTTCTTAGTTAGGTTCTCTTTACTTCCAAAATAACTGCTGCAAATAAATAATTTACATTAACAATGGCACCAAACATGAAAAGAAATAAATATATAAAGGTTAAAATTATAAATACCAAATACCACCACAATTACTAAAAACAAAGATTTGAAACTGAACAATGTAAACACAGTGCAAAAATAAATGTATGGTGCAAATAACATTATAAGTATGAATTTTACGAAGTATGAATTTTAAACTGCAAATAACCATACATAACTAGATTCTTCTTCCTCCTGGCCTTGAGCTGCTCCTTGCATGTATCTTAGCATTGACCCTGCATTCAGAAATACAGGACAAAATATTCAGGGATTCTACTGAAATGCATTTTTGATTGAACCAACATACAAAAATATTGCACACATTAGTCTTTTATATAGGCCTATGTGTCACTGGAACATTTAAACTTCAATACTCTATTTTAGCTTTAAACGAGGTCTGATGAGGCAGAATATAATAAATCTGTACATAATTTGACAACTCTGTGAATATTAAAATATACAAACACTGAGATTGTGTTTTTTTTTTCTAATTGCAGTTTCACCAACAGATGTCGCCCTTGGCCTATGAACCTCTTGAAAATGACCGCATAGAACAACAAAACTTATCTAAGATGGTCTAAGTTGGCAAAATCACATCACGTTCAGTTGCAGGGTTTTTCTGAAGTTCACCTTAACAAGAGCCGTTTCCCACTCATCACTTCATTACGTTGTGAAAGTGTCACTTGTAGCGTTACCTTTTCACTACACATCGTTTGATCATAATTGATAACAAATGCCAAAACAGCGTCCTGAAATGCAAAGCATACGCTAATAGGCTAACGTTACTTACCTGACTAAATCTCTGATGGCTAAAAGAAATAGCAAGCCCAGTTTAAGCATAATCAAACATAGCATTGCTAGCTAGCAACCCGAGGAAGGATTGCTAGTCTTATGCGCCGATTGCTAATGTTAACAGAAAACAGCCGAGTGTTGAATTGCATTCAATAACCTATAATCCATAATCAATATCCACAACGTAAAATAACTAGCTAGCCAGCATCAATAATTTGCAACGTAACACTTGAACATGAACATGGCTAGAAGCTTATTACTTAAGTTTATTGACGGTAGTAGTATTACCTAGCATAAGCATAGACATGCATACACGCAAGGGCTACAAACTAACATTTTTATTTAAAACATTGTCTTGCCTGCAAGCAACGCGCAAGCATTATCCCGCTGTCTCTTCTTCTTCCTTTTTTCCGCCCCCAGCTCTTGGTGCCTTTTCGAGGCCATGTCTAGGGGTCGGTGTCTGCCAAATTTGACATTGAAGCATAATCGAACAAACCACTGGGAGGTGGAGAAGGGGGGCACCAGAGGGCGACTGGAGAGAGGGCCGCACAGGAGATTCACCTTTTTCTCGACTAATTTGGTCTAGGCCTATATACTTTTGTATTGCTTTTGTATATTAACATGATTTAGACATATTTTATTTGTTATTTATACTAGTAGCCTATTGTGATGATTTTTCACAACCCAGTTTTTTTGGTGCCCCCCCAGGCACTTGGTGCCCTACGCGCAGTGCGTGATGTGCGTGTGCGGAGTGCCGGCACTGGTCATGACTTTGGTAAACACATTAAGTTATTATTTATTGCCTCTGAAGACCACCATTTATAAACTGCCAAAGGATTGTAGACACTTGCAGACATATGTTACACAGGGCTCATGT
Organism: Planiliza haematocheilus; assembly: GCA_005024645.1. NCBI lineage: Eukaryota > Metazoa > Chordata > Actinopteri > Mugiliformes > Mugilidae > Planiliza > Planiliza haematocheilus. The sequence continues at coordinate 1,431,990 of SRSE01000499.1, forward strand.
CTCGAGAACTGTGTGCCCTAGAATCAAACTTCTTTCTCCCCCTGATTCCTTACATAGGCCTCGTTCTAATGGACTATGCCACGCCCATTTCACCCTGCCATTTTTTCCACCACTTTGAACAATATTGCACCTCAAAGAAAAATCAACTCCTCCCAGCTCGTTCATCCAATTCTCACAAACTTGGCATGTATCATTTATAGACAAAGATAATAAAAGCTTATCAAAAGAAATTTAGCAGAAATATTGATTACAAAGTTAATGGCTTAATTGGATTCATTTTTACAGCATGGCGCAGTATAACTCCAAAGCTATTATTTTGTGAAGTATATACCCAAACTTAATCAAACATCATTAATAATAATATCATTCTCTAGCTTGACACATTTTGTGACCCTTGGTCTCTAGGGGACGCTCAAAAACTGCGATAGCTAACTTTGGCATGCGAAATTGTCATACACAATCTGTAACATAAACGGACTGCCGTTTTCTCAAGGTAAGATGATTCAATAAGTGGTTGAACATTGTTTTGGGTCACCGCAAGATACCTAACAAGTTTACTGGCAGCATAACCTACATCGAGGTTCAAAGTTAGAGCTAGTAAACTTGCTAACGGTCAAGCAAGACAGCAAACCGAGAGGTGAGTAAATGCTACATTTATTCCAATGCTGCACACTCTATGGGTTCATAACATGATACATATTATGCCACGCATAATATGCATGCATGAAATATTCAATTCTAAAAGAAGAAGGTACTTTAAATCTAATGTGAGTTACAAGCATGTGGTAATCAGAAACATTCCTCTGCAATTGGAAGAGTTCAAGTATTTCATACAAAATGTGTTAAGTTGCTGTCATCCAATTCATAAATCGTGTTTTCAGGTATTTTCAAGATCAAATATGGTTTACAGGTTACATCATTTTCACAGAATCACAAAGGTGCACGTGGAATCAAATTTCATGTCCAAGCTGGACGAATACCTTCCCAGGCTTCTGAACCTCTTCCACTCAAAGGGTGGGGCCATGGGATTGAAGTTGCAGACTATCCTACTGAAGGTATCTTAACTTTGATCATATTATGTTTAAGGATTTTGACTGTCTATTAAAATGGGTATTAAATAAGTGCATATCTTTTTAAAGAAAGCAGATTCTACACTGTAAAAAAAAATGTGTAGAATTTACGGTGAAATACTGGCAGCTGTGGTTGCCAAAAATTCACAGTCAAAATTACAGTTACAATGTAAAGGACATTACGGTATGCCATTTTGGCAACCGTAAATTTTGCAATCCACAACTGTTATTTATTTATGGTAGTGTGCTGCAATAATAACAGTTACATCGTAAACCTGTTTATGGTAATTTGCTCTCAAAGGAACAGTCTGTTTCCGTGATAAACATGGTTAAAAACTGTATAATATAGTACAGTATTTTACTGTAGCTAGTTAAAATTTACGGTGAAATACTGGCAGCTGTGGTTGCCAGAAATTCACCGTCAAATTTACAGTTACAATGTAAAGGACATTATGGTATGCCATTTTGGCAACCGTAAATTTTGCAATCCACAACTGTTATGCATTTACGGTAGTTTGCTGCAATAATAACAGTTGCATCGTAAACCTGTTTATGGTAATGTACTCTCAAAGAAATGGTCTGTTTCCGTGATAAGCATGGTTAAAAACTGTATAATATGGTACGGTATTTTACCGTAGCTAGTTCGAATTTACGGTGAAATATTGGCAGCTGTGGTTGCCAGAAATTCACCGTCAAAATAACGGTGACAATGTAGAGGACATTACAGTATCCTGATTTAGCAACCGTAAATTTTGCAGCACATAACTGTTATGTATTTATGGCATTTTGCTGGAAAAATAGTTATAACATAAACCTGATGCCGACAATTTTCTGTAAAAGTATAAGTCTGAAGTCAATCTCAGGAATAAACACAGCACAAATCTGTATGATATATTACAGTATTTTATGGCAGCTGCAGTTGACAGAATTTCATTGTAAAAAAAAAAATACAGTACAGCACATGAGGAATTACAGTTGGTTGGCACAGATATTACAATCAGTAACAGTCTATAACTCCATACTGATTATACATTAAACAAAAAGGTTCATCTCATTAATAAACCTGAACAAATTGTTTTTTGCTTTTATCACTCTGAAAAATAGATTGAACCAATCCAGCTTATCCAGTGTACTCACAAAGCACCATATGTCCATATGACAGATGAATAAACATGAAAAAAATAAGCTACTTGACCTCGATTGATCATGAGTAATGCGTCACTGAGCCTAGACTTGACAAAGATGGCACTGAACATGAGATAGTCTCACATGGATATGATGATGTTCAAGAAACTGGAACTTCAAGCATTCACCAGTCACCAGTTCTGATTGAAGAGTCACATGTTGTCCATCAGGTCTTCACTGTGGACTCGGCACAGTCATCCCTACAGCCAGAAAATAGAAACAACGCAAGAGTTAGACTGATACACTGTTTGAGCATGATGACTACACAGAGATAAAATCAGCCTTCTGTTTTTGGTTTTACTTGGATCCAGTGAGCTACAGTTAGAACCAGCACTCATCAGGGTGGAAAGAAGAGTTAAGTAGTAAGCCATCATCACTGTTTGTTTCACTACTGTTGAAACAAAGACCAAAACAAACCAAAAATCATGATATGAACCAAACCTTACATTTTATGAACTTTTAGATGTATTCTTAACATTTACTGCATCCAAATGATCTATTGGATATCTGTTCAGTTTACTTATCTTAAAGGAGATTCTGGATCTTAGTGATAACATGTAAACATTCTTTTCATTTTCATTCTTTTCAAGCCCAAAATCCCTAGTGGTGCCCCTGCTTCAATGAACAAAACGGCCGTCAAAAGTCATTAACAGTAACTTTATATTTGAGGACAAGATTTCGTAGATGTCCTTACCTCAGTAGATTGATCTCCCCGGGAGCAAGATGGTGTGTACACACTGAGTGGGGTGAAAACAGTAGACCTCCAATTGTCTTTTTTCTTTTCCTTTTTGCCAACAGCGTTAAATAGTCCCACCATAAGGTTGAACTGCAAACTTAAAATGTCAGCCATGTAGAGCAGTGCCTCAAACAGATGTCAAAATGCAACTGTACCGTAACTTGTTATAAGCTGTGAATGGAACACCTGTTTTTCAAAAATAAAACCAGAGCTCATTCTGACTAAACGTGTGGTTTTGAGAGACAATGTAGCTGCAATACACCTTTCTTTCAGCCTACTTCAGGCAAACATGACATAGCTCAAAAACCATCAGTTTTACTTAAATTTCAACCAATGTGTCACGTCTCAACAATCACTCACAGTGAATGACACTCAGTGAGTCTGACCATTCGATATTTATAGAGGAGGAGGGGAGGGGGAGAGGGGAAGGGGGGCGAGGGGGTCGAAAATGTAGGAAGCGAATATAGATTTTATTTTGAGAAGGCGACTGAGGAGGGCAAATAACTTTATTTTGAGATAGAAGGAAGGGCATATGAAGTTTTTGCATTTTCTGCTATCCACTACCTCCACACACGCGCAAATGGGTTCTCCCATCTTTGACCCCCAAGAACGAAGCACTCATGGTTTCCATGTCGTGTGTAGTCGTTTATGTTCAATCACTGAACCAGGTGCATTTTCTAATTAGCCCATCCTCCTGGCTGTAGAGCTGTGCTGATTAGAATCAGCTGGTTCATTGGCTGAGCAGAACAAATACATGGCATGGAAATGACTTGCCACAAGATCTATGTTATCATCACTTTGTAAACTTCTTCAAGTGTGTGGATGGACGGCGCTCAGGAGGGTTGAAAATGTAGGAAGGGAATATAGATTTTATTTTGAGGAGGCGACTGAGGAGGGCAGATAACTTTATTTAGAGATAGAAGGAAGGGCATATGAAGTTTTTGCATTTTCTGCTTTGCATTTGTTTGCACTGTATTATGCTATATATGTTTCATATATCCACTACCCCCACACACGCGCAAATGGGTTCTCCCATCTTTGACCCCAAAGAACGAAGCACTCATGGTTTCCATGTCGTGTATAGTCGTTTATGTTCAGTCACTGAACCAGGTGCATTTACTAATTAGCCCATCCTCCTGGCTGTAGAGATGTGCTGATTTTCTTCCCTAATAATCAGAATCTGCATCGGCCCCCCCAAAATCCATGTCAGTCGGGCTCTAACTTCAACATACTTGAAGTTACAGACTGGATTCAACTTGTAAAAACTAGTGATGGTGAGATGCAGGGGGGGCTGGGGGGAAAAAGTGGCCCGGGAGTCATTCACAGACTGGGCCACTTCATGTGCGGCGTGGGGAGCCAGCCAGCCGGCAACACAAGTTTCATATACCTTGATAAAAAAAAATGCATTTTATGTTTTTTTGGACCATAATCATGCAGTAATCATTAACCTGAACCCCTAAGTAGGCTGCAGTAAAATAATTAGCACAGTATAGTGATTTTACACAGCATGTAGTGGTTTTAATGGGAACAGGTCATACAATCAAATTTGGCCGACCAATTTGCCAGGCCGTTAGAACTGAATGACACTGACTGTATATACCATGGGCAATGATTTTTCTCAAGGGGCCACAACAGTAAATATCTTGGAGGGCCATGCCAGTAGGCTGAACTCAATCCTGTGCCCGTAGCATTGGTATGTTTTATTTTGCACTAGTGTTTTTAGTGAAGGGATGATCAAAACAGCAATTAGTCATACTTAAAGCATACTTGAAACGCTTTATTAACAATGAAGACATTCTCTTATAAAGTGCAGTTAATTCAATCTTAAATGAAATCTGTACCAATAGACTTTTAAAATATGAACAAAAGGTATTTATTTATTAACTGTTCTTTTTAATGACCATATGTATATTTACATTGGCTAATACTACTGTATATTAAATAAATGATCATTCATATTCAAGGCCCATAACTGCATCAGGTACATGTAAATATGTACATATGTACATGTAAATGTCACTAGCATGTCAGAGACGCTCCAGGTCACTACGTTAAGTTGTTTACGTTAGTTGAGTTAGTACGTTAGTTGAGAATTATTATTCGGGGGAAAAGATGACTGGCTGTCTGACCGGTACACTACAAAAACAACTGCGGGTGGAGGCTGCCATTGTTATTATCGTTACAGTAGCGTTACTAGCACCGACCGGAAGTTCTATTTCCCTACTCCGCGTTCCGGAAGCAGGAAGTGAGACATAAGCCTACTGGTTCGAGAAAGGGTTCATCTTTCTTCATGTGCACACGAAACCACCTACTGTCCAGAAGTATAATCACAGACAGCTGTAGCTCTAGTAATGTGTGATGCATTAATTTTTGGTGTCTGTAATGGCTCTTGGGAATGACTATGAATTACAGACAAAAGAAACAAAAAAATAAAACAATATGTATGAACAAATAGTTTCTCTACTTAAATTATCACATGTATGTTAGATATTTTGTGAATATATCCTGTGTGTATAATTTTTCCCAAAATGATAGTATCATATGATATGGCAGGTTGTGTAATGGTTTTCTGTCATTGTAGGCAAATGTCATGGACTTTCTGAAGCAGTCACGTGGTACAGCCGGGCAGCGAGGCTTCGGGCGTCATTATTTTCGGCCCCTCCCCTAAATGAAGCAGTGGAACTGTTTCATCTGGGTACTCTGGAGCTGAGTGGTCAAAGCACTGGTTTACTGTTGTTCAATTCAATTCAATTCAGCTTTATTTATATAGCGTCAAAAACAATACAAATCGTCTCAAGACGCTTTACAAGACCCGGCCTGAAACCCCCAGAGCAAGCCTGCAGGCGACGGTGGCAAGGAAAAACTCCCTTTTAACAGGAAGAAACCTTGAGCAGAACCCAGCTCATATGGAGGGACCCATCTGCCTAAGGCCAGCCGGGTACAGACAGAGAAAGGGAACAGCAAGATAAACATACATCAGTCATAGATACACACATCTGACAAAAGCATACAGGTGGGATGCTATGGTACAAACTAATGATGTTACATGACGGTTAGAAAATGTAAGGGGAATCATCAGCAGGTTGGAGAATCGTTCATTCAGGTAGGAGTGGATAACAGCAGGATTCCATGGAGACTGGGCAGGCTGATGAGACCACGACAACAGATGTAGTATGGAGCTCCACAGGAAACACTCAACTCCAGGCCAGAGATACTCGGAAGAAGGGAGAGCAGCAGTAAACATTCTACATAGTAATAGCACAGAATTGCATGACTAGTAGCAGATAGGAATTTAGAGGGCAGGAGCTCTGTGCCAGAGAAAAGAAAGTGGAGGACACGAGAGTGGAGATAGAAGAAAGAAGAATGTTTGTTGCATTGTCCCCCAGCAGCCTAGGCCTATAGCAGCATAACTAAGGGATGGTTTAGTCCAGCCCTAGCTATAAGCTTGATCAAAAAGGAAAGTCTTAAGCCTGACCTTAAAAATAGAGAGAGTGTCTGCTTCCCGAACCCAAACTGGGAGCTGGTTCCACAGGAGAGGAGCCTGATAGCTGAAAGCTCTACCTCCCATTCTACTTTTTAAAATTCTAGGAACCACAAGTAGGCCTGCACTTTCAGACCGAAGTGATCTGTTGGGATAATATGGTACAATGAGGTCTTTAAGATATGATGGAGCTAGGCCTTTGAGGGCCTTGTATGTAAGGAGGAGGATTTTAAATTCTATTCTAGACTTTAAGGGGAGCCAGTGAAGAGAAGCTAAAACTGGAGTAATATGATCTCTCTTGCTAATTCCTGTCAATGCTCTTGCTGCAGCATTTTGAATCAGTTGGAGGCTTTTTAAAGAGTTATTTGGACAGCCAGACAGTAATGAATTACAGTAATCCAGTCTGGAAGACACAAATGCATGAACTAGTTTCTCAGCGTCACTCTGAGACAGGATGTTCCTAATTTTGATGATATTACGTAGATGAAAGAAGGCAGTCCTGGTTACTTGCTTAATGTGACATTTAAAGGACATATCCTCATCAAATATAACACCAAGGTTTTTCACAGTAGTACTGGAGGCCAAGGTAATGCCATCCAAAGAAACCATGTGATTAGATAATGAATCTCTGAGATGCTTAGGACCAAATACAATAACTTCTGTTTTGTCTGAGTTTAAGAGTAAGAAATTACAGGTCATCCAAGCCTTTATGTCTTTAAGGCATGCTTGGAGTTTAACCAGCTGATTAGTTTCATCTGGTTTCATAGATAAATATAGCTGGGTGTCATCTGCGTAACAATGGAAGTTTATGCCATGTTTTCTAATAATCTTCCCTAATGGCAACATGTATAATGTGAAGAGTATTGGTCCCAGCACAGAACCCTATTGTTGAGGACATACACTATATTACCAAAAGTATTCGCTCACCTGCCTTTACTCATTCTATGAACTGAAGTGCCATCCCATTCCTAACTCATAGAATTCAATATGATGTCGGTCCACCTTTTGCAGCTATTACAGCTTCAACTCTTCTGGGAAGACTGTCCACAAGGTTGAGGAGAGTGTTTATAGGAATTTTTGACCATTCTTCCAAAAGCGCATTGGTGAGGTCACACACTGATGTTGGTCGAGAAGGCCTGGCTCTCAGTCTCCGCTCTAATTCATCCCAAAGGTGTTCTATCGGGTTCAGGTCAGGACTCTGTGCAGGCCAGTCAAGTTCATCCACACCAGACTCTGTCATCCACGTCTTTATGGACCTTGCTTTGTGCACTGGTGCACAGTCATGTTGGAAGAGGAAGGGGCCCGCTCCAAACTGTTCCCACAAGGTTGGGAGCATGGAATTGTCCAAAATGTTTTGGTATCCTGAAGCATTCAATGTTCCTTTCACTGGAACTAAGGGGCCAAGCCCAGCTCCTGAAAAACAACCCCATACCATAATTCCTCCTCCACCAAATTTCACAGTTGGCACAATGCAATCTGAAATGTACCGTTCTCCTGGCAACCTCCAAACCCAGACTCGTCCATCAGATTGCCAGATGGAAAAGCGTGATTCATCACTCCAGAGAACGCGTCTCCACTGCTCTAGAGGCCAGTGGCGGCGTGCTTTACACCATTGCATCCGACGCCTTGCATTGCACTTGGTGATGTGTGGCTTGGCTGCAGCTGCTCGGCCATGGAAACCCATTCCATGAAGCTCTCTGCGTACTGTACTTGGGCTAATCTGAAGGTCACATGAAGTTTGTAGCTCTGTAGCAATTGACTGTGCAGAAAGTCGGCGACCTCTTTGCACTATGCGCTTCAGCATCCGCTGACCCCTCTCCGTCACTTTACGTGGCCTACCACTTCGTGGCTGAGTTGCTGTTGTTCCCAAACGCTTCCATTTTGTTATAATAGAGCTGACAGTTGACTGTGGAATATTTAGGAGCGAAGAAATTTCACGACTGGATTTGTTGCACAAGTGGCATCCTATGACAGTTCCACGCTGGAATTCACTGAGCTCCTGAGAGCGGCCCATTCTTTCACAAATGTCTTGTTTCACAGTCTGCATGCCTGAGTGCTTGAATTTATACACCTGGGGCCAGGCCAAGTGATTAGAACACCTGATTCTGATCATTTGAATGGGTGAGCGAATACTTTTGGTAATATAGTGTAGGTTTGATTCCTGCTTTAGTCTCGTCGTTGAATGTAATTTCCCCAGTTGCTTGCTTTAGTAATTCAGCAATGGCGCTCAGCTGCTTTCAGCGTTCTCTCCAGTTCTTCCTCTTCTTCCTAGGAAATCCTACTTCCCATGCATGTAAATTCACCAAACTGTGCAAAGATTTACTCAACTCCAAGCACATCAATATTATAATATATCAATATTCCTCATGGGGGGTTCTAAACTTTTAAAAATTTGAACATTCCTAATAAACCACCCGAAATGCTGTAGTTCTGCAACTCTCACCAAAATGTAGCCACAACACTTGAGAAACTTTTATACATTAAATTATGATGACCATCACTTTAAAAAAAAAAAAAAAACTAATTGAATCTTGTTCCACAATTTTTGCTCAATAACAGGATTTTTTGACATTTTGACTTTTGATTTTTTGAAATCTGCCTTGACAACTGCTGCCGAGCAGCTTGTGATGCCACAGTCAGTTAGCTCAATGACTTAGTGGATGGTTCTTGATATCAGAGATCGGGGTTTAAGCCTTAGCTAAGGCCAGGTAGATGTTACAATATTGATCTTCTTGTTGTCGCCCTATTTTGTATCTTGTTGCTCAAAATTGCCTAAGTTTGTCCAAAACTGCATGGCCCTGACTACTGCTGCAAAGCAGCTTTAGTGTTAAATTTATATTGGCTAGCCAATACAATGTAGGATGAATTCATAGATTCATCCTACATTAACATAGTAAGTAACAGTAACTTAATGTATATCTTTTAACGAATTTAAATGTACGCGTTAGCAAATTCTGTAATTTATACTGAATAATACTGTACATTTTAGGGTAATTACCCGCTTTTGAATTTACGGTATCTTACCATCAGTTTTCCAAACATAAACAAGGATAACAGTAAAATCTTGTGTTTTTTATGTAGTTTTCCCGTAAAAGTTAAAGTTATATACTGTTTATTTATTTATAGGAATTCACCGTATTTACTACGGTCATATACAATTTTGAGATTTACAGTTTTTTACCGTTGCTATTTGACGGTTTTTTACTGTATTTTTTACTGATTTTTTTTACAGTGTATACACCCAATGGGTACCTAATTAGACATTGTCTAGTCAGACATTGTCAAAAATGTGACCACTTAGCTCATGTAAAACATATTCATTTTTAAACACAGATTAGAAATGTGCTCTATATTTGTTTTACATGTATTACTCTGTTCTTACCAGTGTATCAAATCAAATCAGTGTTATTTGTATAGCCCAGATTGACAAAACACATTTGCCTCAGAGCACAAAGTTTATCTTCAAGTGTATCTTCTGTTTAAAAGGAAATGTCTGGCTATTTTGGCTGGCTAGCTGCTTACATGTTAACATTTTGGGAAATAGCCAATGTTTGCAGTTTTTTGAAGTCTTACATTGTTAGAATTATGTTGCTTCTGTTCCTCTACTGTAAATTTGAAGGTACAAACAGCAGTGCATGTTATCATAAAATGTAGAAACAGGTAAGCAGCTAGTTTGTCCAAAGATGACAAAACTCCCCTCCCTGCTCATTAATTCAATGATAAAATAACATTCAAAATGTTTTGAATTTATGGAAGTTTATTTTCTTTTCCTGGACTAGTGACTTCTTAGAGTTCTAGATGGTCCTCTGGAAACCTCAGTTAGGTCATGGGGTGTTTCATAAGATTGGTCTCTCAGGCAGCACATAAAGGGCTCATTGACAGTGGTTAATGTTTAATAACTCTTGTTTATTAAAAACTGCACCATCAACATAACCAGTAACATTGTCATCCATTGTTTGATGTTGTACCTTAGGGAATCTGCTGAGCACCTCTTTAAAGAGTATGATGTAAGTTAAAATATACATTAAAATATACAAAAGGTAATCTCTCTGTGTCTTATCTCTGTTTATTTAGGGCCTTCTCCTTTAGCTGTATAGCCTGAAATACAGAATGTTCTTCTTTTTCTTGTATTTTAGGATGCAGATGAGGACAGTGGTGCACAAGACCTTGCTGTACAAGGGATGAAAATCTATAGCATCCAGACTAAACTGTCAGAGGACATCGCAATTGTGACAGAGGGCACAAAGGTCCTGACCGGTCTGGGTAACTTTCCAAGGGCTTGTGCCATGCTCATGTAGCTCAGGTTAGCAATAGTTTTGTTTAAATTTACTTAATTAAATCAATAGATTTTAATCAAATTTGTAATACTTAAAATATATTCAATTATATTACGTGTCACTTTGTTGCCACCAGTATGTATCGGCAGTCAGATCAGCACCAGAATGCTGATGGGCTCTCCATTGTCTGTTACACACCCTGAGCCCACACAAGTTGAGATCTTCTACTTCAAGGAAGTGTCGGCTGCTCCAGTAATGTCGACTCATGTGAAGAAATATACAAGCACTGACCCAGTTCTGTCAGAGTTTATGGACATTGTCATTCATGGCAGAGGAAAGATGATATCAAGCTTGAAGCCTTACTTGGTGAGACAAAATTAGCTTTCAGTATAGTCTGGATGTTTATTGTGGGGCTGTTCTGTTTGCCAGAAACTGAGAAACCTCCCACAGCTGGTGCTATTACATCGATGGGACTGGCCAGAAGAACCATGGCAAAAAATCCACATTGTCCTTACTGGACCACTGGAAAACCATATGTTCTTAGTGGTAGTCGACACTCATAGTAAATGGCCAGAACCACAACAGCTTGTTAGGGATAATGGCCCACAACTCGCCTCTGAAGAGTTCAAGACATTCATGGAAGAAAATGGTATTCAGTATATCAAGTCTGCACGATATCACCCAGCTAAAAATGGACTTGCTGAAAGATTTGTTGAAACCATGAAGCAAGCTCTCAAGTCCTCTCAAGGCACACAGTCACTCAACCAGCGTCTCAGTGCTTTTCTGTTGTCATACCGAAACACACGTCATGCGACAAGGTGACTCCTGACTTGTCTATGCTCAAGAGACAGCTCCACACTCGACTTGACCTTCTGAGACCTCAGAAGACAAAAGAGGTTGTGCACCATCAACAGAGAGCTCAGATGGAGAGACGAGCAAAAGTAAAGTTCCGGAGTTTCACAGCTGGAGATAGGTGCTGCACGGAACTATGCTGGTGGACTAAAGTTGATACCTACAACCATTTTTGCAAAGACAGGTCATGTGTCATATATAGTAGAATCCAGTGAACATCTCTTCTGGAGCACACTCATCGATGAACTACTCCACTGTTCTGTTGTGTGTTGACTACATAAGTTTGCCCCATGGGCTACAGGACGTCCATCTGTGTTACGTCCTCTTCCGGTTGTCATACACAATCTGTAACATATACGTTGCCATTTGCCCACTCAGCTTCTGACGTCGTTATGTCGGCATAGCCACGATTGCGTATATTATTTTGCTTATAGTTTAGCCATTATGCGCTACTATATAGGTGTCTCTGTGTCCTCTTCTTCTTGTACACATCTGACTTCCAGTACAACTCTGAGCTCTACCACATGCAGAAATACTCACTGTGACACTGTGATAGTTGGCTGTATCAAGGATAGATGGACGGTCTGGCGGAAGGTGGAGCAGATACGCTATGCAGGGAGGAGCTCATTCCTAAACGAGGCTCCACCTCCATTATCTGGTTTACTTTTAACCCCTTAACGTCAGAATAGATTTTCAATTATATAAAGAAATTAAATATTTGTATTTTTGTTTACCACTCCAGCCAGTCCTATGAGAAAATAGTGCTTGCAAAAGGTTTCTAGGGAATTTTTCCTTGCTACCGACTGGGCGACTGTGGCTCAGTAGGTAGAGCGGGTTATCCACGAACCAGAGGGTTAGCGGTTCGATCCCCGGAATGTGCCACATGTCGAAGTGTCCTTGAGCAAGACACTGAACCCCCAGTTGCTCCCAGTGCGTGGCACTGGTGTGTGAATGTGTGCGTGCTTGTGTGAGTGAATGGGTAGATGTGTCTCTGACTGTAAAAGCGCTTTGAGTACCAATAGGTAGAAAAGCGCTATATAAAAGCAAGGCCATTTACCATTTACCATTTACCGTCACCTTCAGACTTGCTCTGGGGCTTTCAAGCTGGGTTTTGGTAAAGCGTCTTGAGACGATTTATATTGTTATTGATGCTATATAAATGAAATTGAATTGAACTGAAACCGACATTGGAGTATTACATGCGTTATTTCGGCTGCAGTCTGAATGGAAAAAGTGCGTCGTGAATTCACGACACTTGCCATGAAGGAGTTAAGAAGTCTGATGCGGAGCAGCAAATTACAACATGCAAGGTTTGCAAACAAATAGTGCATAAAAAGGACAGTAACACCACTAATTTGTCCCACCATCTCAAACACAAGCACAAACCAGAAATGAAGAAAGCCAGAAAATGCGCAAGGATGCAGAAACAGTGTCAACTTCATCCAAAGAGTCCGGTAAAAAAAATAACAACAATTCAAATAAAACTTGCCGATACATTACAGTCAAAAAAGATTAGGCTGAATTTATCATCATTTTTATCATTACCATAATAAATACCAGAAATTATCGGGATACATTTTTTAGTCCATATTGCCCATCCCTACTGGACACTCTGTCATTGCCATGTCTGTCTATTTCTACTACATGTGATGACTGTGACTTTCATTTATTCATTTCCTTCATCTGTTTACAGTCTAATTTAATTGCACACAGTCCTCCTCCAAAAACAAAAATATAGTTGTATAAAATATTTTATTAACATTTTATTTCTAGTTACTTTCTATTTTTTATATAGTTTTTGTATTGTATGTTCAGTGTATGTTACTGCTACTGGATGCTTGAATTTCCTTCGGGATCAATAAAGCTGTGTTTTTCAACCACTGTGCCATGGCACACTAGTATGCCGTGAGAGATCGTCAAGTGTGCTGTGGGAAATTATCCAATTTCACCGAATGGTCTAAAAAACATGTTTTGAAAACAAATTACTTATTGCCTGCAAATAATATGCCATTGTCAAGTGTCTGTGTATCAGAGGTTGCGCTGGACTTTTTCATTGTCTGTGACTATTGACTGTATATACTAGACGCAGTGCCATAGAGAGAGAAAGTTGCGGCACTCCCATAGACCTCCGTTGTAAAAAATGGCGGCGCTTTTAACCGCCTACTTCCGGGATTTGAAAATCGGATTAGTTCCAAATACTGTCATTTGGGCGTTGGACCTCATTCACTTACATTGCTGCACATTGAGTCGTTCCAGAGGTAAGTTGCTGAAATATCAACCTCTTTTGAATTGTCAACTGTCTATATTGTATCAGAGGCCCTTTGCGATGCTTATACTGGTCTTCATTTGTATATGCACGGCGTAATTATTTATATTTTATCTTGGTTGTTTCAACCAATTTTCTAGCATTGCCTGCTAGCTAATTAGCCAGTGCGACTTCCCCTGCTATGAAGGTAGTTCGGTGATGAATCGCTACCACCTTTATAGCAACTTTTATTTAATTGAATTTTGGGATATACTAACTTTTCATTATGTGACATATTGGCTTACTTAATTTGTTGTACTGTTCCTGTTCCATGTTCACTTGGCTAGTGTACAGTTTGCCCAGCGCTACTTGCTGATGCATGATGAGATGCTGATAGATTGCTATCCCATGCCATGAGCTCATGATCAGGGTATGTCTAGGCATTGTGATGTGATGATTTGAGCGAGGGTTATTTAATTAGGAATGACGGGAATTTCAGGACTGGCGAGTTTGAGTGGTAAACGCTGAGGTTCCCTATCTGTTGTAGTTTTGATAATATATGCATGGCTTAATCTTAAAATATACATTCTTAGTCTTAACATAATCATGTTTCACGTTGTGGTCCTGGGGGTGGCCACTCATCAGAAGAAGTGAGCTAGCTTCTAGGAGAATTCTGAACGGACCGGCATGGCAAACCTCTTTTTCTTTGCTTTGAGCAAAATCACGGGTTTTTCGTTGTCACCCTGCCTCTCCAAATGCAAAAATGACAAAAGTTCTGCAATGTTTGGAACGCAAACTGTGATGAGAGACAAGAGCCAATTAATAAGGTCTGTGATGTTCTGGTTTTGGTTTGCATATATGAAGTTCAAATAACAGAAGTCAGAGAAACAGGCGGTTACTGACAGTTTCTTCTGTCTTGTTTTGTGTCTGTATGTTTTTGTAAAGTGTCCTTGGGAGTCCTGAAAGGTGCTTATAAATAAAATGTATTATTATTATTAGTTACACATCTTTTTATTCTTTATGGCCAGAAAACGTTTGCCTGTGAGTATTATTTTATGTACAGATGTTGTAAGACTGCATTTAAAGAATGTTTTGTTCATTAACGCAAATTGTACTTAAAAAAATACATTCGCTAATCCGTTCACGCTAACCGCTAGCATCGCTATAGAATTTTCAATATAAATTAGCATTAAGCTAGCGGATTCGGTTCTGTTAGTTGCTACATGCTACTTTTATGTTTGTATGTGAATGAATTTAGTTGAAGATTATATGATGAGATGAATGATCATATCATACAAACGTATGTGTGTTTTTATAGTGACTCCTGAGTAAAGTCTGAAAAGAAATCTCAGCTTCTTTCTTGGGAAACTGTTCGCTATCTGCCGAGCTGGTGTAGCAGGCTAGAAGACGCCACACACACACGAGCAGGGGCAGAATAAGGTCACTCGACACCGAGTGGTCAGGGGTGTGAATTGCAATCTGTCAAAATGACGGATGGCCTTCAGATTTTTCTTTCACATCTTAAAAAAAACAGTCAATGACGGAAAATATTCGGCTAATGCGACCCCTGCTGTGTTGCATTTTTCTTTGCGCTTATTTGATTTCTTTTCAAGACAATTTGACAAGAATGACTTTATATTGTTAATATGGGCTACAGAGTTTTTTTATTTAACATGGTAACAGGTAGCTAATAACCTGAAACTGGTGCAGCTATTCCCACTAACGACTGGGTACTTACCTGTTGTGAGGGGGGACTGTTTTGGTCCCTGTCCTCTTCCCTGTGAATGGTTCTCTAACGACTCTTGTCCGTCTGAGGCTCCAGTGTCAAGGTGTGAAAGAGACTGAAACTTCTTGGGGACAGAAGTTAACACTGTATTGTAAATAGATGGCAAATTGAATCTCAGTCCACCTCCTCTGTTTAGTGAAGGTTTTTACTCTTTTACTTTATAATTACTATGCGATTTGAACTTAAGTGTAACTAAATGAGAATATCCCAGAGGAAAAGAAAATTCAAAAAGAGATCTCAAAAATGTTTCATTTACTTCTCCTAGACAACTATGAGATCTGTGTGACAGCAAACTGAGACTAAGGGTTATTTCTCCTGTGTCTCATCTTTTTCTCTGGAGCAATAAGATGCACTAAATCTCAATTTAGTCTCCTCTTAAGTTTCAGACGAGATCTCAACAAGCTCTAATATAATTCTCAGAGTTTCTCAACTTTTATGTCTCTTTGTGATATCATGCAGAGAAATCAGAGAGCTCTCTCTATAAACTCAAACTATTCTCATTCTAGCTTCAGTTTATCCATCTCATACTAAGCTCAGACAGAGCTCTCCACAAGCACTCATTGATTTCTCAGACTAAGATCAATGTTTTGGACGTTGACTTTATATGTAATCCACATGATTTTTTTTAAATGATATAAAACTGTACTGTAATCAGAATGATTGAAAATATATGATTGTAGGTTGCAAAGACCTTCTGCTTTTATATTAATTATATTTTCTATGAATCATTTTAAGTATTCCAATGCACATAATTCATTTTCATTTTCATGAACCACATAAAACATAAAATAAAATCAACAGTAATTTATTGGTAATTTGAGAGCAATATTTCAACAAGTCCAATATCAGAATATAGTCAAAATAGTTTTTGTACCAAACATTTAAGTCTGTTAAGTCTGCTGTTTTGAATTTGAATAAAGAGATTGCTTTATTCATTCCAAAAGGGAAATCAATTTGTCTGTCAGCTCATTTGCTACACTGAAAAAACGAACTTTTAGGTCTAGTAATATATATCAAGAAAACAGTCATAATATCTACATTATAATATTAAGTTTCAGTGACAACATAATTAAATTGTGAATATATACATATTTTTTCCATGTAATAAATGTACTGCAAGATAAGAGTACGATTTGTCATACATTTTCTAGTAATATTTACTCATTTCATAGTCCTTGCGCATAAACCTAAAAATATGAAATACATTTTACTCGAAAATGCAGCCCGCTTGATATCTGCGCATGCGCAATGAACAACGTGCCGCGCATGCTCCTGGGACCAGTTACCGCCAGCGGAGATCCAACGGATCACCGTCATCTGAATGCATCGTTTGAATTTACTGCACAACATTTCTTCACCGTGCTAAGAGGTGAGTTTAAGATACGTCCATTTATGTTTGCTGTAGTAAGACGTTAATATTAGTTGTTTTATTTCATCCTATTTGACTTTTTCGCTTTACCCCACCCCATACCCCACTTTGAACTTAAGGACGGTTGGCGGCAGTCGCTTGTCACCAGTATGATTAAGTACGGATATTAATGTCTTGATAAATGTTTTATGTCGATAATTACTTATGACTTGCTGTAGACTTGTAATGGCGTGCAAAACTCTTCGGAGTTTGCTTCGTTGTGTATATCAGTTCGGTAACGTTATGTGTGCGCTGAACCGCAAAATGGCGGCTAGCATTAGCAGCATTAGAGGCAGGGGTGAGTAACGGAGTGACGTTACCGAACTCCTTACTTTTACAGCCTCGGTCGTTTTTACCGATTCACTTTAGATGTGTGTAGTACCGTGGCGGGCGGCGGACGGGAGGACGCACCGTCACCGTGACCATCAGCGTCAGATGCAGAGGGGGAGAGCAACTGAGAGAGATCAGGGTGTAGAGCAGGGGGCTTAAACGTTTTACAGCAGGTAGATATATATATATATATATATACTACCCAGTATGGGTACCTTATTATTGTTTGTAAAAAAAAATACATACGAGAAGAGAGGAAAAAGGATACGTCTGCACACTGTTCCATATGCTCCCAAAAAAAATGTTTTTATGATTGTATTTTTTTGTGATCCCCCCGATTGTAATTGTTGTTTGCCACTTTGAAGTGTTCTCACTTTTCTGATTACTATACCTGCCCACTTCCTTGCTGTATTTATACCCCGCCCCTGACACATGTTCATTTCAAATACCTGACGCAGACCCTTGCGTGGGTCAAGCGTTGTGGGTCTGCGCACGTGCACACACATACACGCGATCAAAAGGTTTAGGTCATTGTTTTAATATGACACTTTTTTGTTCTTTTACAGGGTTACTGTAAGGAGGAGCCAGTGCTGTGGACAGCGTCACCTTTAGGAGGAGCCAGTGCTGGACAGTTAGTTTCTCTATTGTTAAGTATTTTTATTTAGAAATGATGGAGACTTGAACAGGTCCAAGATTGACTGAACAATGCAATGAGATGGTCATGCAAAAGTTGCAATTTCAGGACATCAACACGTTTAGAGCTCTTAAAGCATTATAGATTGAAACATTTGCACACTTCCCTGTTTGTACTCTGATTGTCTTTGTTCCTTTAAAGGTTGGGGTGCACTTAAAACACATTTGTCTCGAGATCATCCAGAACCTGAGCAGTTAGGGCAAATTGTTTCTTTTTCGTGTCTTGTTTGTATATGTGTGGTTTTCACACAGAGAAACAATATTTTGAACACCTTGGGACTCATTTGAAAAAACACGAAACTATCCAGTGTGTTTTTAAAGGGTGTGACTATAGCACTTATATATATACAACCTTTGCACTGCGCTACACTTTTGAGGCATTTCAGAAACTTTTCCTTGAATTGGATGGGATTAAGCTCTCCCCAAAAGTGCACACTTTGAAGGTTAGGTGGCTGTCTTGAATGGTGCACACACATGCCCACCCATTCATCTGTTCCCTTTTCTGTACTTGTTGTCATGTTGTCTTTCTGAAATGTGTTGAGGCACTTGTTTGCATTTGCTCATTTGCTTCTCAAGTTAAGATGTGATGGAAAAAATGCGTCATTGGTGACAATTTTGTGATTGCGCAGTTCGAATGCATCAGTGTTTTAGTGCGCTTTTTATAAAGACTTTTACTTAAAGCACTATTCCAGATGTTATCAATTCAGTGCTTGTCAGTGCTTGTCTTTATGTAAGTTCTTTTGATTTCATACTTGCTTTGGTGATGTGAGCATCTATCACCCATACCAATAAAGCTTTTTGAAGGCTAAGCAAATAAGTGAACTTTGCGTTGGGATCTTTGTCAAATTATTTCAAACGTGAAGACTAACCAAAAACCTAATAAAGGTTGGGGTTATTAAAAAAAAAGATTTATTCAGTATTAGGATGAGAGTAACTTGATTACTGTAACTAAATAGAACTAAACTCAAATATGTAATGGAGTAGGAGTTACTTAATATCTTGATAAATGTTGCTTACTGTAATGTAGTAAGAGTTACTTAATATCTTCAAAAATGTTAGATTTAGTGGCAAGTATATTTTACTTGAAAAAATTTACTTACTTAGTGTGAGTGCAAATAGTTACGAGGATTTTATTAAGTAAATCTCACAAGTTATTTTTTTCAGTGTATAGAATTATAGCTTGTGTGTGGGTGTGCGCGCGTGTGTGCATGCATGTGCGTGCTTGCCATATTGCTCCACAGTAGCTCCAGTATTGCTCATTTTCTTCTCCAAGGAGAAATAAAGGAGCCATTAAAAACACTGAATTGAGATTAGCAAGGTATCTCCCTTAACTCTCAAGTATGACTCCCCTAATTACTGTGTCTCACCTATTGCTCCTAGTGAATTTTAGGAGAAACATATGAGAAACATTTTAGTCAAAATAGAAACTAAAATGAGGCTGAGATGAGAATCTCAAATTTGTCTCCAGAGCTACAGAAGAGCAAGCTCTGAGCAGTAAATTTTTCCTCTGGGATGGTATATGTAGTGTATCAAATAAGTAAACTCATTTTGATAACTTTTCCATTGCTGATCCGTGGATGTCTCAGCATGGTCAATTGTGGCATCATACTTCTTAACACTCATGTTAATGTGAAGTGCTGGAGGGTTCATCAGTTCATTCTCACAACATGATATCACTGCAATGTCCGCAGGATCTCTCTGCTGAGAGCTTCCCCTCATAGGCAGCTTGAAATCAGCATTGTTGGAGTTTGGATGACCTTTCACCATACTCTGATGGTTCTCCATCTGTAACCAAAGCAAAAGGGATCCCCAGAGGAAAACAAAGAGAATAGCTCCTCCGATCACAAACCAGAGTGAGCCGCCCCCTCGACCTCGGCCTTCGAGACGAATCTGCACCTTGTCGCACGCACCCGTTCTGGTTTGCCTTCGACTTTCAGAGCTGTTGTCCACAGTAACACCTGATATGGACCCTTCCAGCTAGGAGACAAAGACACCTTTTTCAAAGACTTTATTAGTACAAAATGCCCCTCTTTGAAAGGGTGAATGGGCTCATCAGAATGTCTCGGAAGTCTGTCTGCCCCTGTTATGTCCAGGGCTAATTTCTTTAAGTTTTCTCTAAGTCTTTTTAAGTTCACAGGTGATCAGAGGCTCCTCCCCATCGTTTTCCATCCTGATCTCTGGCACCTGTTTGGAGGCCTTTAAGAGCTCTGGGTAGCTCCACCCACGCTCTCTCTCTCACACACTGCAGCTTGGGCCTGCTGCAATGTCACCAGCCACCATTTTGTGTTCATTGTGATCCTTGGTTTGCTTTTCATTTACAATAAAGGTTATTTTGATTGCATATGCTGGTCTTTGTCACCTATGTTGCTTCCCAAGAGCCAGGGTCGTAACATATTGGGGGCTCGTCCGGGATGCGAGAGGTCCCGGGATAACTCCTGATGAGTCTTGCATTTCACTAGACTGTGCAATAGTGGTGTGCTGTGTGGCATTGTGGCCTGGGGCTGCTTTGTTTGTTCTCCTGGGCCCTCATTTATCAACCGTGCGTACGCACAGATCTGTGCGTAATGAATGCGTACGAACATTCCCAAGCAAAGTATGGAATTTATCAACTTGTACTTGTGCTTAGGAATGTGCGTATATTTAAGCACAGCTCTGACCATGCGTACACACAAAATCTAGTGGTAGAACAGTGGAACTACAAATAAAACCCAGTAGAGGAGTCACAGTGTTCAGCAATCTCAAACTTCACACATGTTCCTTGTTGGCTCCAATTAATAAAATGTATCAATTAGTAATTTGGCAGACATTTTGAATAATTTGTGTGACAAGCTATAAAAGACAGCTGTGACAGGACAAGAAGTCTTACAAGTCGCTACAAATACAAAAACATGGCTTATATTGCGCTGCTGGAAGACATGGAGAACCGTGCGCTTTGCAGGGAACGAGTTTTCAAAGACCGCGCTGATCTGTTCAGTGAGTCCACAGAATGGCTTCTTAGCAGATACCGCTTCCCCAAAAACATTTTAATTGATTTATGCCGTGATTTACAACCCCTGTTGGAACGTGAGACAAAACGCACCAAAGCCATTCCAGTGCACATCCAGCTCCTGTCCACCCTGGGATTTTTGGCCACCGGAACATTTCAACGTGAGATTGGAGACATATGCGGCATTTCGCAGCCAACATTTAGTAGAATCATGCCGGAGGTGTTGGATGCAATAATTTCTCTGGCCTCAACTTACATCCAGTTCCCATACGCGCATCACCAACAAGCCGAAATAAAACGAGGATTTCACACCATCGCCGGATTCCCAAACATAATTGGAGCCATAGACTGCACCCACATAGCAATAAAAGCACCATCACACAATGAATTTAATTATGTCAACAGGAAAGGATTTCATTCCATCAATACACAAATAATCTGCGATGCACATATGTATCTGTTAAACGTTGTTGCCCGGTGGCCTGGAGGAACCCACGACTCATTCATTCTGCGTAACAGCTCTGTGGGTGTGCGCCTCGAAGCTGGAGTTGTTGACGATGGCTGGCTTATTGGTGAGTGTTACAACATTTCAAAACTATTTTCTGGGCTTCGTATGGTTGATTATGTCTCTATAGGTGATCGTGGATATCCACTAAAGACGTGGCTGATGACCCCCGTTGCCAACCCAGGGACCCCGCAGGAACAGCACTACAACCGGGCCCATGCGCGCTCAAGAACAGTCGTTGAGCGCGCAATAGGCCTGCTGAAAGGCCGATGGCTGTGCCTGTCCGGCGTGGGGGGGACACTTCAATATAAGCCCGAAAAAGTCTGCCACATCATCTTGGCTTGCTGTGTGCTACATAATTTAGCCATCAGACAAGGGGTTCCTCTGCAGGAACAACCCCAAGCAGACGAGCCCATGCCCAACGCAGAGCTTTTCCCACCCCCTCATGCTGCTGCCATTCAAACTAGAGAGAGAATCATACGGAGATTTTAAGTAAGTCTGCCTGTATGATCTTTTAAAAGTGAGAAATTTCAGATCAAAGGTGTACATGGGACAAATAATGTCAACATCACTCAATATTTTAAAGCTTATTTATTTAACATTTGTGTTGCGCATGAGGCAATCTGTTTCAGCGACTCATTTATTTGCAGTAACGTTTGTGCAATGTTGCCCAGCTGATCCTTTATGTCATTAATGGATCTGGTGGTGTCTCGCTGATTTTGTAGGACTGCCTCCGTCAGAACCCTCGGTCCCTGACGCACCGAAAAGGTTCTGGATGGCCCTGGCTGCTCCTGTTCCTCCAACTCCCCCGGCTCTTCCACCGTCTCCGGCTCCTGAGGGCTGGCGGGGCTCGCTTGAGTTTCTGAGTTATTGAAGAAAAATCACATGATTGTCACGTTATCATATCACGTTAATTTCAATTCAAATTCAGAAAGTAAACTGTCTAATAAATGTTTATGAAACATCTCAGTCCAGCTTTTTATTTTACCTTCTGTGTGACTGGTCGATGGCACAGCTGTTGGGAGAGAGTCCGTGTCTCCATCCGGAATAATGCCATTCAGCGCTGTGTCTCCAATTATACTTGCAATGCGTGTATCCATTGGTGTGAGCTCAGTTGTTGTTTGTCCTCCTCCGGTAGCGGTTATTTGTTGTCTGTGGGCTGTGACGTTTTTTTTTGCTTTGATTTTGATATCAAACCATTTTTTTTTTACTTCAGATTGTGTCCTCTCCTCCGACCCAACAGCATTGACGGCAGTCGTCACTTTGTCCCAGGCGGAAGTTTTTCTTTTGTTTGTCACACCCGCATTCAAGGTTCCAAATAATATGTTTTTGTTTACCTCAACCTCTTCCACAAGCACTTCGATCTCAGTATCAGAGAAATTCCTCTTTTTCCCTCTCTTTGCCATGATGCTGGTGAGGGGGAGGGAATCAATCACGTCATCTCTAAAGGGATTGTTGATACCATACATGGTCAATTGGGGGCGTTTCTGAATGCAAATGAGCCTAACCATGCACGAGCACGGTAATAAAGGACAGGTGGGATTTATCATCACTGATTACTTACTAGTGTGCGTACGAGCGGTGTAAGCACATTTGATAAATAAGGATTTTTTTGTACTTACGCACATTCTAAATTTCATTCGTACGACAGAATTTAGAACCTTTTCTACGCACAGTTGATAAATGAGGGCCCTGGTGAGTATGTGGTGAGTATAGAGTCTGAGTGTTGATGTACACTATATTACCAAAAGTATTCGCTCACCTGCCTTTACTCATTCTATGAACTGAAGTGCCATCCCATTCCTAACTCATAGAATTCAATATGATGTCGGTCCACCTTTTGCAGCTATTACAGCTTCAACTCTTCTGGGAAGACTGTCCACAAGGTTGAGGAGAGTGTTTATAGGAATTTTTGACCATTCTTCCAAAAGCGCATTGGTGAGGTCACACACTGATGTTGGTCGAGAAGGCCTGGCTCTCAGTCTCCGCTCTAATTCATCCCAAAGGTGTTCTATCGGGTTCAGGTCAGGACTCTGTGCAGGCCAGTCAAGTTCATCCACGTCTTTATGGACCTTGCTTTGTGCACTGGTGCACAGTCATGTTGGAAGAGGAAGGGGCCCGCTCCAAACTATTCCCACAAGGTTGGGAGCATGGAATTGTCCAAAATGTTTTGGTATCCTGAAGCATTCAATGTTCCTTTCACTGGAACTAAGGGGCCAAGCCCAGCTCCTGAAAAACAACCCCATACCATAATTCCTCCTCCACCAAATTTTACAGTTGGCACAATGCAATCTGAAATGTACCGTTCTCCTGGCAACCTCCAAACCCAGACTCGTCCATCAGATTGCCAGATGGAAAAGTGTGATTCATCACTCCAGAGAACGCGTCTCCACTGCTCTAGAGGCCAGTGGCGGCGTGCTTTACACCATTGCATCCGACGCCTTGCATTGCACTTGGTGATGTGTGGCTTGGCTGCAGCTGCTCGGCCATGGAAACCCATTCCATGAAGCTCTCTGCGTACTGTACTTGGGCTAATCTGAAGGTCACATGAAGTTTGTAGCTCTGTAGCAATTGACTGTGCAGAAAGTCGGCGACCTCTTTGCACTATGCGCTTCAGCATCCGCTGACCCCTCTCCGTCACTTTACGTGGCCTACCACTTCGTGGCTGAGTTGCTGTTGTTCCCAAACGCTTCCATTTTGTTATAATAGAGCTGACAGTTGACTGTGGAATATTTAGGAGCGAGGAAATTTCACGACTGGATTTGTTGCACAAGTGGCATCCTATGACAGTTCCACGCTGGAATTCACTGAGCTCCTGAGAGCGGCCCATTCTTTCACAAATGTCTTGTTTCACAGTCTGCATGCCTGAGTACTTGAATTTATACACCTGGGGCCAGGCCAAGTGATTAGAACACCTGATTCTGATCATTTGAATGGGTGAGCGAATACTTTTGGTAATATAGTGTATCAGTGATCTCCCTGGTTAGGTAGGGAGTGTGCCAGCGGGACTGAGTAATCAGTTCCTCCATCGGTTCACTCATTTGTTTTTTTGCCTTTTTTGTTTTCGAGGTAATCCTGGGTGGAGACATGTTCTCTAGTGGGGGCAAGCGTTCAGGTTCCTGGCCATTTGGCTGTGGTTCGCTGATTTGCTGCTTTTAAAGACGCCTAGAGCCCGGCACGCCTCAGAAGATATTTAGGTTTGAGTGGAGGTTAGGCAGGTACCAGGGGGCTTACTTTTGATTGTTGGCACACGCAGGAGCTTGCTTGCTGTGCTCACTGGGGGAAGGTTTGTTAGGTTGGGGTGTTGAATATGGTGCTTTGTTTGCTACCATTGTGGTGATGTGTCCTGTCCCCTTCCTTGTGTTGTGCAGTCTGTTGTTTTGTCAGGTTGTAGTGTGTGTAATCTGACTTTGTGTAGGCTAGTTTTCCCTGACATAGTTGCCTTTGGGTTTTGATTGCTAGCAGGTGCCGTTCGTCCAATGGTATTTGTTTAAGTAATATTTGGTGCTACTTAGTAGCTTGATGGGTTATTTCTAGGCCTACATATTTGTGGTTATGACTTTGGTGGTCATTTGAGAGAGCATTTGTGATTTGACTTTTTGTGTGGGACACTGTGTAGTGCTGTGTGCACTGTATGTTGGTTAGCGCAAGGTGCAGTTAACCAGTGTAAGTTTGAGGAAGTTATCCAGGATGGCAACACTGGAGAATTTCATTAGTGCACCTTCAGAGGAGCTGCTTGAGCAGTTCCCTAAAGACCAGCTCTTAAAACTCGCCAGCCATTATGAGTTCGAGATTGCTAGTAGTGAGAAGCGTCTGAAAGATAACATTAGGGATGCTCTCAAGGCTATGTTTGAGAAGGGTGTGTTAAAGCCTGTACCTGTGTCAGTTTCTAAAATCTCAGTCTCTAAACCTCCTCAAACAGATGTTGCTTTTAAGTTGAGGCTTAAGGAGTTGGCCTTACAAGAATTGCAACTACAAGATAAGCAAGAGGAGCGCTTACTAAAAGAGAAGCAAATGTATTTAGAACATGAACGTTTCCTTAAAGAACTGGAGCTTAAACAGGCTGCTTTGTTGCGTCCATCTCATGCTGAGTTGCCTGCGTTTGATGCAGCTAAAAATATTCGATTGGTTCCTCCTTTTGTAGAGAATGATACTGTAAGTATTTCCCTCATTTTGAACGTGTAGCTACCCTTTCCAAATGGCCTGAGCATGTGTGGACATTACTCTTACAGAGTGTTTTGGTAGGGAAAGCGCAGGATGCTTACTCTGCTTTAAGCATTGAGCAAAGTACAAATTATGAGACGGTTAAAGAGGCTATTTTGTGAGCCTACCAGCTTGTACCTGAAGCTTATCGCCAACGCTTTAGGAGTCTCAATAAACTTGACAATCAAACTTATGTTGACTTTGCAAAAGAAAAAGAGATCCTCTTTAGTAGATGTTGCAAATCTCAGAAGGCTGAAACGAAAGAGGATCTCAAACAATTGATCCTGCTGGAAGAGTTTAAAAACTGTCTGCCTGCTACCATTTGTACACATATCAATGAGCAAAAAGTGTCCACCCTTGATAGAGCTGCTGTTCTGGCAGATGAGTCTATCTTGACCCATAAAGCTGTCGTTGAGAGGCAGGACGAGCAAAAGGGGAGATGTTTGTTACATAGACCTCATTTTTCAAAGCCTGCGTCGACTTATTCGTTTCCTAGTAAACCAGCTTTTGGGGGCACTTTGTCAGAGAAGGCTTGCTTCTATTGTAAAAAACCTGGCCATCTCATTGCCAATTGTCCTGTCTTGTGTAGGAAACAAAAGTCTGAATCTGTGGCTTTAATAAAAACTGTCAAAGGTACTAAGGTGACCCCAGTTATGGAACATCCAATTGAAAAGGAGTTGGCTGGCTCTTCAGTTTTTCTTATGGATGGTATTGTTTCCTTTGATTCTGACCCTACAAGCAGGCGGTCCGTTAAGATCTGGAGAGACTCTGGAGCTTTTCAGTCTTTAATCCTCAAGGACATCCTCCAGTTTACAGACGAGTCTGTTTTGGGCTCTAGCGTCCTTGTTAAGGGGTTTGGAGGTGGTTCCTTGTCATGTCCTTTACACACACTTAACCTCCAAACGGCTCTGGTCTCAGGAGAGGTAGTGGTAGCCGTTTGTCCATATCTCCCAATAGAAGGTGTGTCTTTCATCCTAGGGAATGACTTGGCTGGGGGTAGAGTACTTGCTGCCCCTGAAGTAGTTTCATCTCCTGTAATCAGAAGCCCAGATGAGCTTGAGGAAAAATTTCCAGACACTTTCCCTGTATGTGTTACTACATGTGCTATGTTCAGGAAAGACCAAGGCAAGTCTGATCCTGAGATTGCCCTTTCAGACACCTTCCTGGTAAAGATTGAGACCCCAGGGTTTGGTAAAGTGTTCCCCTCTCAAGAGGAACTTAAGCTTGAACAGGAGAAGGATACAACTCTGTCAAACATGTTTGCAGAAGCTATTTCTGAGGATGAACTTGCAGATGTCTCGTGTGGGTATTTTGTGAATAATGGCGTGTTGATGAGAAAGTGGACATCTCCCAAAGTGTCTTGTCAGGATGATTGGAGCAGTGTGTTCCAAATTGTTGTTCCAAGTGCTTACTGTCCGGACATCTTGCATCTTGCCCATGATCATTGTCTTGCGGGGCATATGGGAGTTAGGAAGACTTTAGATCGTGTGTTGAGACATTTCTTTTGGCCTGGTGTGAAACAGGATGTTTCCAAGTACTGCAGAACATGTCATGTGTGCCAAACTGTTGGTAAGCCTAATCAGAAAATACCTCCTGCACCTTTACATCCCATTCCAGCTATCGGGGGAACCTTTTGAGCATATATTGATTGATTGTGTTGGTCCACTTCCTCGTACCAAGTCAGGTAACCAGTACTTACTGACTATCATGTGTATGGCTACTCGGTACCCTGAAGCCTCTGCGTAGGATTACAGCTTCAGCAGTTTCTAAGGCTCTAATTAAGTTCTTCACTGCGTTTGGCCTTCCTAGGGTTGTTCAGACAGACCAAGGGTCAAATTTCATGTCACGCATTTTTTCTCAAGTGCTCAAGCAGTTGTCGATCCAGCATTGTACTTTATCTGCTTATCACCCAGAGTCTCAGGGAGCCCTGGAGAGGTTCCACCAGACTCTTAAGACAATGTTGCGGGCCTACTGTAATGAGTTTGAGAAAGACTGGGATGATGGGACCCCTTTGCTCCTTTTTGCGGCAAGGGAAGTGACCCAAGAATCCCTTGGTTTCAGCCCAGCTGAGCTAGTGTTTGGTCATACGGTGAGAGGTCCTTTAAAAACAAACGATTCTCCTCCTACTAACCTCTTAGATTTTGTGTAACTTCCGGTCTAAGCTAAAAATGGCATGTGACCTAGCAAAGCAAAACTTGGAGGAAGCTCGAGTAAAGATGAAGGGATGGTACGACAAGAAGGCAAGGCATCGAGTGTTTTTACCAGGGGACAAAGTTTTGGTGCTTTTGCCTATTACTGGTTCCACTTTGCAGGCTCAGTGTAGTGGACCATATGTGATTGACCGACAGAGTGGAGAGTGTGACTACTTGGTTAAGACTCCTGATTGTAAGTGAAAAACGCGCTTATGCCATGTGAACCTGTTGAAGCCTTACTGTGGAAGAAACCAGCCCATGCTTGCAGATGTAAAAACTGTAGCGGTGATAAACACTTCCACTCATAAAGGTGAGAACACTGATGTTGTTGTTGCTGCCGAGAACAGTGATGATCCAGAGGATCCTAATGTTACTGGTGGTCTAGAATTTTCTCAGGGTAGGTTGCCTAATTCTAAAGTTCTGGCTAACTTGGATGTCCATCTTTCTTATTTGGATTCTCCTAAACATTCTGACATCACTGAGTTGATAAACATCTTGCCCTGTTCTCTGATGTGCCGACATGCACGAACGTTCTTCAGCATGACATTGATGTAGGTGATGCCGCTCCTATTAAACAGCATCCCTACAGGGTAAATCCTGTTAAGCGACAGATATTGCGTAAGGAAGTAGAGTATATGCTGCAGCATGGTATTGCCAAACCCAGTACTAGCGCATGGAGCTCTCCGTGTCTGCTTGTTGAGAAGTCAGACCATTCACCTCGTTTTTGTACTGATTTTCGTAAGGTTAACTCTGTAACCAAACCTGATTGTTACCCTCTTCCTCGACTGGATGATTGCATTGACAGGGTCGGATCAGCAAGTTTTGTTACCAAATTAGACCTTCTGAAAGGTTACTGGCAAGTCCCTCCTACTGAGCGAGCATGTGAAATCTCTGCTTTTGTGACACCAGATGATTTCTGTCAGTACGCTGTTATGGCTTTCGGAATGCGTAATGCACCTGCTACGTTTCAGCGTCTGGTAAATAAGGTGTTGAAGGGAGTTGCAGGTTGTGAAGCCTATCTTGATGATGTGGTAATTTACAGTTCATCCTGGTCCCAGCACATGGCTCAGCTAGAAGCGGTCTTCCACAGGCTTGCTGCTGCTAATTTGACCTTGAATTTGTAGTATAACATACTACACAGCTCATGAACAACAAGATTTTTGTCCTTTTCAAGTGGGCCAAATCACTTACATTAAAAGTAATGACAGTTACTGCTATAATGTGATTCTTTTCATATACCACATAATTTGCTCTGATCTTGGGTTTTGGACAGGTGTGATACTGGTCTGTGGCCCCAGCGTGCACATGTGATGTTGCTCACAGTGTCCACAGTGTGCTTACAGAGTTTTTGTGTATGCTCAGACACATGAAAAATTAGTGGGAACATTGGTCCCACCCCAGAGGAGGATTGTCGTCCCTCAGGGAGAAGAAGAGCGGACAATGCGTCGACTCCCTGGATGCGAACAGGTCGACCTCCGCCCCGCCCCCTCTCGACAAGATGTCCGCGGCCGTGTTCAATGACGCCGGCACGTGTACTGCTCTGAGCGAACAGAAGAGGGGTTGGGCCCATGTCAGCAGCCTGGTCGCCAGTTTGCACAAGACGGGGGAGCCCAGGCCCCCCTGCTTGTTGATGTAGGCGGCTGCCACCGTGCTGTCGGTCCTGACAATGACATGGTGGTTTCTCAGTCTCGGCAGGAACTGGTGAAGTGCAAGACAGACAGCCCTCAACTCCAGGACATTTATGTGCTGGGTTGTCCAAGGACCAGTCCAGCAACCGCTGACCCCCCAGCCCTCGTGGACGGCGCCCCAGCCTGCCAAGGACGCGTCGGTGGAGACCACTCGGTGATAGACCACTGGACCCAGAGCACTCCCTTGCCGTATGTTGTCCGAAACTCTCCACCAGTGAAGGGCTGTGTGAAGTCCCCGGGAGACCACCACCTCGGAGTGGTGGGACCTCTGTGGACGTAAACCCAGGTGCAGCAAGGACCGTTGGACAGGTCTCATATGCAGTAGGGCTAGACGGACTACTTGCACCATTGCCGCCATCAAGCCCATAAGGCGAAGTCAGAGCCCCCAGCTGACCTGAGAATGCAGCTGGAAGTGGCTGAGGCAGGCCTGCCGCCTCTTCTGTAAAGATGGTTGCAGTCCTGGAGTCCAGAAACGTCATCACCTGGGCAGGCTGGAGCCTGCTCTTCTCGTAATTGAGGCGTAGCCCCAAGCCCTGAATGTGCTCCAGGAGCAGAGCCACGTGACTGTGGCATTGCTCCTCTGAGACTGCACAGACCAGCCAATCATCGAGGTAACTGAGAACTCTCAGTCCTCGGCGCCTCAGTGGTGCATGGTGCCTCATGCATCGAGTGAATGTATGGGGGGCCAGGAAAATGCCAAAAGGCAAGACTTGAAATTCGAAGACCCTGCCCTCGAAGCCAAACCTCAGGAAACGCCAGTGCCCCTTCCAGATGGGAATCTGGAAGTATGCATCCTTGAGGTTGATGGTAGCAAACCAATCTCCCGCAGCGATGGCCTGCATCACCCTGGGGACTGTCAGCATCCTGCACCTCAGGGGGCGAAGAAACTTGTTGAGCCCCCTGAGGTCCAGAATAGGACGAAGTCCCCCAGCCTTTTTGGGCACCAAAAACTAGCGAGAGTAAAACCCAGCCTGGTGATCTCCCTGGTCCACCTGCCATATGGCATTCTTCTCCAGAAGGGAGGACAGCTCGGCCCTCAGTACCTCTGCATGGCGAGAGTCGCTCACCATGGTGAAAGTGGCCAGTCTCGTCACATGGAGTCGGCGAAGAAACTGCAGACGGTAGCCCTGTGTCATGGTGGACACAACCCATGGGTCTGCCCCCAAGCCCAGCCAAGCTGCCTCGAAACTGGCTGACAGGGGAGGCTGGCTGTCTGGGGTTTCGGGACTAGTCAGGAGGGGGGTGGCTGCCTGGAAGACCCCCGGGCCTGAGATGATGGTCGACCGCCCCTTGCTTGACGGTGGGTGTTGCGCCTACGGAGAGCCTCCAGCTGTGGCCTGAGGTCCCCCGGTCCCCATACTGGGACCTCGCTATTTTTGCCCATCTCGAACCCCTGGAGCGCCTCAAGAGGCTCCCCGAGACTTCCCGTTCACAGCGGCGATTTTCCTGTGCCTGCTGCAGCAGCCTAGCAGCATCTGGGCCAAACACTGCTGAGGGGTGTACTGGAAGCCTGAGAAGGCAATCCCGACCCCCGTGCTGGAGCTGGGACTGAGACAGCCACAAGTGGCGCCTGACCACCCAAAAGGATGCCAGAGCTTTGCCTGTGGTCTCCACCTGCTCCTTCATAACTGAGGAGAGGCATGAGGAAGCTGCCGGAAGCTCGGCCACAACACCGGATCCCCCTGAACCGTCCTGTAGCTGACGAGACAGCTGGCGAATGTGCAGGGACATGATCGCTCCAGTGTTAGCCAGGCCGGTCTGAGTAGCCATGACTCTGTGCAGCTTAGCAAGCTAGGCTGGACGTGCCTCTTGACCCCCTGTGGCCTCAACAAATCTTCCAGTTTTACCCCTAACTTCATCTGAGAGGGGTGGGCCTGCCCTCTTAGCACTGAAGAAGCGACAACGCGCTTCCCTGGTCCGCGCAGGCAGTATAAAACAGTCCATGCAGCTCTCTGGGGCCTCCTAAGATAAGGTGGCATGCTGGTGCCCCAGACACAGCACACACTCAACGTGCCCATCCTGCAGGGGCATGGGCACCCCACAACCAAGACAGCAGTGTCCCTGCTGACTTTCCATCCTTTCTTTTGTGTGTGAGTGTTTATATGACTTTATCCCTTCCTTCTTGTTTCACTTTTTTTTCTTCTTGGGTTTATGTGTGTGTGGCGGGGGCGGGGCCTTTAACAGTGACACAGAAGACCACTTCCTTGTTAACACGTGGAGATAGCCCTCGTGCCAGCTCTCTGGGAAAGCCAGTTCGCCAGCTGAGTAATAGTTTGTGTATGGACTGTGTTTCGGCAGACTTCTCAGCACGCACCCACAAGGGCCCCCGCCGAACGCATTAGCCCGCCAGACGCGAGCAATATGTAGGTAAGGGGGGAAACGCCAGGTCGGGCGGCTGAGGCGGCTGGCTGCAGAGTCTGCGCTCAGCCGAAACTCCCCCGACACGTCAGCTCGCAAGCCGCAAGCAATACGCCGGTAAGGAACAGCCGTAGCAGCCGCTGCCGAGCGCGAGCTCGGTGCGGTCTCTCCTCCCGCTCTGAGAAAAAGCCGATAGGACTGGCTGGGGCGGTTGGCTGTAGACTGTACCCCTGCACTCAGCTGATTTCCCACCGGACGCGTCAGCTCGCGGGCCGCAAGCAATTAGTGATGGCCCTCTGACACCCGAGGCTCCGACACATGCACCGTAGCTCATGAAGCAGTTGTATCGAACCACTGTGCCGAAGCGTGGTTCGATCACGTGACTAGTGACGTTTGAAGCACTTGAGTGACGTTCGAAGCAGTTCAAGTGCTTCGAGCACTTCAGCGGCAAACGAGTCATCCTAGGGGTTCAATTTGTCATGTGAATCACCTGGTGGGATCGAGTTTGTTCAGGGATATCGCGGATATCTTATTCCTATTAAGTGGTGCTCATTTTAATGTTTCTTTGCATAGTAGGTTGGTCTCTTGCTGTAGTTGGAGTCATTTGCGTATTTTGTGGAGATCTATCTCCACAAAATACGCAACTAACTCCAACTAAGATTCAGAAAGAAATCGATCAATTAGTGACATAGTTAGACAACACTCGATTGATAGATATAGTTACATAGATAGTTGGTTAGGACAAATCACGTGTTTTGTGACATTGACATATGAACCATTTCACTGCTTCATTCGGAAACCCTGTAACTGGTTTGGTTGTCTCGGCTCTTCGGGAGAGATGAGATGAGTCTTAGAAGCAAATACTGAGTAAAGAAAGATTTGGTTTGACACTGTTGCATTCAGTACAAATATTCTCTAACACTACGAAACCATGATACCAAGAGCAAATGAAAATAGTTGACGTAAGAGCTGAAACATAAACATTAGTGTAAATCAGCGAAGGTTCATAGAGTGTACTGACGTAATGAAAATGATCCACCGACAACAGTGGATCACAGATGAGGTTCGTGGTACACTGTGAAGTCACCGGCCTTTCTTTAGCGAAACAAGGGTTCCAGTCCCATTTGTACTTTGTTATTCATTTTATTGTTATATATAGCCTATGTCATTTTCTTATAATAAACTTTAAACCACATATCCATGTAATGTAGTCGAATAGGACTCTGCATGGCAAATCAAGTCTCATACAAGCATGAACCAGTAAGACACGTCTCCATTGCACTACATTTTATTGTCCACTAGATGTCCTAATAGAGCACTGTGTCACTGAAGCTTCGAGTAATGAACCTTTTTTTGAATCACGTGTCGAGGCTTCAACAAAGCCTCGATTGCCCATCACTACAAGCAATACATCAGTAAGGGAATAGCCGTCGTAGTCGAGCTTTCACTCCCGTTTAGAAGCACCGACACCGGGGAAAGTCACCAGTGACAGCGTGTACAACGTAAATAACAAAAGAAAGGATCAGCATCCAGGGTGGCTGCCTGTAGACAGACACCTCCCAAAGGTAAGTGGATACCTGCTGTAACCCTCTTTACTTTGTTTTCTTCTCAGATTATAACTCTGCACCCTGACTGAGGTGGGATCAAACAATCACTGATTTCACGCCAGCACAGGTGCTTTATAGGGTAACCTGGGGGCATGACCGGGCGAGCCGGTGTGTCTTAAAGAAGTATCCACGTACCCTGACATGCAGGGGAGGTCATTCCCCGTACATATGGAATATGTAACGGAGTGGAGAGATAGTCTCGAGGCGATAGAGAACTCTTCAGCTCGCGGGTATGAACTTCCGTATAATACTCTATTCCATAGGTCGGCAATAGGCGGCCCGCGGGCCAGATGTGGCCCGCAAGCAAAGACATCTGGCCCGTGAGATTGTTTGAACTAGAGAAAGAAAATAAAAATATAAAATATACTTTTTAAAAATTGGACTGCCAGTCTCAAAAATGCTCTTTATTTGGAAACTTCATTTTCCAGAACAGAAAAATTTCCTTAATCTAAATGCGTATTTGTTTAACTGGATACGAGAGTGAATACGCACATCAGCGAGGTGCAGCGCGAACGCTCAACATGCAAAGTTCTATGTACGTAAATGCCTATGTTTGATGTCTGGCTTGTTTGAAGAAAGTCGTGTTTTAATTTTCACAATAATATGAAGCCTGTCCGTTGTTTGAATGACAACTTGTGTTTTAGGGACTAGTTTGGAATTTCAGCACCAGGCACTGTCCATTGACTTCATTTGTTTTTGCATGTTGAGCGTTCGCGCTGCACCTCGCTGATGTGCGTATTCACTCTCGTATCCAGTTAAACAAATACGCATTTAGATTAAGGAAATTTTTCTGTTCTGGAAAATGAAGTTTCCAAATAAAGAGCATTTTTGAGACTGGCAGTCCAATTTTTAAAAAGTATATTTTATATTTTTATTTTCTTTCTCTAGTTCAAACAATCTCACGGGCCAGATGTCTTTGCTTGCGGGCCACATCTGGCCCGCGGGCTGCCTATTGCCGACCTATGGAATAGAGTATTATACGGAAGTTCATACCCGCGAGCTGAAGAGTTCTCTATCGTCTCGAGACTATCTCTCCACTCCGTTACATATTCCATATGTACGGGGAATGACCTCCCCTGCATGTCAGGGTACGTGGATACTTCTTTAAGACACACCGGCTCGCCCGGTCATGCCCCCAGGTTACCCTATAAAGCACCTGTGCTGGCGTGAAATCAGTGATTGTTTGATCCCACCTCAGTCAGGGTGCAGAGTTATAATCTGAGAAGAAAACAAAGTAAAGAGGGTTACAGCAGGTATCCACTTACCTTTGGGAGGTGTCTGTCTACAGGCAGCCACCCTGGATGCTGATCCTTTCTTTTGTTATTTACGTTGTACACGCTGTCACTGGTGACTTTCCCCGGTGTCGGTGCTTCTAAACGGGAGTGAAAGCTCGACTACGACGGCTATTCCCTTACTGATGTATTGCTTGTAGTGATGGGCAATCGAGGCTTTGTTGAAGCCTCGACACGTGATTCAAAAAAAGGTTCATTACTCGAAGCTTCAGTGACACAGTGCTCTATTAGGACATCTAGTGGACAATAAAATGTAGTGCAATGGAGACGTGTCTTACTGGTTCATGCTTGTATGAGACTTGATTTGCCATGCAGAGTCCTATTCGACTACATTACATGGATATGTGGTTTAAAGTTTATTATAAGAAAATGACATAGGCTATATATAACAATAAAATGAATAACAAAGTACAAATGGGACTGGAACCCTTGTTTCGCTAAAGAAAGGCCGGTGACTTCACAGTGTACCACGAACCTCATCAGTGATCCACTGTTGTCGGTGGATCATTTTCATTACGTCAGTACACTCTATGAACCTTCGCTGATTTACACTAATGTTTATGTTTCAGCGCTTACGTCAACTATTTTCATTTGCTCTTGGTATCATGGTTTCGTAGTGTTAGAGAATATTTGTACTGAATGCAACAGTGTCAAACCAAATCTTTCTTTACTCAGTATTTGCTTCTAAGACTCATCTCATCTCTCCCGAAGAGCCGAGACAACCAAACCAGTTACAGGGTTTCCGAATGAAGCAGTGAAATGGTTCATATGTCAATGTCACAAAACACGTGATTTGTCCTAACCAACTATCTATGTAACTATATCTATCAATCGAGTGTTGTCTAACTATGTCACTAATTGATCGATTTCTTTCTGAATCTTAGTTGGAGTTAGTTGCGTATTTTGTGGAGATAGATCTCCACAAAATACGCAAATGACTCCAACTACAGCAAGAGACCAACCTACTATGCAAAGAAACATTAAAATGAGCACCACTTAATAGGAATAAGATATCCGCGATATCCCTGAACAAACTCGATCCCACCAGGTGATTCACATGACAAATTGAACCCCTAGGATGACTCGTTTGCCGCTGAAGTGCTCGAAGCACTTGAACTGCTTCGAACGTCACTCAAGTGCTTCAAACGTCACTAGTCACGTGACCGAACCACGCTTCGGCACAGTGGTTCGATACAACTGCTTCATGAGCTACGGTGCATGTGTCGGAGCCTCGGGTGTCAGAGGGCCATCACTAATTGCTTGCGGCCCGCGAGCTGACGCGTCCGGTGGGAAATCAGCTGAGTGCAGGGGTACAGTCTACAGCCAACCGCCCCAGCCAGTCCTATCGGCTTTTTCTCAGAGCGGGAGGAGAGACCGCACCGAGCTCGCGCTCGGCAGCGGCTGCTACGGCTGTTCCTTACCGGCGTATTGCTTGCGGCTTGCGAGCTGACGTGTCGGGGGAGTTTCGGCTGAGCGCAGACTCTGCAGCCAGCCGCCTCAGCCGCCCGACCTGGCGTTTCCCCCCTTACCTACATATTGCTCGCGTCTGGCGGGCTAATGCGTTCGGCGGGGGCCCTTGTGGGTGCGTGCTGAGAAGTCTGCCGAAACACAGTCCATACACAAACTATTACTCAGCTGGCGAACTGGCTTTCCCAGAGAGCTGGCACGAGGGCTATCTCCACGTGTTAACAAGGAAGTGGTCTTCTGTGTCACTGTTAAAGGCCCCGCCCCCGCCACACACACATAAACCCAAGAAGAAAAAAAAGTGAAACAAGAAGGAAGGGATAAAGTCATATAAACACTCACACACAAAAGAAAGGATGGAAAGTAAAAAATCTGAATCCACTCGACCATGGGCTGGAGTGCTCGGCCCCTGAAACGACAGAGCAGACGTGCTACATTTACTGTAGGCCTGAATTATGCCTAGCCTACAACGAGACATTCATTAAAAATAGGCTACAGTTCAGAACCGGTGATCTTCTCGCTGTGAGGCATCAGTGCTAACCACCTCGCCACTGTGCCGCCCCACGTATAAAGTCAATGATGTCTTTTGGGATGGAGTAGTCATCAAACCGAGAAGTGAAGTTGGCTCGTAGCCTCTTGATGAAGTCAACCATCAGCTCCGTCACTTCTCCTGCTGTCTTCTTCAGTGTGCTGAAATGTAGGAGCCTGCCGGCAGATATGTCTGCCTCAAGTATCTCAAGCTTCCTCGTGAATGACTCCAGTTTTTCAACCATGTCCACGATGGTTTTGTCTCTCCCCTGTAGCTGAAGGTTAAGCAGGTTTAGGTGGCCAAATATGTCAGATAAAAACGCTACATTGGACATGAACTTTTCATCTTCCAGCAGGATAAGATGGTCAGCTGCTGCCTTGCTCTTGCTCATTCCAAGGAACGCTTTGATCTCATTCAGTAGCGCACAGAAGCGATCCAGTGCTTTCCCCTTGCTTAACCAGCGCACATCATTGTGAAGCAGCAAGTCATCGTGGGCGGCATCTGCTGACTCAGCCACAAGTTGTCGGAAAAGCCTATGCTGGGTGCTTGATGTACCTCTGACAAAATTAATGACTTTCATCACTTTGTCCATAACATTCTTTAGCTCGCCATTCAGTCTGGCACAGAGGACACTTTGGTGGATGAGGCAGTGCAGCCCGTGCATTTGGGGGGCGAGTTCTTTCAGCCTGCTCACCAGACCTCTGTGCTTTCCCACCATAGCAGGAGCCCCGTCTGTAACGATTAGGTTAACCCTTTCAAATGATAATGAATGCAACTGAAGCAACTCTTCCAGTTTCGCAAATATAGCATCTCCAGTGGTGTGCCCTTCTAATGGAATTAGAGACAGCAGCTCTTCCTTGAAATCCTTCTCATCAAAGTATCTCACATAAACACACAACTGGGCTACATCTGTGTTGTCAGTGCTCTCATCAATGGCTAAGGAAAAGTAGTTTGCGTGACTGACACCGTCGACAATTGCACCCTGCACCGCATCAGACAGCGCTTCTATGCGGAGGGCAGCGGACCTCGCAGAGAGCGACATCTGTTTCACTGACCCGATCACATCATCCATCGACTTCTTGGTATCAAGTTCCTCCAAAACTGTCACCATCATCTCCTTGAAGACCTCTGCGTCAGTGAATGGCTTGGTGTGCTTTGCGAGCACCCAGGACGCTTTCAGAGATGCACTAGTTACCTTCTGTTGGGATGTGAGGCCTCGCACCAGGATCCTGTTGCTGTGTGCATAAGCACCTTTCAGGGCTTCGATTTTGCGCTTTCGTGCCTCTGTCTTCTGAGGGAATGCAACCTTGAAATTAGCATGCTTCGTTTCGTGGTGCCGTCTAATATTGTACTCTTTGCATGCAGAGACACCCTCGTTACAGATCAGGCATGTGGGCTTTGCATTAACAAAACTGGGGAGGATGAAGGCATAGTTCTCTGTCCATTCATCATGAAAGATCCTGTTCTCGCTGTTAACTTTTCTCTTGAGATTTTTTGATAGTGCCATTTTTTCGGACAGCTAACAGCAACAAGTGGAAATGTTTTTTTGTTTTTTTTTTGTTTTTTTTAACAAACAGGCATATGATTAATAGCGCCCCCAATGGTCAGTCCACAAATTTAACCTACATCAGCCCGCTTGAATGTCTCAGTGCGTCTGCTCCGTCATTTCAAGATCGCCTATCATTTTCATTATCACCCCTCCTCCCCTATTAATTCATTATATTAGCCATTGTTTTGGTTGTGGCCCGCCATGTAATGGCTTGGAAAATATTTGGCCCGAGGCCAA
The DNA here is from genome assembly GCA_005024645.1 of Planiliza haematocheilus. Taxonomy (NCBI): domain Eukaryota; kingdom Metazoa; phylum Chordata; class Actinopteri; order Mugiliformes; family Mugilidae; genus Planiliza; species Planiliza haematocheilus. Next base: position 1,470,663 of record SRSE01000499.1, read on the forward strand.
ACTTAATTGCCGACCCCTGCTCTATTCTAAGCTAACGTTATGGACAAGTAGAATAGACCTTACGATATTTGGGCTCTGTTTTATTTACACTGCAGTGTGAATTAACATTCATTAATGAAATGATTAGGTACATTAGCGAAAACAAATGCAGCGAAACAAAGATGTTCACTCAACTGTCAGTATGGAGGATGTTTGTGGCGCTGTTAAACAGTTTAAATTAAACATTTCTGTTATTTAGCTTAGCCTCTGCCTAAAACGGCGTTGTCCAAATAATACATAACACAAAAAAACATTTGTTTGTACAATATATTTGAATAGTGCTTCAAACTATAGGCTCCAAAATGAAAACATAGTTGAATCAACAGTTGACACCAGTGCTGAATATCAGAACTTTCATGAAGCTAAAACTTAGTGCAGGACTGCTATAATGCATTTGATTTCACCAGTGTACCTAATGAACTTTCTAATGAGTGTAGGTTTAACTATTGCATTGGGTGATCATAAGTCAAAATGTTTTGTCACATTGTTCCTCATCTCCAGGTATTGTCCATATTGTGGAATTGAATTGACTAGGCGTATCCAGCAACATAAAAAAGTTCATGTTGACCTATAGTGTGACGTTATTTATGCATAACCAGATATTCTTGAATGCAAAGCATTTGTGGGATCCTAATATTTTAAGTGACAGTAGTCACGACATAGTTATCTGGACATATCCTAGAATATACATGATCTTTTGATGCTGCCTGGCACTTAAAGGTGGTCAGTTTAGTTTCCAGTCCAATATATTCCATATTGTTCTCTGTGGCATTCAGTGTGGATTTATGCAGACAATTATGCAGATTAAGTTCTTACACTTTTAAAGAGTCGACTATTTCTTTTCTCACCTATTGATTTCCTGTGTTTATAAATCTTTGGATGCTTAAATTCCTGATGACCCTTTTCTCATTTCCCCTGAACCCCAGAACCCATTTCAGATGAAGTCACGGATGCAAGCCTCATCCATACTCCCATTGCCACTCTAAATGCAGTTGTCACACATGAACTGAACTTTTAGGTTATAGAGCTATGTGGCAGACTTTGGAACAAAAATATCACTTTAGAGTTAAAAGGGACGATGTGATGCACGCCGCAGACTGGATCAATCTGGCATTAACACAGGTTTATCCAAAGAGGATACTTTACAGCAGGACCAAAACCAAGTGTGGAATATACACTCACCGGCCACTTTGTTATGTACACCTGTCCAACTGCTCGTTAACACTTAATTTCTAATCAGCCAATCACATGGCGGCAACTCAGTGCATTTAGGCATGTAGACATGGTCAAGACAATCTCCTGCAGTTCAAACCGAGCATCAGTATGGGGAAGAAAGGTGATTTGAGTGACTTTGAACGTGGCATGGTTGTTGGTGCCAGAAGGGCTGGTCTGAGTATTTCAGAAACTGCTGATCTACTGGGATTTTCACGCACAACCATCTCTAGGGTTTACAGATAATGGTCCGAAAAAGAAAAAATATCCAGTGAGCGGCAGTTTTGTGGGCGGAAATGCCTTGTTGATGCCAGAGGTCAGAGGAGAATGGCCAGACTGGTTCGAGCTGATAGAAAGGCAACAGTGACTCAAATAACCACCCGTTACAACCAAGGTAGGCAGAAGAGCATCTCTGAACGCACAGTACGTCGAACTTTGAGGCAGATGGGCTACAGCAGCAGAAGACCACGCCGGAAGCCACTCCTTTCAGCTAAGAACAGGAAACTGAGGCGACAATTTGCACAAGCTCATCGAAATTGGACAATAGAAGATTGGAAAAACGTTGCCTGGTCTGATGAGTCTCGATTTCTGCTGCGACATTCGGATGGTAGGGTCAGAATTTGGCGTCAACAACATGAAAGCATGGATCCATCCTGCCTTGTATCAACGGTTCAGGCTGGTGGTGGTGGTGTAATGGTGTGGGCAATATTTTCTTGGCACTCTTTGGGCCCCTTGGTACCAATTGAGCATCGTTGCAACGCCACAGCCTACCTGAGTATTGTTGCTGACCATGTCCATCCCTTTATGACCACAATGTACCCAACTTCTGATGGCTACTTTCAGCAGGATAATGCGCCATGTCATAAAGCTGGAATCATCTCAGACTGGTTTCTTGAACATGACAATGAGTTCACTGTACTCAAATGGCCTCCACAGTCACCAGATCTCAATCCAATAGAGCATCTTTGGGATGTGGTGGAACGGGAGATTCGCATCATGGATGTGCAGCCGACAAATCTGCGCCAACTGTGTGATGCCATCATGTCAATATGGACCAAACTCTCTGAGGAATGCTTCCAGCACCTTGTTGAATCTATGCCACGAAGAATTGAGGCAGTTCTGAAGGCAAAAGGGGGTCCAACCCGTTACCAGCATGGTGTACCAAATAAAGTGGCCGGTGAGTGTAGATGGATATGATAAGCTGAAACCCTTCGGCATTGCCATCAGTCGCTGCATCAACAGGTTTTCAAGGAAGGTTATGTGGCTCAGCAGTGGCAGCTCTAATAATGATCCAGGCATCATTGCTCACTACTGTATGCGGTGTGTAGCAGAGTTTGGACTTCCAGCATGCCTTCATCCAGACTGTGAAACAGAAAATGGCACTATGGCAGCCATTCACTGTGCGTTAACCACAGCAATGACTTTGCAGGAGCCCTCAGTCACATGTATGGCAGCTCAACTGCAAACCAGCGAATTGAAAGTTGGTGGTCCTTTTTCAGAAAATGCTGAAATCTGGGTTTACACTCAAAAAAAGGAAACTGGTGGGCTGTTAGGTTAACTAAAATGTAACTAAATATTCATTAGATTCATTCATGTTGCCAGAACGTGAGGCAATTAAGTTTCTACAGGTAGGCGGGAATAGCAACGCGACATCGCGCGAGAAGATTTGAGAAGATCGTCATCGTCCGATGGCATGCACGTGGAAAAGGTAAGCAGAAATCCATTATCATCCATCTAAATTCAAACGAAATATAAATGTCATCAGCAGTTAGTCCATAATTTTCAGCGATATTTGGTCACACTGATACTTTGTTATTTATTGTTATTAGACTAAATAGCTGACGTCACCGCATGTGCCTCTTAGCTATCATTGCGGTGTTGATGATTACAAATGGGAAAACTCGCTGGAAGGAATAATAATTGTGCTGAATTGCCGGGAATTGTGTGCACGTTGTTTAGTGTATTTTACAAGTGAGCATGAACGTTTGTGCAGTAGTCACAGTAGGCTACAAGCAGGTTAGCCGCCCGCTAGCTAATCACACAGTTGTGCTGCTGGTGGGAAAGAAGCTCCTAGTTTCTGTACCGGTATGTCTGAACTTTCTTGTGGATCTTAGCTAGGGATGAAAACCGACGACCATTTTTGGGTCGGTACCAGGGTACTTTTTGATCATCTACCACCGCCGCATAATTATGACACTGCCGGGACAGCAGCCTGTCAGTCTGCCGTCTGACACGTCCTGACTGTGTGGGTTTGTTTAAGCTGCAGCAGATAAAGCTAAAGGGAAGGAGGAAAATGTTAAATGTAACGTGTGGAGTGCCAGGGTCCGGTCAATTTGCCTGTGTCGGGTTGTCAAGTGTTTGAAGCCTAGCACCGGAGGAGAAAACTTGCGGTAACGCGTCTCATACGTGACAGTGTGTGTCTCAGCGGGACGCAGCGTCGGAGCAGTGAAACAGTGAACTGAGAACAGAACAATACAACTTTAAGACTTTATTTACAGTCAGTCAGTCATTTTCTATATCCGTTTAGTCCTGTTAGGGGTCACGGGGGTCTTCTGGAGCCTATCCCAGCTGTCATCGGGCGAGAGGCAGGGGTACACCCTGGACAGGTCGCCAGTCCATCGCAGGGCCAACATTCACACTCACATACACACCTACGGGCAATTTAGAATCACCAATTAACCTAATGAGCATGTCTTTGGATGGTGGGAGGAAGCCGGAGTACCCAGAGAGAACCCACGCAGACACAGGGAGAACATGCAAACTACACACAGAAAGGCCAGCCTGCCCATGGATTCGAACCGGTGACCTTCTTGCTGTGAGGCATCAGTGTTAACCAACTCGCCCTACTTTATTTACATTTGTTAATTTATTATTTGTTGTCTTATGTTTAAAAAAGAGCAATGTATCTCGATTTCTTTGTGCTATAGTCGTGCGGGTAAGTAGTTTCACATTTTACTGTGTATATCTGTGAATGAAACATATAGCCTACATACACATTTACATTTTTCTCATTCTAATTTCAAAAAGCAGTTCGTGAGTTTGCATATCTGTCAATGATTACTTGCTAACTTGACCTTCATGGACATTAATTCATCTCTCTCAATTTATCACAGGAGTCCTGTGTCCTCCATCCGACTGCAAGAGTAAGCTGTCCAACCACACCTGTGTCTGCTGTTCACTTGCACTGATGCCTGCATCTTTTCTGAAAAAGGTATGAAGTATGTGGGGGTTGGGGGGAACGCTGCTTTTTTGTCCTTTTAAGTAACGTTTTCAGTGCAGGATTTTTACTTGTGACAGACTATTTCTATTCACACATCCTGCGTGATCTATGCAAAAAAAAAGCGTAGTGAAAATTATCTCTTGATAGTCATATTGACATGATCATACCAGCATATACCTGCTTCACACAATCACTCAAATATCCCGCTGTATATGTTTTGAACTTATTAATTATATGTAATTGATTGATCAATTCTTGTACTGGTAGGTAGCTACCTGTTCCACTCGTGTAGATCCAGGTCTGTCAGTGATCATATGCTAACTTTCATTGGCATTCATTGATTGTTCTCTCAATTTATCACAGCAACTCCTGACCACAAGACTGTCCCGTCCGACCACACTTGCATCTGCCGTTCAACTAAGTGCCTGCTCAGAAAATTCATCGTGCCGGACCCACTGATTGCTTAAAAACAGGTAGAAGAAGTGTCCCCTAAATGTGGTATGGACATGATCTTTTAAAAAACACTGTTGCCTATTTGGAGAAAAAACTATTTCATGGCAACCTACCTGTTATGTTTCTGTAGACTTTGAGAGTAATTTCTGTTCATGTTCACCATTTACTTTAAATGTGTTGTGCAATGTTTTAGGGGAAAGAGAAATATTTAAAGGGGAATGTGACTGCAAAGATGGGATCTGACTCTTTATTTTTTAAATTAATTAAGTACTAGGTACTGTGATTCATTCTCTTGGCACTTTCAAAAATAAGGGGAAGCAGTGTGCTGTATTTACCAGTTTGTCAGAACCAATTTTTGTGTTGTTGCTTGTGTAAAACAGTGTTGCACTGTCATTTCATTTGTGTTACTACCAGTGCATTGTTAGTCATTGACTAATTTAGACAATACATTTTTTTGGCAATATCTACCATTTGTCTTGTTTCTTTCTACCCTTGACACCAAGCAGTCTGTTGACTTTGTTGAAAGTTAGTTTCAGTTACTATTCACTGCAGACCTTAAAGTGTTAACAAATTGTATTCTTTGAATGAACTTAAAAAAAAATCATGGAAAGTATTTCCATGTGATTAAAAGGCTTTTTATCAGCATTAAGCAATTCTGTTGGGCCAACTTATTTTATTTGGGTTGGATCAACTTAATATACTGGTGTAACTTTTGTAGGGAAGATTACACTACTAAATTGTCTCGTTAGGGCACCACCTCCTTTTATCGTAGGAAGAACACGGTTTAAATCAGTTTATCAGTCTCGGTTAAAAAATTTGCATATCTGAAGTATGAATCCTTTACTACAAATTTTACCAGTCATTCTCTGCCGTAAACAACACCACAAACAACTTCTTAAGTGTGAATGAATATTTATTTAATAAAGTGACAACTATGAGTAAATGAGGGACTAATAGAATATATGCATGGACAATAAAATAAAACAAATATAATAAGGTATGGAGTTATGAATTTCTGGAGCAATGGTGAGAGATGGAGATGTTTTAAGGTTTAATCTAAAAGGAACGATATCTAATCTAATCAATCTTCTCTAAAAGATATTAGTAGGGAGTTTCAAAGTAGTGACACCAACTCTTTGTCTTAAGCGGTAGGAACGATTCAGCCTACTTTTCCGTAGAGTCTTCTCGGCGTCGGTGTGACGGAGCGTCGGTGTGACGAAGTTGGTGACGGTAACGGCACAGCTGATGAGGCCTCTCTTGGACCGGTAGATAGGACTCGTTGCTTGGTTTGCAACTCCAACACCCGGTTCACTTGAAAGCGTTGTAGGTGTTCAGTCAAAGGCAGTAGACGACCCTTGGCAATGTCTTTGTGTTTGAAGAAAGAATCCGGCTCGTCACGTCTTCTTGATATCGTTGCTATGGCAACAGCTTCTTGGTTTCTTGATCCGTCGAAGAGATTGGGTCTTTCTCTGATATCCCAGCTGTCTACGCTGGCTAACTTATGAACGATGAGTTAGTACTTCGGTTGGTAGAGTATAAAAATTAATAAAGCTAGAAAAATATTTAAGTCACTATAAAAATCGTACGTCAGGGAAAGACATCTGACGAGAAACAAACAGAGCTTGAAATATTCAAGTTGTTCTTAAAACAAAGTTACTAAGTTTAAAAGTAAATACGTAAACGGAAAATGGAAATGAAAACTAGAATGTACTAGAAAGTTAAAGTACAAAAAGTGCCGAAGAAAAGTAAAGTAAAGTAAAAGTGCAAAAGTCCTAAGTCCTAAAGTCCGGAGAAGAGAGAGCGTCTCTCTGGTTTTATCAGTTAATTATTCAGGGCGTGTTTAGGTCGGGTTTCCAAACTCTTCGCGCGGAAAGTGAAGAGAACGCCCACTCCTTTGTCTTGAGATCTCTTATTGCCTGATCTTCTTAACCTATTTTATATTATTAAATGTAACCATTCCATCACTCATCATGGCTCGTTAGCAATGTTTTCGTATGCGACAACACTCAACATTACAACATAACAAGATGACGTATCTGAACGGCAAAATCAAAATAATTCAAAAGCATCAATTAATTAATAAACTCATGTTCTCTTTACAGTGACAATTTGCTAATACTAAAAGATTGTGTTTCTAAAATAACAACTCCAATAGTGATGATTTCACAATAGCTACTATTAGTATAAGAACATCTAAAGTTCTACATTCTTTAACTTCAATGATGATTACAAGAGGGAAAATACTTTTAAAGATAGCCACTTGATGGCAATGTTGATACTTCTTTTCTATGACAAATTCTATGAATTTGGGCCTAACTTTATCGTACAAAGATCAAAATAGTCTCATTGTGATCGTTAGCACTTCCTGAACAACAATATATAACTTACCAGGTTATTGCAATTTCGATAGTCATATTATTAAACATAGGCTCTTTTTAGAGACGAGAAATACAGACGAGAGTCTGGTTTTGGGAGGGAGTAATTTATGACCCCTTACCAGTTCACTTCCTTGGTCACTCTTGGAGAGGGGAGCAAGAAGGTGTTTGGTATATTTGCATGTGTGTGTCTCTGAAAAGGAAGGATTAGTACATCACAAGCTTAAAACATGATAATAAACATAATAAAATAACATTAAGTCTTCTAGACTTTGTCCACATGAACTGAAAGTCATTCAAATCAGTCTTTGTAGTTCCGATATCGCATTAATGTTCTTTCGATTCAGAACTAATTAGTCCAGAAACCAGAGTGGGGAAATTCCACAGAAGTGTAAATCTGTCTATTTTGGCTTAGGTGATGTCCTCAGCATTAGGGAGTTCCATTAGCGTGGGTCTGTCCAGCATCTGGACATGGCACATTTATAGCAATGGGTGTAAAAGGTTGATCTGTTAGAAGAGTTCTTCTGCAAAACAACTCCGTAAATTTACATTCCAGAGAGGGGGAGAATTGAGAGGACCTGAGGTTCCTACACTTTACTACTGTCAAATTAGTGGGTCCAATATTATCATATCTAGTCACTCTCAGCCACAGGAAACAAGTTGAATCAACCCCAATGACTTAGTTGAACCAACATAATTAAATTGAGTTGGACCCAAACCTAGTAAATAAGTTCAGTCGACCCTTATAAATGAAGTTGAACCCATGCAAGTGCATCAAGTTGGACTAACACAATTGCTTTATGCTGAAAGAAAGCCATTTAATCACGTGGAAATACTTTCCATGATTTTTCTAAGTTCATTCAAAGAGTTATTTTTTTCAGTGTACAACCAGGGTGGGTACACTTTGTTTTGGAAATAATTTCCACATAATATTTATTCAGCATTGTGTACTGTATGCTGTCATTCTATCATTAGGACTCAGTTCTGGATTGATCTCTTAAGTGACCTCAGAGAAAGGCACCTTTTCAATGGCAGCCATGAACACAAGTGCCTTCTGAGGTATGCAGAAAGAGCTTGATGACTACTGAAAACTCTGGAACAACCACACCATCCAGCCTGTTCATCTTTCCCACTGCCCTTCTGGTAAACCAGAAGTCCAGAAGTCATGCATTGTGTGATTACGTTCAGTAAATATTGTATTGCATTTTCACTTATGAACGTTTATTTATTATCAAAGACAAAGAAGTGTAGAGTCAAATGGCTCAAAGTTATTGTGGGTATCTCACTGTAACAATTCTACGGTAAATATAAATTTATGATGTAATGTGCAAAGCAAAAAAGTGTATTTAATGCCTTGTGTCAAAACCAAATAATCATTGATAGAAATTTATCATAATTTGATAGAAAATGGCTACTATCCCCCCTGAATGCTCCTCAGTCAACCTATGGTGGATTTGTGAGATCAGATATTCATAATAATGTAAAATTGGTGAAGTCTGGATTATTAATAAAGCAAAAGGATTACTCAGTTTTAGTTATAGCTACTCTATGTACCCTTTGCCGTAGCTTTTGAATCCAAAAAGTTTCAAAAAAAGGCACCTGGACTTGTAGATTTTTAGACGCTTCACCACTCATCCGAGTAGTTTCTTCAGTTCTAAGGGACTGGTGGTCCACCACCCCCTGAAGCACCAACTAGGGGTCATCAGAACACTCCAGCACAGAGCACAGACTGTGCCCACAAGACCGGATGGCCAGGAGAAGGAGCAAAAACACATTAAATGGGCACTTAAGAAATGTGTGTATCCCAGTTTGGCCTTTGTAAAAGGCTCAAAAAGATAACCCAAAAATGACAGAGAGAAGGATAACAACAAAAGGAAAAACATCATGTCTGAGAAACTCAGGAGAAGTTTTTCAGAAATCACCGTATTCCAGTTTATTTCAAACCAGGAAACACACCAGAGACTGGTCCACCCAAAAGACAGAACACCCAGGCAGAAACAGAGTAATGTGGTGTACGCTGTCCAGTGCAGTGAGGAGTGTACAGACTTATACATTGGGGAAACGAAACAACCTATCCATAAACGCATGTACCAGCACAGGAGAGCCAGCTCATCAGGAAACGATTCAGTGGTCCACCTGAAGGACAGAGGACACTCTTTTGAAGATAACAACATCCAAATCTGAGCCAGAGAAGACCGATGGCTTGAAAGAGGAGTAAAGGAAGCCATCTATGTCAGACTGGAAAAACCTTCACTAAACAGAGGAGGTGGACTGAGATTTAATCTGCCATCTATTTACAATACAGTTTTAACTTCTGTCCCCAAGAAGTTTCAGTCTCTTTCACACCTTGACACTGGAGCTTCAGACGGACAGTGAATGTTTAAATGATAAATTGTGCAACAATTTCAAAGTTTTTCAATTTCTAATTGACCTTAGATTTAATGGAAGAGAGTGTGGGTTCCCTGTGTCCCAGGAAGACCTGCAACAGTTTGACAGTTTGGAGAGACAAAGTGGCCTGACTCCACGCATTGACTGGACAACGGCTGTTAATAATAATAATACATTTCATTTATAGGCGCCTTTCAAAACACCCAAGGTCACCGTACAGATAAATCAGGGTTTAAAATACATATCAGATATCAAAAGCATTTAACATACTATAAGACACAAAAAGATACGATAAAAAGATAAAAAGATTTGGTTTAAAAAATAAATAAATAAATAAAAAATCTGGAGAGTGTGACAGTCAGGGAGGGTAACATTGCAGAAAAAGGTGGGTTTTGAGATGTGATTTGAAAATTGTCAGTGTATCAATGTTTCGGATGTTGGGTGGGAGGGAATTCCAGAGGCGGGGGGCAGAACAGCTGAAGGCTCTGGAACCCATGGTGGTCATACGGGCAGGGGGGACAGTGAGGCTGATGGATGAAGATGATCTAAGAGTCCGGCTGGGAGTGCTGACGTGGAGAAGTTCAGTTATGTAAGGAGGGCCGAGGTTGTGGAGGGCTTTGAATGTCAATAGAAGAATTTTATAGGTGATGCGGTGTGTGATGGGAAGCCAGTGAAGCTGCTGGAGAACAGGGGTGATGTGATGAGAAGACGGGGTCCTGGTGATGATCCGGGCAGCAGCATTTTGAACAAGTTGTAGTTTACGGAGGGACTTGAGGGGGAGACCAGTGAGAAGTGAGTTGCAGTAATCTAGGCGGGAGGCGACGAGGGAATGGACCAGGATGGCGGTGTTGTCGGCAGTGAGGGACAGGCGGAGACGGTTGATATCGCGGAGATGGAAATATGCAGAACGGGTAATGTTATTAATGTGAGAATGGAAAGACAGAGTGCCGTCCAGGACGACACCCAGACGCTTGACTTGAGGGGAGGGGGAGACGGAGGAGTTGTCGATGGTGATGGTGAAACTGTTAGCTTTGGAGAGGGTGGATTTAGAACCAATGAGAAGAACCTCAGTTTTGTCACTGTTAAGTTTGAGAAAGTTGGAGGAAAACCAAGTTTTGATTTCTTGGAGGCAGTCACAGAGGGAGGTGGGAGGGAGGGTGGAGTTGGGGTTAGAGGAAAGGTAGAGCTGGGTGTCGTCCGCATAGCAATGAAAGTGAATATTGTATTTATGGAATATGTGACCAAGGGGGAGGAGGTAAATGATGAAGAGGACTGGACCGACTGTTGAACATTATGTGTCACTTTAACAGCTGTCTGGACTTTGAAACAATCAGTTCCTGATTAAGCAATATTTATGATTATTTGTTATGACCGATAATGGCTTTTAGAAAGAGTGTCATCCAAGCAATATAAAGGATATTTTATTTTTAACGTAATTGCAGTCACCTCTATAGAGCAATTAGAAATAAATGCTGAGTGGGCATTCAATTAAGTAACAACAGATATCTTTATATATTTCAAAGAACATGTTTATTTACGCTCACCAGTTACCTGCTAACGTTATTTTTCTCAACAAAACTTGTACTTACGCATACAACACAAGTGTGTTTAGTGTGTTCATATAAGAGGTATTTGGCATTATCTTTTCCTTCAAATACTCTTCTTGTCCATACTTTCCATCAAAAGCAGTTGGCAGTACTTCAAATGCAATAGTACCTGTCTTCCCCTTGCACTTTCTCTCCTTCTTCAGAATCTGAGAAGCTGCTGTCAATGATGACAGGTGCCTAGATATGGGTGCATGTGCTGTGGAAGGAAGGTATAGGTACAAAAATGTAACTTACTAACTATCAAATATTGTGACACTGAGATTGTTTGCTGATTGGTGTTGTTTTGGTTCTGTCGCCAATGTAATAGCCAATGTTTTATTTTAAATGCAAGTATTTCGTACTGCACTGAAGATGTCACAATTAAAGTGTTCTTGTCTGTCTTGTGACTGACTTGTAGAAGTCACTTGAAGGAAGTTGATTTACAGATGTGGTCGTATGTTTGGGTCTCTTGGCCTGTAACACAGATAATACCACACAGTACAATAAGAGAAGACCATCACATAAATAGCCTGAAAATAAACAGCCTGTAAATAAACAATTTATGAAAATTTATTTCACTTATGGAATATTACATACTTGTGCATTGGATGACTGGGATGTTGATGGCTCAGATGTTTCGTCTGACCTAAAGCATACAAAACATTTGAATAGATTTGTGTACTGACATTCATCTGGATAGGGAAGTGACCAAAACAATGTGTCAGGAGAAACTTCACTCACCAATTTCTTTACTCTGGTGTACCGCTTTCAGGACTTTCCCAAATCTGCCGAGCGTAAAGATGAAACCCTAAACTCATTTATGATCTTAACACTGAATTCAAACACTGCATATACATTTGCAATCTCGTAACAGTTGACAAGGACATGTTACTACATTATAGCTGTATTGTAAGCACAGGTGAACACATAAACCCACTACCTACCACTGTGTCAGAAAGAGGTGACATATTAGGTGGCAGCCTAACAACAACTTCATCATCCTCATCTTCTGAAATGGAGTCATCTCCATGACCTTAAAAAAGATTATGTGATTTATCTCCTCAAATTTAATTTTATTGTTAAATGTTAAGGCTACTAAGCAATTTCAAGGGCCATGGAATCTTCTCAAGCACTCAAAATCCACAGAGTTGTTTTTACATAGACACACCAACAGATAGATACTTTATTTATCAATACTTACTCTTTGACAACAAAGCATCGACAGTGCAGATGTACAGTGTGATCCTTTGGTAAGCCTTTCCAATGGTCTCTTTGTAGAGTTCAATGGCAAAGGGGGTGTCAGTGCCAGGGATAGTTTTTATATGAGTGCCATCAGGATAAAGTAAGACATATTCTCCATCTTCCATGTCTTGGTTGAAATCTTTTTTTCTTGGCAGCTGCCAAAAGTTGCTCAGATGACCACTGGGGGTCAACAATTAGAAGTAGCATTTTTCCTTTTACAGGTTTGACACCATTCTTGGTCTTGGTCATAATTTCGACAGAAATCTAAATAGTTAATCAGAAAAGATAGTATACGACACGATAAATACCTCTGTGTCTGACAACAACTTAATAATGTCAAACATCAATATTAACCTACCTTCACTGTTTTATTTGATTTCTTTTTGCTTTTTGAGAATGTCTTCCTCTCTATTTCCTTTAGTTCTCTATATTTCATGAACTGGACAACAGCTGATCATCATTGAGTGACACACACAGGCACACACACAATAAGAAATAAAGGTAAATGGAGTTGATTTGTTTGGAAATAGTCACCATGTTTGACTGCAATGTACCCCAAAGAACTAAGAGAATGTTACCTTTAGACAAAGTTTGCGATAACCCATGGCCTTCACCTGCACCTTCAGACACTGAAGATACATTCTCCTTTACAAAGCTCACATCTCGCCCACAAGAAATGCAAAATTTGGGCAAGTCCTCAAGTTAAATACATTTCGATCTGAAAAAGACATGTATTGTCTTATTTTGTCAGATTATTTGAACTGACAAGCAATTTTTTCAAAACCTTGGCCTATGCCATAATATTTTGATCTGTTAGCTTAGAATAGTTAGATAGATAGATAGATAGATAGATAGATAGATAGATAGATAGATAGATAGATAGATAGATAGATAGATAGATAGATAGATAGATAGATACTTTATTAATCCCGGGGGAAATTCGAGCATCCAGTAGCAGTAAACATACATTGAACATACAATACAAAAACTGTATCAAAATGGAAAGTGACTAGGAGTAAAATGTTTTATACAGATATAAAATATGTTAAAAATATAAAGTGACCTGTTAAAAAATATAAAATATAAAGTGACCAGTAGAAGTTTTTATAAATATGAGAGCTACATATCCCTCTTGTGAATGAAATTAGGAGATATGTCCATTGTCTATTGTGTCGCCTGCCATCACTGAGAGCTATTGTACAGTCTGATAGCCAGGGGGACGAAAGAGTTCTTTAGTCTGTTTGTGGAGCAGGACTGAGACAGCAGCCTGCCACTGAAAACACTCTTCTGCCTGATGAAGGTGGTGTGCAGAGGGTGGTGGGCGTTGTCCAGTATGGACAGCAGTTTGTCCAGGGTCCTTCTCTCTGCAACTGTCACCAGAGAGTCCAGCTCTGTGCCCACCACTGAGCCAGCCCTCCTCACCAGTCTGTCCAGTCGGGCGACGTCCCTCTTCTTGCTGCTTCCTCCCCAGCAAACCACAGCATAGAAGAGGACACTGGCCACCACAGACTGGTAGAACATCTGGTAGTTAGCATATGGCAGTTCGTACCCGCGAGCTGAAGAGTTACTCGCAAGTACGTTAATAACTGATTAATAGTAGAAGTGATAAGTAGTCACTTCAGAAAAGTCTACCGATATTTTAACAAACATCACAATTGTGTATTTCGCAAGATGATAAGTGAGAGATAAGCAATTACAGTTTAAGGAATGATTTGATCAGGATGTTTTAACTGAAATAAAAACTTTACATAAAACTTCAACAACTTACATTTTAGCGTTTTCCCATCACTGACGAAGCAAACGTCAACATCTACAAAAGTCAGGAAGCATACAAGGTTCATTAGGGTCCTCTGGAAACATTTCTGTTGTGTGAATTTGCAGCGCATTTTTGAGTTTGCAGACGTTTTTGAACGTATGCAGTGTGTAGTGTAACAGCTAGGGGTGTGCATCTCTCCAATATAACGTACGTACCTAGATACATGGGGTATGAAACAATTCAGGAAGGATACATTGTAAAAACAAATGATTCGATTCGATTTTACCTTCATAGTGATTAAGTTTAATTAAAGACTAGCAAACAAGTATTTTTGTTATTTTTGACATATGTGAATACAGAACCATGTCACTGTCTTTATTACTCTAATACATTACACTTTAAGAACTTTGGAAAGTCTCTATGACAATGAAAACAAACTTAATATTCAATTTACACTACTGAGACAAATTAGATCAAAAGAAAAAAGTACACTTCAACAAGGATGTGAGAGAAATAAACCTTTTGGAGAGAGGTCTGAGTAGGCTCAGATCTGGGAACAATAAGCATGCTACTGAGGTCAAAAATGATGTCAAACATACAAAACATGACTCTTCACCTCCCAGTCAGGAGAGATGTGGTTCGCTGTGATCGTCACATAGGAGTTGGTTGCACATGACGTCAAGGCATCGGTCATTATTGCCACTCTCTCTGCATTTAACAGCTGGTATTTGACTTCATCATTCACCTTATTATACAGCTCTGGCACGCATTTGTTTGTGAAATGCTGTAGACTTGGTATTTTGTATCGAGGCTCCAATGTATTTATCATGTCCCGAAAGCCGTCATTCTCCACAACACCGTACAGTCTTAAGTCTTTAACAATGAAACGGGCTATTGAAGACATTATTACCTTGACTCTGGCTGAGTTGTGGCTAAGTTTCAGTTGAAAGAAGTCTTGAATGTCCGTATCTTTGTCCTTCTGTGTCTTTGAGCTGTACTGCTAGCCTCCTCTGCGGCCGTTTCACCATGCCTTCTCACTAAGTGTGTATTCACATTGGTCGTACTACCCCTGTACTTGAGTGCTGTTTTACAGTCCTTGCATATTGCAACGGTTTTATCTAGTGTTCCGTTCTTCTTATAAAATTCAAATCTCTTCCAAACTTTGGACTTATGCGCACTTATGCGTCTGTGTCGCACATTTGTCTTTCCCTCGTAAATGGAATGCTAGTCTACGTTACTGTGTAGAGTCTTTGCGGGAAAGAGAGAGAAAGAGAATAAGCAAGTGGGGCTTCCAGCTGTATTGCTGATATAATAAACCAATTCATAACTTTGTCACTGACGGGCTCGTGATACATTTAGATCAGTTCAGGGGCTTGTGTATCCATGCACTCACATCTTTTAAATCAAAATCGATTTCCAATTCATGTCGGTAATTTGTTACATCCCTTGTAGCAGCTCTCAAAACAAAGTCTAGAGACGCATACTCAAAAATCCAGCGCCTGCAGTAGTTCATCATGCCTAGGGAAAAAAGCGCCTTTTTCTTTGTGGTGGAAGGAGACATATTTCTCGACAGCTTAACACGCTCAGGTGACAAAAGTCTTTCACCATTTCTCAAAATATGACACAAATATGTGACTTCAGGTTTACAAAACTGCAATTTAGCTAAAGAGGTCCGGTGTCCACACTCAGCAAGTCTTTTCAAAAGCAAAATAGAGTCAGTGTGACACGCCTCCTCAGATGGTGAGGCAACGAAAAGATCATCAGCATACAGCAAAAGTGTAGAGCCTCCTGGTAGCGTGAGGTCATCTAGATCTCTTTTCACCGCCGCTGCATACACTGTGGGGCTCGAAACAAAACCCTGAGGTAACCGCTTCCACGTATTCCTTGTCCTTGAACATGAAAGCAAACAGATACTGGCTATCTGGATGCAAAAGAATCGAGAAATAAGTTGAGCACAAATCAATGACTGTGTAGTGCGTGAAATTACATGGCAGTGACGTCAAAATGGAAACTGTGTCAGGAACAACAGCAGCAGGAGGAATCACTATGTTATTAATGGCTTGAAAGTCCTGCACAAAAAGGCACTCACCTGGGCAGTTTTGGGATGGGCAACATAGGTGTGTTACATGAACTGGTGGTGGGAGTTAACACATCCTCATCCTAACAATCTTCCACTCTGATTTATCTATTAATCCTAGACCTAAGGAGAGCTTTAATTCATTTGAAAGTCTTACCCTTAGTCTTGCTCATCCAGACCGGAAGACACAAAAACCAATTCTTTTTGTTGTGGTATATCGCCCACCTGCTCCTTATTCTGAGTTTTTAGCTGAATTCTCTGAGTTTTTATGTGATTTAGTTCTTAGAACAGATAAAGTCATTATAGTAGGTGACTTTAACATCCATGTTGATGTTGTCAGTGACAGCCTTAGCTCGTCATTTACATCATTACTAGATTCAATTGGCTTTTCTCAGAATGTAAACGGATCAACTCACAGTTTTAATCACACCTTAGATCTGGTATTAACATACGGCATAGAAACTGAAGGTTTAACTATATTTAGCCATAACCCTCTTTTATCTGACCACTTTCTAATAAC
Source organism: Planiliza haematocheilus (assembly GCA_005024645.1). Classification (NCBI taxonomy): domain Eukaryota; kingdom Metazoa; phylum Chordata; class Actinopteri; order Mugiliformes; family Mugilidae; genus Planiliza; species Planiliza haematocheilus. Next base: position 1,487,531 of record SRSE01000499.1, read on the forward strand.
CTTTGAATTTACTATAATGGATTACGCAGGACCTGAAAAGACATATCATTACAGTAGATGTCTATCTGATGATGCTGTAACTAGATATAAAGAATTAATTCCTTCTTTATTCATCCCAGTGCCATGTGTCAGAGATGTGGACGACAGCAACCACAATTTAACTCCTGCACTATTAGATGATTTTGTCGACGGCACTGCAGCATCGCTTAGTTCAGCTCTAAACGTAGTTGCTCCTCTGAAAAAGAAGGTAAAAAATCGGAGGAGGCTAGCTCCCTGGTATAATTCGCAGTTACGCTGTTTAAAACAGGCAGCCCGAAAGCTAGAAAGAATTTGGCACTCCACTAATTCTGAAGAAGCTCACATAGCCTGGAAAGATAGTTTAACGACTTATAAAAAAGCTCTCCGTAGTATTAGAACAGCGTACTATTCATCATTAATAGAAGAAAACAAGAACAACCCTCGATTTCTTTTCAGCACTGTAGCCAGGCTGACAAAGAGCCACAGCTCTGTTGAGCCATCTATTCCTTCAGCCCTCAGCAGTAATGACTTCATCAGCTTCTTTACCAATAAAATTGTTGATATCAGGGAAAACATTCAAGGCATCGTTCCGACGACTGTCAAAGATGTAAGTACAGTGACTTTAGAAATTTCTGTTAGACCTTATCAACATCTGGAATCCTTCTCCCCAGTAGATCTTCTCGAGCTATCTTCAACAATTAAAGCATCTAAACCATCAACCTGTCTTCTAGATCCAATCCCAACTAAATTGCTCAAAGAAGTTCTTCCATTAATTAACACCTCCATATTGAACCAGATAAATTTATCTTTATTAACAGGATATGTGCCTCAGTCTTTTAAGATTGCTGTAATTAAGCCCCTACTTAAGAAAGCCACTCTAGATCCAAATGTTTTAGCCAACTATAGACCAATCTCCAACCTTCCTTTTATTTCCAAAATTCTAGAAAAAGTTGTTGCTAATCAGTTGTGTGACCACTTAAACAGGAATGGTCTGTTTGAAGAGTTTCAGTCAGGTTTTAGAGTTCATCATAGTACAGAAACAGCTCTGGTTAAAGTTACCAATGATCTCCTCATGGCTTCAGATAGTGGACTTGTCTCTATACTGGTTCTGCTAGATCTCAGTGCTGCATTTGACACTATTGATCATAATATTTTACTACAGAGACTTGAAAGTGAGATCCAGATTAAAGGAACTGCATTAGATTGGTTTGAATCCTATCTGTCTGACAGATTCCAGTTTGTTCATATCAACCATGATTCCTCTACTTATACTAAAGTAAGCTATGGAGTTCCTCAGGGTTCTGTGCTGGGACCAATACTCTTCACATTATACATGTTGCCATTAGGGAAGATTATTAGAAAACATGGCATAAACTTCCATTGTTACGCAGATGACACCCAGCTATATTTATCTATGAAACCAGATGAAACTAATCAGCTGGTTAAACTCCAAGCATGCCTTAAAGACATAAAGGCTTGGATGACCTGTAATTTCTTACTCTTGAACTCAGACAAAACAGAAGTTATTGTATTTGGTCCTAAGCATCTCAGAGATTCATTATCTAATCACATGGTTTCCTTGGATGGCATTACCTTGGCCTCCAGTACTACTGTGAAAAACCTTGGTGTTATATTTGACGAGGATATGTCCTTTAAATGTCACATTAAGCAAGTAACCAGGACTGCCTTCTTTCATCTACGTAATATCATCAAAATTAGGAACATCCTGTCTCAGAGTGATGCTGAGAAACTAGTTCATGCATTTGTGTCTTCCAGACTGGATTATTGTAATTCATTACTGTCTGGCTGCCCAAATAACTCTTTAAAAAGCCTCCAACTGATTCAAAATGCCGCAGCAAGAGCATTGACAGGAATTAGCAAGAGAGATCATATTACTCCAGTTTTAGCTTCTCTTCACTGGCTCCCCTTAAGGTCTAGAATAGAATTTAAAATCCTCCTCCTTACATACAAGGCCCTTAAAGGCCTAGCTCCATCATATCTTAAAGACCTCATTGTACCATATTATCCCAACAGATCACTTCGGTCTGAAAGTGCAGGCCTACTTGTGGTTCCTAGAATTTTAAAAAGTAGAATGGGAGGTAGAGCTTTCAGCTATCAGGCTCCTCTCCTGTGGAACCAGCTCCCAGTTTGGGTTCGGGAAGCAGACACTCTCTCTATTTTTAAAGTCAGGCTTAAGACTTTCTGTCATGTCTTGTCTAGTGTCTTGTCTTTCGTCTTTCATGTCTTGTCTTTCATCTTTTTTGTCTTTTTTGCCACAGTCTGTTAGTTCTGTCATGGTTTAGTTTCTTGTGTTTTTGTTATCTTTAGTTCTAGGTTATTTCTTAGTCATGGTTTAGTTTTCATGTTCATTGGTTCTGTTTCCTGTTTTATTTTGTTAAGTTCTTGGATTTCCTGTTAGTCATGTCTGTGTGTTCCCTTTTGATTAGATTATTGGTTTCACCTGTGTCTCGTCTCTTGATTTGCTTCACCTGTGTCTTGTCACCCTGTTCCTCGTGTGTGTATATATACCCCTGCTCTTCCCTTTGTTCCTTGTCGCGTCATTGCCGTATGCCGTTTGTTGTTCCATGTTTTATGTACCTTGTTCCATGTTCCTCGCCATAGTTTAATGCCACGTTATGTTAGTGTTTGGTTTTTGTTTTCTTTTGGATATCCTGCCACCTTAGCAGCGTTCTTGGTTTTTTGTGAGTTTTGTTTTCATTATTAAAATACCTTTTTTTTGCCAACTTCTGCCTCTGCCTCTTCAAGTCCTGCACTTGGGTCCGAACACCCTTTCCCTGCTTGCCCGACGTGACACTTTCCTTTTTGATCAAGCTTATAGTTAGGGCTGGACTAAACCATCCCTTAGTTATGCTGCTATAGGCCTAGGCTGCTGGGGGACAATGCAACAAACACATGTTCTCCTTCTGTTGGAGCCTATTGATTCTTTATATCTTTGGAAACGCTAAGGATAACAATTTTGTATTATTGTAGATTAACTATTATTTATTGTATTTGTTTCTTTTGCTGCCCATGCTCCTCCTCCTAGTCGGGCCATCCTCTTCCCGTGATTAGGGAGTGAGGACAGCTGGTTTGGCTGGAAGTCTGTTCTTTTGTTGAAGGAGTGAGGAGTGAAATAGTTTATCAACCACTAAATTCAGTTTTTTGTTTTGCTTATTGTTTGAAGTCAACCCGGAGAATATTTTTTGCTTTTGTAAATAAATCCAAACCATTTTTGTTGAAACTGAAACTTCTCCGTGAGTGCTTTTTATTTAGTGAGTTATAGACCTCATCCTCACGAACTACTCTGTTTTTTAAACTATTTTTTTTGAAAGCAAGAGTAGCCATAACAAGTTGATAAACTTCACTGAAGACTTGAAGGAAACAGGAGAACCGGCGGATCCAGCCATTCATTCGCTGAGCGCAGCCGTCGGGCCGTGAGTAAAATCAGCTGATCAACTTTATGAATGAATGCGCCGTTGCGCTGTAAACCAACAATTTAACACTAAGTGAGGCAAAGTTGTAGACTGTGGATGTGGACTGCAATAAAACGTGGATGTTGGAAGTTTATTTAAGGATGAATTAAACGGAGAATTAAAGGAATGTGTGTGTAAATTTACGATGATGTCTGACACACCTGAGACCGCAATTGATTCTGGGGACATGTTGAAATCACGCATTGCTTCGCGCAGAGGCAGATTGGGAGCATGCACAAGGAAGGCAAATGAAATAAAGGATTTGATGACTGATGTTGGAAATGTTGATAAAGTCAATGATGCATTTGAAGCGTTTAAAGGAGCTGTGGATGAATTTAAAAATGCTCACAAGTCTGTGCAAGAGCTCTTATCAGAGGAGGAAAAGGAAAATGATCACTATGACTGGTATGAACCCAGAATAACTAACCTGAATTATTTCATGAAAGATGTTGAGACATGGAAAAGAGAAATTGCACAATCAAAAGTTGGACCACTGGACAGCATATCAAATGTATCACACAAAACACGGTCTTCCACTTCCTCAGTCTCCTCAGAGTTAAAAAAGGCCAAGGCGGAGCAAGCTGCTGCAATAGCTCGAGCTGCTGCACTGAAAGAAAAACACACCTTGCAACTGGAGGAAACAAAACTGAAATCAAAGATGGAGCAAATGGAGTTGGAGGCAGACCTCGCAGCATCAGCCGCTAAAATAAAAATTCTTCAAAGTGATGACGTGGATCAGCCAACTCCAGGTGATGGCATGGAGGAGTATTATGACTCTCATCATGAACCAGAAACAATGGAGAGCAATGTGGAATTTGTGCATCTAGGTGCAATACCAAAAACCCCACTTCACCAAACCATCTTAAGTTTCCACCGACCTGCACCTACAAGGGGTACCAAAACACCAGAAATGAACCTCAAATCAAGAATGTAACTGAAAAACACAAACTTGAAACTGCAAACCATAATCGCCCCATAACTCATGTTGCACAGGAGAACTCAGATGTGGTCGCTGCTCATGATAACTTGGATGTCGTTATTCAAAGACAAAATGATTTAGCAGAACTCATTGTCTCACAGCGAAATTTGTCTCTGTTACCTGCAAGAGAGATTGCTGTGTTTGATGGTAATCCACTGGAATATCAGTCTTTTATCCATGCATTCGAACATATGATTGAAGGCAAGACTAAAAATAATCAGGACCGGCTCTACTATCTTGAGCAGTTCACTTCTGGTTTACCTAGAGACTTGGTTCGCAGCTGTTTGCACATGGATGGGAGCAGGGGCTATAGTGAAGCAAGACACCTTTTAAAAGAGCACTTTGGAAATGAAATGAAGGTTTCTGGAGCTTACTTAGAAAAGGCCTTGAACTGGACAGTAATTAAAGCTGAGGATGGGAGAATGCTGCATGCATACGCAATGTATTTGAGAGGATGCTGTAATGTGATGCAAGATTTACAGTATTTAGAAGAACTTGAGATCCCATCAAATCTAAGGCTGATGGCATCCAAATTACCCTACAAACTCCGGGAAAGGTGGCGTACCACAGCCTTTGAGACACAACAGAGAACTGGCAGGAGGATTAGATTTCAGCACTTTGTGGATTTTGTAGAAAAACAGGCTAAGATGCTTCTGGATCCATTGTTTGGGGACATTCAAGACCAAGTAACAAAAAAATCAATCCCGAGAAGCAAAAATGAACCAAAATTAATGAGAGGCAGAAACAGCAACTTTGCTACTTCAGTAGCAGTGAATATGGAGAAAACAGGATCTGTAAAACAATCACCTATTCCACAACAACCTTCTCAAACCACACCCGGTCCCATCATCCCTTCCTGTGGATTCTGCCATGGGAAACACACTCTGACCGACTGCTCACAATTCAAAACACAGTCACATGACAACAAAGTTGAGTTTTTAAGAAATCATGGATATTGTTTCGGATGCCTACTAAGAGGTCATCTAAGCAAAAATTGTAAAAGAAGATTAATATGTCAAGTTTGTAAAATGAAACATCCTACTGTACTTCATATTCTTGGTGCAAAAGGTCCAAGGCAGGAAAATCAACCAAAAGTCACTGCTGAGACAGAAGAAACCTCCATAAGCAGTGCTCTTGTTTCAGCCGGTGATGCAACTGGGGCCGGGAGAGAGAGTGCACTTGCGATTGTCCCAGTCAGAGTTAAAGTGGCAAAAGGTAGCCGGTATATTCAGACCTATGCCTTCCTCGATCCAGGCAGCACAGCAACATTTTGTACAGAAAATCTAATGAACCAGCTGAATGTGAAAGGACGCAAAAAAGAAATACTTTTACGAACAATGGGACAAGAAAAGCCTGTAGGGACCTATGAGATCAGAGGACTGGAGGTTGGAGACTTGAAGGGCTGCACATATCTGGATCTGCCAAAGGTTTACTCACAGAGTAAAATCCCTGTCTCGAAGGAAAACCTCATCACACAGGATGATTTGAAGAGGTGGCCTTATCTCAGTGGCATTCAGTTAACAGAAATTGAGGCAGACATTGAACTCCTAATTGGGACCGATGTTCCTCGAGCAATGGAACCATGGAAAATAATAAACAGTCATGATAATGGACCGTATGCAGTCCAAACCTTACTGGGATGGGTGGTAACTGGACCACTCAGTGTTGATAGTGCGACAGAATATGCTGGGCCCATTGCAGTGTCAAATAACAGAATCTCTATTGTTGAGTTGAAGGATCTACTCATCAGACAATATAACCAGGATTTCTCTGAGAACTTATACGAGGAGAAAAATGAAATGTCAGTTGAGGACAAACGTTTTATGGAGATTGCGTCCAGCTCAGCATTTCTTAAGGATGGTCACTATCATTTACCACTGCCTTTCCGGGACAAAGACAAAGTTATGCCTGACAACCATGGTATGGTAAAAGAACGCACACTGCACCTTATGAAAAAATTCAGAAAGGATACAGTGTATGCCGAAGAATACACGTCCTTCATGGAGGACATCATCAAAAAGGGCTACGCAGAAAAGGTCCCACCACAGCAACTTCACAGAGAGGATGGAAAAGTCTGGTACATCCCACATCATGGTGTCTACCACAAGCGAAAGCTCAAATTGCGGGTGGTGTTTGACTGTACAGCCTTATTCCAAGGAACATCCCTGAACAAAGAGCTTCTCCCAGGTCCAGACTTAACAAACACCCTCATTGGAGTTCTATTAAGGTTTCGCCAAGAACAAATAGCAGTCATGGCAGACATTGAGGCAATGTTTTATCAAGTACATGTTGATGAAAAGGACAGAGACTTCCTGAGATTTTTGTGGTGGCCAGAGGGTGATATCAGCAAACCACTTGATGTTTACAGGATGAAAGTTCACCTCTTTGGCGCTGTATCATCCCCAAGCATTGCAAATTTTGCCCTGCGTCAAACTGCTGATGACAATCAGAGTCATTACTCTGATGAAGTTTTGAAAACCATCAAAAGTAACTTTTATGTGGATGACTGCCTCCGATCTGTGTCATCGGTGGACCAAGCTATAAAGCTTGTCAAAGATCTCACTGAAGTCTGCAGTCGAGGAGGCTTCACATTGACAAAATGGGTCAGCAATAACAGTGAGGTGCTAGCTAGCATTCCTGAGCATCACAAAGCAAAAGCAGTCAAGGGACTGGACCTGGATAAAGAAAAGCTGAAAGAACACATCACAGTTGAGCCAGCACTTGGAATCTACTGGAACACCCATGGTGACACCTTCAGCTTTAAAGTGACTGTGAGAAGTCAGCCTGCTACCAGAAGAGGTATTCTCTCCACAGTAAGTTCAGTTTATGACCCATTAGGTTTTCTCTCTCCTTTTATCCTGAAAGCTAAACAACTACTTCAAGAGCTCTGCAAATCCAAATATGGATGGGATCAAGTTATTCCACAGGAATTTGCAAGGACCTGGCAGAGATGGATCGGAGAGTTAAATCAACTACTTGGATTTCAAGTACCAAGATGCATAAAACCTGAGAATTTTGACCCAGTGGAGACTGCGGAGCTGCATCACTTTTGTGATGCAAGTGAGTCAGGTTATGGTACAGTAAGCTACCTTAGACTAATGAACCAACAAGGTAGAATCCATGTCTCCTTCATATTTGGAAAAGCCAGAGTCTCACCTCTCAAGCAGATCACCATTCCTAGGCTTGAACTCACTGCAGCAACACTGGCTGTAAAAGTGGATCGGATGCTTAAGAAGGAGCTGCATTTACCGCTCACAGATTCCACTTTCTGGACAGATAGTACATCTGTATTGAAATATATTCATAATCAAACAAAGAGATTTCAGACATTTGTAGCCAACAGAATTGCAGTGATCCATGATCTCTCACACACAAACCAGTGGAAATACATAAATTCAAGAGATAATCCTGCTGATTACACATCACGAGGATTACATGTGGAATCTTTCTTAAAATCAAGATGGCTGAGAGGTCCGGAATACCTGGGAAGAGAGAAAAAGACATGGCCAAAAAGCACACAAGATCTAGGAGATATATCAGCAAATGACCCTGAAGTGAGAAAGGAGGTTACAGTCAACAGTATGAAGATTGAAAACCAACATCCGATAAGCATATTAATCAAGTATCATTCATCATGGAACCGACTTCAGAGGTCTGTGGCCTGGATATTGAAGGTGAAAAAATTACTTCAACTGCTAAGCCAACTAAGAAAGAGTCAGACATATGTGTCTTCAGAGATGAGGAAAAAACTGAAAGAAGAGCATGGGATGCAAAACCTAACAGTGGAAGATGTGCAAGAGGCAGAAAGGGCTATCATTTGTTTTGAACAAGGATGCTACTTCAGACATGAACTTACCTACCTGAAAAACGGCAAAACCCTTAGTTCAAGAAGCACCATCCACAAACTGGATCCGATCCTTGATAATGGCATCTTGAGGGTAGGAGGCAGAATAAACAGAAGTGCAATGCCAATGCACCAGAAAAATCCAATCATTCTCCCTAAAGGTTCTCACATATCTAACCTCATCCTACAACATATTCATTATCAGGTTGGGCACTCGGGAAGAAGCCACATGCTTGCCAGGCTAAGCCAAAGGTTTTGGCTCCCTCATGCAAACTCCTTAGCCAGGAAGATCATCAAAAACTGTGTATTTTGCAGACGCATGCAAGCAAGACCTGGAGAACAGAAAATGGCAGATCTTCCTGCGGATCGTTTGTATCCAAACCTACCACCCTTTAGTCATGTTGGCATTGACTACTTTGGTCCCATTGAAGTGAAGAGGGGCAGAGCACAGGTGAAACGGTGGGGGGTAATTTTCACCTGCCTGGTGAGTCGAGCTATCCACCTGGAGATGGCAAACTTCCTAACCACAGACTCATGCATAAATGCTATACGCAGATTTATCTGCAGAAGAGGATCAGTTATAAGTATTAGGACTGACTGCGGGACAAACTTTGTTGGGGCCCAAAGGGAACTACAAGAAGCTTTGAAAAAGCTGAATCATCAGAAGATTCAAAACACCTTTTTAACAGAGGGAATAAAATGGACTTTTAACCCTCCTTTTGGAGCCCACCACGGCGGAATCTGGGAGAGATTGATCAGACTAGTCAAGAAGATCCTCACATCTGTTCTAAAACAACAAACACTCGATGATGAAACTTTATCAACAGCGCTGTGTGAGGTAGAAGCCGTCCTAAATGATCGACCAATAACTACAGTGTCAAGTGACCCCAATGATTTGGAACCACTAACCCCAAACCATTTACTTCAGCTGAAGGCGAAGACAACTATGCCGCCGGGAATCTTTGAACAAAATGATCAATATTCAAGAAAGAGATGGAGACAAGCACAATATCTTGCAGATCTCTTCTGGAGACGTTGGACAAAAGAGTATCTTCCGCTCATGCAGGAAAGAAGCAAATGGAACAGCATAAGAAGAAACTTCAGTCCTGGAGATCTGGTTATTATTGTGGATAACACTGCACCAAGGAACTCATGGATTATGGGCCGTGTTATAAAGACATTTCCAGATGCCAAAGGCTTTGTGAGAAGTGTTTTGGTTAAAACCAAAAGCAATGTGATTCAACGACCAATAGATCAGCTCTGTCTTCTAATGGAGGCAGCAGGATGAATGGAGAGAGGCTGTAATTTCCCAGCCTCCACTATGGACTGTATCAGACATTCTGACTTGATTATGAACTTTGAAAAAAGAGAAAAAAGAAAAAAAAAACAGTCATAAAGTAACTTATTTGAATTTGAACAGCATGATTATTTGAAGAAATTTAAGTTATTTCCATTGTGTAATTGCTCTATTTTGGCTCCTTTTGAATCTTATTTGTGTAATTGTTTTGCTAAAGCCAACAATTAGGGGCCGGGATGTTGGAGCCTATTGATTCTTTATATCTTTGGAAACGCTAAGGATAACAATTTTGTATTATTGTAGATTAACTATTATTTATTGTATTTGTTTCTTTTGCTGCCCATGCTCCTCCTCCTAGTCGGGCCATCCTCTTCCCGTGATTAGGGAGTGAGGACAGCTGGTTTGGCTGGAAGTCTGTTCTTTTGTTGAAGGAGTGAGGAGTGAAATAGTTTATCAACCACTAAATTCTGTTTTTTGTTTTGCTTATTGTTTGAAGTCAACCCGGAGAATATTTTTTGCTTTTGTAAATAAATCCAAACCATTTTTGTTGAAACTGAAACTTCTCCGTGAGTGCTTTTTATTTAGTGAGTTATAGACCTCATCCTCACGAACTACTCTGTTTTTTAAACTATTTTTTTTGAAAGCAAGAGTAGCCATAACACCTTCTTTCTTCTCTCTCCTCTCTCGTGTCCTCCACTTTCTTTTCTCTGGCACAGAGCTCCTCCCTCTAAATTCCTATCTGCTACTAGTCATGCAATTCTGTGCTATTACTATGTAGAATGTTTACTGCTGCTCTCCCTTCTTCCGAGTATCTCTGGCCTGGAGTTGAGTGTTTCCTGTGGAGCTCCATACTACATCTGTTGTCGTGGTCTCATCATTCTGCCCAGTCTCCATGGAATCCTGCTGTTATCCACTCCTACCAGAATGAACGATTCTCCAACCTGCTGATGATTCCCCTTACATTTTCTAACCATCATTAACATCATTAGTTTGTACCATAGCATCCCACCTGTATGCTTTAGTCAGATGTGTGTATCTATGACAGATGTATGTTTATCTTGCTGTTCTCTTTCTCTGTCTGTACCTGGCTGGCCTTAGGCAGATGGGTCCCTCCATATGAGCTGGGTTCTGCTCAAGGTTTCTTCCTGTTAAAAGGGAGTTTTTCCTTGCCACCGTCGCCTTGGGGCTTGCTCTGGGGGTTTCAGGCCGGGTCTTGTAAAGCGTCTTGAGACGATTTGTATTGTTTTTGACGCTATATAAATAAAGCTGAATTGAATTGAATTGAATCCTGGTCCAAAAGAGAATAACATGTTCAATACCTGTGATGGCTTGTGCTGGTAACTTACTGTCTAATAAATGGCAACAATGCATTTGGTTTGAGTGTAACCTGATGTGGTGGAGCTGAGACTACAAGGCCAACATGATTTTTATGCTTAGCTCACAAAATGGATGGAACCTCAGCAAGACCTGAAGAAGGACCATAAGATGGAGGAGGTGGTGGCTGATGTAAGGCAAAAACACTATGTGTCATGTCAATATGTTCAGTCAGTATTATCATGTACAATTCCTCCCAGATATGTGATTGTTTGGGCAGGCGGAGAAGATCGCCTCAAGGCCTGACACAGCGCCACCATGGCTCCGAGATGTTTTGGCTCACAGCCAGAGGATACTGCAACCGTGACATGGGGAGAAGAGAGTGTGACATCATCAATGCACTTTGATAATCAAAAACTTGAACTGGAGTTGCACATACTTGTGGACCAACAAACAAACAATGCTCACTCACCAAACCCTGTTGTAGATTTATTACCGCGGCAGCTACTTGTTTATACTGTTCCAAAGGATTAAAGGCTGCTGACACTTGAACAGAGGCCTCATGTCGGACATTAACGCAGCACATGGAGGGGAAGTTTTAGCAATATTCTGGATACTGGACACTGTGAACAGCAAATTAAAATTTGGCAAATCCCAACAATACAAGCAGTCACTCACAGTTTTAAGGAATTGAAAAACATGTGGAGCTTTTTCATCAGGAGGACTTAGAAACAAACCATCCGGTGTATGGTGGATGGATGCATGCAGCTTACAAAGCAAGTCTCTTCCCATGAGATTTATGGGGCTCGTCTCCAAAATGAGAAAGGAATGTGCTACATCCAATTGACTATAGTGCATGAACATGAAGGTAAGGATTCACAGCAGCTAGGAAATACAAAGTGTCTTCCAGTGACGGCATTATCATCTGACTCTACAGCTATGCCTGTAATGCAAGGTGTCCTCCAGAGAGTGAGAATGAAGACAACAAAAGATGGACCTTGGTCTTGGCATATTCCTCAAAGAGAAAATAGGGAAGATAACTGACGGCAATAGTAATCACACAAACTATCCATAGGCAAGAGAAATTATTCTCTAACAATATTAGCTTTGTGCAACGTGTTGCACAAATTATTGCTGCCTTGCAAGAGCTATATAGTTGCTCTGACTCTTATGTAGCATTACAGGCAGTGTTGGGAAAGTTCTTTTTCTACACGAACTAGTTCAGTTCATAGTTCATAAGCTTTAAAATGAACTAGTTCAGTTCATAGTTCACAATCTTTAATATGAACTTGTTCGTTCATGATTTCAAATATGAACTAAATAGTTCATTTTTAGTTATTTTTACATTTTTTTTTACCTCCAATACATTGCTGTGAGCTATTTGTCAAAATTACTGTCACGGCGGACTGTAGCACCACAGACAGCAATTCTACACCTTTTGAATGAGAATTTAAGTTAGCATCGAGCGGACAGCCCTCAGGATACTGGTATTTGCCTAATGCGTTGTTGCCACCCATTCAGTCTACACCAGTAGCAGCGGCAATAAAAATATGAGGACAAACGTGCTGCTTAAATGGTCTTTATTATAAAGACAATCAGAACTGTAGTCCTTAAGGTGCAAACCGGGCAAAGTTTACCGACAAAAGTCACGTTTCCGCAGCGCCGTTAAGCACAGTTCACGGTGTATTTTATTTGGGGGGTGGGGGGTTCACTGGAAATCCGGCATAGTTTTGAACGAAAATAGAACGTGTATGAACGCTGTTCACAGACGTCAGAATGAACGCGTTCGCAATAAAGTTCCTCAGTCGGAAATACGAACGGTTCAGTTCTTAGTTCACCAAAATATGAACGAGTTCATGAACTTTCGTTCATTGAACGCGTTCAGGCACAACACTGCTTACAGGAAGCATTTTTCTTGAGGCAGCAAGAAGGCGAGTCACTTCAGGAGTTCTCCCTTGCCCTGATGAGCCTGCTGAATGCCAAGGCATTGCTGCGTGACCAGTTTGTTGAGAACATTTGTGATGGGTCCCTCTGACGACAGCTGAAGCAACTTGTGCGCGGACAGCTCACAGTCTCTCTGCTGGAAGTGAGGACGGAGGTGATAAGGTGGGAGCGGGAAAGGGTTGCCAGGGGGTGCGAGAGGCCGGAGCTGCAGGAGTAGTGAGACTCCTGCAGCATTTTGAGACTTGGGGCCAGGAGCTTCGGTCCTGTAATTGGCTACAGCTCCAAGCAGCGAACGGGCTGCCCATTCCCTACCTAGGCTACTTGGAGCTGGAAGGGACTCTGTGGCAAGTCATTGCCTGAGTGTGAGTTACTGGTGGTGAGGGACCCCTATCTGAAGTGTCTTCCTGTGTCCCAGGGTACTAGGGATGAATATTTTGAAAAGCTGCTGTAACTGTCCCGCCCTTTTTATCCTGCCTACTGTCACCAAAGCACCAAGCTCTTTGGTGCAGGCACTGCATCAGTTTCACCATGCCTCCACAGTTCCTCCCTCCTAAATCTCTGGTGCCAAGGTCCGTGGCAGAAAGGCATGCTGTATTCCTGGGGGAACCGTGAAAATGGTCCCTGCCACCTGTCCTGCACAGTACTTGAGTGCTATGGTGTTGAAGAACTCTGCCTGATCTGATGATGAATTGATGGTCTGGATATGTGATAGTTCTCCATCCTAAAGTGCACCTGCTTGCATCAGGCCTGCTGTGGACATTGCCCCCTTGCCCTCTGCCTGTCCAGCGCTGTTACTTCTGCACAGTCACCCCTCCTTGGGAAGGTAACCCAGCCGCCTTGCAATAGACGATTCGATCCATGGCTGGCCACCATTCCATCCTCCACCACCTGCCCAGGTCTGCAACTGATGCAACCCCAAGGGGGCCCCTGCCGGGTTGAATGCAATGTCTGCATTTTTCAGGCCTTGGCATTAAGAGTGATAATTTCCAGTGCATTGTTGGGTTGATGATGGAAAAAGTGGGGGTGGATTGTAGCAGTACAATGTGTCTGCTCCTGAATGCAGTCTGTTACCACTGGGTCGTACCCCCCTAATTGGTATTTCATTTCCTGGTTTCCGGCCTCTCTCATGCTGCCACATATTGTAAGTCACGTGTTAAGAATTACCTTCTGGAGTTGAGAAGCTATACATGCAGACCTGCAATTCTCCTTGGTCTCCCGCTTCTTCATTATTAATTGTAGTATATAACAGTAGAGTACACAACAATAGCATCTTATTCTGAATGAATGAGGCAAAACTACGCTGACGCAGGCTACTCTGGATGCATTGGGTTCAAACTACCAAAGGACAAGTCAAACAAAGACAGCTGTGATAACTGGAACAAAAAACAGGAGATGTCAAGTCTGACAAGCCCAAGGGAGGCATCTCCAACTACTGTAATTAGGGAACTATTTTAGCACTGTCTCTTTGTACTGAAGAAGGGCACATAACCATGGCTCAATATTCCACAAGTTCTGTCAGTCCTCACAGATGGATATAAATCTCTTTTGGGTAGTATAATTACCAAGATAATTTTATCCATAATGATGCTTGTCAGTCAAGAATGCTGAAAAAAATAAAGAACTTTATCTCTCTTTCTTTCTTGATTTTTGTGTCAGGGGAAGAGGAAAAGGAACAGAGATGAAGAAAGAGAGAGAAAATTTCTCATCTATAATAGACTGACTACATAAAGCCGTCAGTCGGAATGGTGTGTATTCCTCACTTGGCCTTAACCACAAGTCACGCTTCAATATTTTCTTTTGACTTTTTAGTGTCTTTTAAAGGCTTTTGTAATTAGAGATGCTGTTATGAGGCTCAGTGATGTACTACTCTCACATAGGCTGTACCAAGGTGTTAAGGCATTACCATCCGAAAAAAAAAAAAAAGAATCTTACTAACCTGGCTATGTGTAACATCTCTGTATCATCTGTTTTCAATGATACTCAACACAACTTTGAAAAAAAAATAGTGTCTATTAACACACTTATACATATTTAGCGGACATATATGCACAAAATATCCTTTCTTTATACTTAGTTAAATTTGAGTGTAATTGACAATTACAAAAGCATGGTTGATACTGACCTTGTCAAATGTGTTCTTTATATACTGAGCAACAATGGAATTACAATGGAACCTAATTATTAAATGGAGAAAACTCCACCTGGGAAAAAACACTTATGTATTCTCAATTTTTCATCATGCACTATCATTCCTCAGGAGGGATCACAATTTCTTGTTTTAATATTTTAGTGTTCTTACTTAAGCTTTAGAATTCCCTCCAGGTGGAGACTAGATCACCTTGACATCTTGCCATCTAAAACCTGTGGAATAAAGTATTTTTATTAAATTCTATAAATATAAGTTATGCTTGCCAAGGGGAACTTGAACCTGATCTTCTCAGATGAAAGAAGGGGCTGGTAAAATACATTTAAAACAATGATTCTTATTACTGCAAGAGGATTTGCTCATTGCAGATTTGCACATTTATTTTTCACTTATAGCATAAACCACAGGGAGTGGTCAGAGCGAGCTTTGTGTATATGTCTTAATTTATGCATCACTTTACCAAATAATTGATTAGATTATTGTCAACAAAGTGTTTTATTAATTAAATAGTTTAACTTTTTTTAAAGCAAGCCTTGTTGATTATTGTATCAGTCTTATAAGTAATATGTACATACTGTGTCAGTAACTATGCCTGTAAATATGACACCTCACACCTGGTGAGATGGATTACAGACTACCTCACAGAGAGACCACAGTATGTCAGACTGAAGGACTGCACGTTGGACACTGTGGTCAGCAGCACCGGAGCACCACAGGGGACCATGCCCTCTCCTGTCCTCTTCACCCTGTACACATCTGACTTCCAGTACAACTCGGAGCTCTGCCACATACAGAAATACTCACATGACACTGTGATAGTTGGCTGTATCAAGGATGGACAGGAGGAGGAGTACAGGAGCCTGGTCGCGGACTTCATGAGGTGGTGCAGGTCCAACCATCTGCAGCTGAACACCTCCAAGACCAAGGAGATGGTGGTGGACTTCAGAAGGAAGAAATCACATCTCCAACCTGTGTCCATCAGCGGGGTCGATGTGGAGGTAGTCCGGACCTATAAATATCTGTGGCTGCAGCTGGACGACAGGCTGGACTGGACTACATGTATGGACACACTCCACAGGAAAGGACAGAGCCGTCTGTACTTCCTGATAAGGCTGGGGTCCTTCAACGTCTGCAAAAACTGATGCAGATGTTTTACCAGTCTGTGGTGGCCAGCGTCCTCTTCTATGCTGTGGTTTGCTGGGGAGGAAGCAGCAAGAAGAGGGATGTCGCTCGACTGGACAAACTGGTGAGGAGGGCTGGCTCAGTGGTGGGCACAGAGCTGGACTCTCTGGTGACAGTGGCGTTCTCTAATGCCACTTGTGGGTTCTCCGACAGGCAATCACACCAGAGAGCAAAGACGGTTTTAAGTTCTTTATTTGTGACACCATACATTCACAGTCCTCCGCATGTGTTCGGTCCTCACAGTTCCCGACAGCCGTGTGCGGGACTCTGTATGTGTTGTCCTCTCAGGTCTAGCACGCTACTGTGTTTAAAAGGAGAGAGTGATTAGTCTAACAGGATGCAGGTGTGCCAATCACTCTCACCTGGTGCTGCTCTCATGAGTCCTCTCCACACCTCTCTCCTGCAGCTGATGCACCACACCCCCTCCACATACCTCCACCACCTGACTTAGGCCGGGGAGCCGTCCGGCCTAGCCCACTCCCCCCCTCCCCATGGGAGCGGGAAAGGAAGTCGGCCACAGCCATCTGTGCCCCCGGCCTATGGATCACCTTGAACTTAAATAGCTGTAGTGCCAGATACCAACGGGTGATCCGAGGGTTGGCATCTTTCATATGGTGAAGCCGAGCATGGTCCAAGCAGAGAGTGAATGGGTGCCCCAGCAGGTAGTACCGCAGAGCATCGACCGCCCACTGGATGGCCAGGCACTCCCTCTCCACTGTGCTGTACCTGGCCTCCCTTTCGCACAGCTTCCGGCTGATGTAGAGAACCGGGCAGTCGACACCCTGTACCTGCTGGGACAGAACGGCCCCCAGCCCTCTGCCCTCTGCATCAGTCTGCAGGACAAAAGGTAGAGAGAAGTTAGGTGTGTGGAGAAGAGGCTCCCCACAGAGGGCCTGCTTTACCCTCTCAAGCGACACCTGACACTGCTCCGTCCACTGGACCGGATCTGAGGCACCCTTTCGGGTGAGGTCAGTCAAGGGACTGGTCAGCTCTGCGAAGTTGGGAATGAATTGCCGGTAATAGCCGGCCAGCCCCAAAAACCGCCGCACCTCTTTTTTGGTCTTGGGTCTTGGGCAGGCTGCAATCGCTGCCGTTTTATCTACCTGTGGACGCACCTGCCCGCAGCCCAAGTGGTACCCCAGATACCGTACCTCCCTCCGTCCAACTGCACACTTTTTCAGGTTGGCCGTGAGCCCCGCCCGCCTCAGTGACTCGAGCACCTCAGCCACCTGCTGCACATGCTCCGCCCAGGTGTTACTATGGATGATAACGTCATCCAGGTAGGCGGCAGCATATGCAGCATGCGGCCGCAGCACTCGCACTGGAAAAAATGCCCCTCCAAAAATAAGTTAAAAAACAACAAATAGAAGACGTTTTTGCTTGAAATAAGCAAAAGAATCTGCCAATGGAACTAGTGAAAATCGGCTTGTCAAGATTTCTTGAAATAAGATGTGATATTTAGGACTTTTGAGATAAAAGTGATCTGGAAAATAGCCAGGAAGACTTATTTTGAGCTATATTTTAAGTGAATTTAGCTTATTTTAAGTTCTAAAATGGTGACATTATCCTAGATTTCAGACCATCACCAACTTGAAATAAGATTAGAAAGTGATTATTTAAGCATTTTAGGATTAAAATATATCTTGATGTTAGCTGGAAATACTCATATTATGCATTTTTTTACTCAGATTAAGAAGTGCTTTTGTATCATAAGACACAATTCATCTCAATTCAAGTGCATTTAACTTAGAGTAAGCTCTACAATAGTGATATTGTTCTAGATTTAAGACAACCACCTACATCAATGAAAACAAGTCTTGCATTAAACAAACAAATGCTTTATTTTCTCTGCTTAAAAACAAAGATGCCTTTTTAGCTCTGAAAAGCAGGACTAAACAGTTCTTCAACTGAGTGCAGTTACAGCATGTAGTGTATGACTGGAGCAGTCATGTTTTGGCTCACAGTATGCATGGAACTGTAATAAAATAACAACAAGAAAAGAAAAATAGCAAAATAGGGTAAGTAAGATGTAGAGCATAATAGTAGGCAATAAGGTATAAAACACCCTCTGTAACCTTGTCTTTTGGGAGCGTAGTTAGTGGCACATCTCCTACAGCCAGGAGGCAGTTGGACGAACTCACGATAAGGACTGGACAGGAGAGAGGGCGTTTCTTCAAGTGGTCATTTGGGTCTTCGTTTTCCTTAAACACATAACATGGACATCTTTCCATTAGGATAAAGCACTTTTGTTTAAATTATTAAGTCCAGATTTTTCAAACTTAGCCCTTTAGTAGTCAATCAAATAACATTCTCAAGCAAAATTTGAATGAAAGGTGCTAAGCCTTTCAAAAGACTGAAATCATACAAATCAGTGGTATATGAAGCAACTGCATTACGTAAGCCTGCATCATAGCTGCGTTAGAGTGTTGTGATGGGAAAACATTAAACAGAGCTAAAATGAAAGGGTGTCCAAGGGTTTGAGAGAGGGAACGCTTTGGTTGAGAGATATAGACAGTCAATGAGAGTAACCAGCCTCGATACAACCCCAGCAAATCACCACAGCTTCCCGTCCGGATTTTTTTTAAACGTCAGTCATTTTAGTGATACTTGAAGAGTCCAATATTTACTGAGGTGGTATACTGTCTAAAAAGCTTTACAACCATAGATATAAAGACTATCAAACTGTGTCTGTGGGTCTACTATAAAAAAAAAACAAAAAAAACACGAAACGATTTATTTGTTGGGCTATGCCAGTCTTTTTAGGTCTTCACTAGGTCAATAAAATCAAGTTTTATTATGTAGTATTAATCAAGTAGTGCATTAATTTTGCTCACCTCAAGGACATGCACTAGAGCCTCACTCGGGTGTCCTAACTTCTTCGGTGGAGCAGATGAAGAAGGGAACAATGATGGCAGCACACGTACGATGCTGAGAGCCTGTTCAACTGTTGAGGATAATATGTGTTACTTTTAGACTTAGATAATACAGGGTCAAATCTGATCAACAGTCTACAACAGATATCTGCTAAAATACAAAAGTTACACAAATAATGGACAGCCACCACAGATGAAAAGAAGGAGGACAAGACACTTGTCACATAAACTTGACAATTAACATGTCCTAATGTACACCCTATTAACATCAAAACATCATTGCTTACCTTTGTCCATTCCCATTGGGGGTTTCAGCAGCTTTTTCCACACACCAAAAAACTGCACCTTCTGGCAGAAGCTGTCCCATCTTCCCTTAAGCTCATCAATGAAGTGGATGTTATTTTTGTCCATAATGCGTTGAAGCTCTGCCATCACCTATCCAAAACACAAATAAAGACGTATGACTACATTAGGTAGGAGGAGTAAATTGGCATACAATACATTATTTTGTGTGGTACCATGTTCTGAATTATGCTCAGTCAATAATGACTTACATGTCCAATGTCCTTAAAACAAGGATACGCCTCTAGAATTTTCTTGTGTCTGTCCTCCTCGCGCAAAGTATCAGAATCAATGAATGCTCTTCTGGCTGCAAATTCCAAATCCAGGAGCTGAGAGACGGACTCATGGTTTGGATTTTTCTTCAGAACTGCATGCTGATTTTGAGTCTTCTCTGACAGATTCCTGTAAATAAAAGAGAAAAGATAACAGAAACTTTTCTTTTTCACTGTCTTAACACAAATTGTGATGCAGCACTGACAACCCTACAAGGATATAACAATAATCATAAATAGTTTGTATTAATATTCTCCTTTTAGTGATAATAAAATACTAAAGGTAAGTTTGGTGACAAACACTTGGTTGACACTGTCAACAAAATTAAATCAATAAAAAATGTAAATAAACATAATATAACAATTGAACACACTTACAGGCTAACACCATGACAGATTCGCCAGACCGCTTTTCGGCGCAAGAAATTCTCTGGGCCTGGGAAAAGGTCCCGCAGATCTTCACGAGGCAGAGTGCTCATCGCTTCTTCACTTATGTTTGCAGCTGTGACATAATGTAAGACACACATTGCAAGATGAATTAGTGCCACAGAACAGCCAAACTACATGAAACTAGTAAAAGTTGTCCTTTCATTCAAAACAGCTAGTTAGTGCCAACTAGTTTAGTGCATTAACTATATATAGAGAGAAATTACATACCTCGGCATCACCATGCATCATATCAAAGTGGTGAATTAAACATTGTAGATTGATATACAGAATGTATATAGCAACCGGTCATAACTCTCTCAACTCTGAAGTAATTTTAATTAAAAAAAAAAATACAGAATGTATATAGCAATCCACAATTTGAGAAATTCATAAAAGCAAAAATTCAAAATAATTTACACTTTAAGTTGTGGCTATTCAAAACGTTAATGTTCTAGTATAGAACTGAGTAGATCCACCCCAATGACTGGATTTAATTGAAACAAGTAACCAGTATCATGCTGTATTTATCAAATGTATAATAAACCCAATTTCATTTAAATTAGTCAAGTCTCAATAGACATCCTATTTGTTTAACCTTAGCTTATCTTAACCTCTCTGATTCATCAGATTTAATTGTCAAATAGGTTTTCATTTACAAGGAATTTGTCTTGGTGTTACTGGTGCTTAGTAAATATGACGAAAAATAAAACAATAACTACGTTAAACATGTATATTTGACTACATTACCTCTTAAAATCGACACTGTAATGTTGTCAAGGTCATCCATGCTGTTAACGGTTTTAGCTAGCAAGTTAGCTTAGCTAACGATAGCTCGTGCTCGGCTGCAACAGTGTATACAACAAATATACACTGAAACATGGATAACATTTACAACGTATGCGACTAAAAACAAAAGATACTCCATGCAACTTACCTGCAATAAAATATGAATTCAAAACGTCCCGCTTAACGTAACGTTCCCTCCAGCCAGTGCCATAGAGTGAGAGAGTTGCGCCGCCATTTTTTACAACGGAGGTCTATGGGAGTGTCGTAACTCTCTCACTCGATGGCACTGCCTCCAGCAAGCCGTACTAGCATGTTCTTCTTTGTGTTTGGTACTGCGCATGTCTCTCAACAGATACGATAAACAAGTAAGATGTCTCACTCCTTAAAAAATATTAACGTATTACGTTAACTTACCCTACTTATGAATAAAACACATCGTTTTTTCAGACATGGAAATAGCCATGTAGTGTGCCATCTCACTTTCGTTTAATCTTTAATGAGGGCTGGACCGGGCAGTAACGTAAAATAGCGGGACAGCCATAGCCCGCTACCATTACCAAAGCAGGGGTTTATGTCAGTAATTATTTCTTAAATCAATTAAAAACGGTCAAACAAAAACAAATTGTTATTGATTTATTACACCCTAAATACAGATCAAGACTTGCTGCATTCGTCTGCTTGCCATGGTAAAATCAAAATATCATTCTGATAGTGGCATTGATAAGGTACTTGCGAGGATTAATTGTGACTTGATTGAGTTGTATGATGGTATTAAAGTTGTCACTGCAAATGGCGAGAAGACAATTTTTGGGGCGCTTATGTCTGTGTGTGGAGACACTCTAGCTCAACATGAAATGGCTGGATTTAAGGAAGGAGCATGCCTACTGTGAATGCAGCTTTGAAGACATGCAGGAACAATTTAATGAAGATTTGTTTGTTAAAATTACCATGGAAAGTCATATCAGACAATGTAGTGACACTGAAAAAGCAAGCATCTACTTTCTGAAAGAAAATCTAAAAACGACATATGGTTAACAGGAGAAGCAAATTAACAGAATTTCCTCACTTTGATATAATCAATCAAACTCCACAAGACATCATGCATAATATTCTTGAAGGTGTTGCCCCATATGAAATCAAATGTGTTTTAAAGCATCTTGTGCTTTAAGGGCATGTGGAGTTTATGGAGACACATTCAGCAGTGCCATTATTGGTTTCCCTTACTCTCCTTTGGATGCAAGAGATAAGCCTTTCCCCATATTTGTCAATACACTGTCATCAAATGACAATAAACTAAAACAGTCAGCAGGGCAGATGCTGGTTTTGTTAAAGATCATGCCATTTCTTATTGACACAATTAGAGAGAATGAGTACACGCAAATGCTGTTAGAGATAGTCAAAATTCTGTTATCACACATTATTGGTCTCCCAACTCTTTCAAGGCTGAAGATTTTAATAGAGCAGCATTTGTTTTGGTTAAAAGAATAGTTCGACATTCTGGGAATCCCCAGTCTTGTGATCACCATATGGCAAACAGCAGAGACTCCGATGAGTTTTCGGCAAAATCCGCTGAAACTTAAGCCATTCCAATAAACAAGATGTATTTTCTTGAATCAAGTAAGTGTAATTCCTGAAACAAGATGATTAATCTTTAGCAAATAACACAGCAGCTTAAAAACATTGGCAAAAGTCAAAAAAGCTTGTTTCTTATGACATATGATTCAAAATAAGATGTTTTCAAGATTTTTTCTCTTAACAAGATATTCAAGATGTATTGTCTTAAAACAAGTCCCTGTGTCTTGCTGAAATGGTACTTGTTTGACAATTGTGTCTTATATTAAGTGTAATGAGATATTTTCACTAGAAATGAGACAAATATACTTGGTGAGATTTAGATTTTTTCCAGTGCGGTCCATGAGGTGCTGAAATGTGGCTGGGGCCCCGAACAACCCGAACAACCCGAATGGAAGCGTAACAAATTGGTACAAACCGTACGGAGTGGAGAAGGCCGTTTTCTCCCTAGACTCTGGAGACAAGGGAATCTGCAAGTAGCCTTTGGTCAAATCCAGCGTCGTAAAAAAACGAGCAGTGCCTAGGCGATCCAGGAGTTCGTCCAGGAGGATAGGCATCAAACTGTGAAACATCATTCACCCTGCAATAGTCCACACAGAACCGGATAGACCCATCTTTCTTGACTACAAGAACGATGGGGCTACACCAGGCACTGTTGGACTCTTCTATTACACCCATCTCCAACATAGCTTTAAATTCGGCCTGAACCACTTTTCTCATGTGCTCAGGTAACCGGTAGGGCCGTGAACGCACTGTCATGCCCGGGTGAGTCTCAATATGGTGTTGAATAAGGCTTGTGCGTCCTGGCAGGGGGGAGAACACATCAGCGTAACGCTGTTGCAACCTGGCTATGTCTGCTCTCTGGGACGGTGAGAGATGGCTTTCGCAAAGGAGCGAGGCAGGATCTCTCTCTGTAATTTCGTCACCAGGGAAACAGACTCAGCCTCTCTCCACGCTTTAAGGAGGTTAAGGTGATAAATCTGTGTCGCCCCTCCCCTGTCAGATCGCACAAGTTCATAGTCAACATCACCCACTCACCGTGTGACCACAAAGGGTCCTTGCCACTTGGCGAGTAATTTGGAGTTGGATGATGGGAGCAATACAAGCACTTTATCTCCCGGGGAAAATTGCCTTAACCTAGATCCTCTGTTATAGAGCCGCTGCTGACGTTCCTGTGCCCGGAGCAAATTCTCACGTGATAACTGTCCTAGGGTGTGGAGTTTTGCTCGCAGGTCCAGGACGTATTGCACTTCGTTCTGACTGGGGCTTGGACCTTCCTCCCAGCTTTCTTTAACCAGATCCAAAACCCTGCGCGGTTTCCTGCCAAACAGCAGTTCAAAGGGAGAAAATCCCGTGGAGGCCTGGGGTACCTCGCGCACTGCAAACAACAGAGGATCTAGCCACTTATCCCAGTTGCGACTATCATCGTGAACAAACTTACGGATCATGGACATCAAAGTCTTATTCATATGATATGATATGATATGACATATTCGGCTGGAGCCTTTCTGTGTGGAGTCTGTGCCCCCTGTGCCTGTGTGAGTTTTCTCCGGGTACTCTGGCTTCCTCACACAGTCCAAAGACATGCCTGGTTCCACTAGTTCCATTGGCAGATTTTTTTTTGCTTATTTCAAAAAAATCTGCCAATGGAACTAGTGAAAATTGGCTCTGCATTAAGACGTATTGTCTTAAAACAAGTCCCTACGTCTTGCTGAAATGGTACGCTTTAGGCAGTTGTGTCTTATATTAAGTGTAATGAGACAAATATACTTGCTAAGATTTTGATTTTTTTCCAGTGCAGGGTGTACCCCACCTCTTGCTCTATGACATCTGGGATAGGCTCCAGTCCCACCCAGGACACTGTAGAGAATAAGCGATTACAGGATAATGAATAGTATAAGAATGACTACCCCTCAGCAGTACACATTTTCACTTTCCCAGTAAATGTGAAAATGGGCCACAGAATTCAGATATTGTTTGGAAAGAAGAAAACTTCTCTGGATACAGCATACAAGCCAACAAATGATGAATGAATGATACAAGCAAGATTATGTGATTCGTAGGAGGAACAAGATGTGTACACATAAAGACACACACATATGTACCCATAAGCATGCACCTACATATACCTATCTACATAGTATCTACATATGTACATATGCATGCTATAGTGAATGGGTATTGAATATATACAGTATAGAACATACTGTGTAATATTACACAGTATTATATAACGACATACTGCCTCCAGGACGTCAGGACGTCAAACTGTTTGCAGTTACAAATGCACTAGTCATATTTATACATATTTCTGTATAGTTTTAGGTTAGCATTTATTCAAAAAACATTAGCTGGATAGTAAGCCAAAGCCTACAGTTGAGCATTTGGTATACAA
Organism: Planiliza haematocheilus; assembly: GCA_005024645.1. Lineage (NCBI taxonomy): Eukaryota > Metazoa > Chordata > Actinopteri > Mugiliformes > Mugilidae > Planiliza > Planiliza haematocheilus. The sequence goes on from SRSE01000499.1 coordinate 1,512,397, forward strand.
CTTAGCTACACCCAACCACCCAAAACGTAAGCTTTGTTTGAGGACATGCAAACTTATTAACTTACTTACATGATATTTATTTTTGTATGTTAAAATGCTTTTATTTTTTTTATTTTTTTATTTTTTTTACTTATGATTATGCCAATTTGTGAAATCACATCAACAGTTTCTTGCAAGTTTTTGAATTTCTGTTAAGGCTCAAATGCAGGTGGACCCCAAATGTAGAGAGATCAGTTGGCAAGGTTTAACAAATGTTTATTTTCAGTTTTCTCAACAAAAGGCAAAAGCTACAAATTCAAAAAAGTCACTCTAGGTAACAAGGCATAGCAGGTGGCGACCGGAGTCTGACAAACAGCAAGGTAACAGAAACGGTTTGAAAATGGAATCATCCAACAACGGTGTCAAGGGTGAACCGGCTTTTATGGGGTGGTGATTGCGAGATGGAACTCAGGTGTGCTCTGCAGATCAGAACGTGTGTCAGCCACGCCTCCGAGCCACCCCCACCTGCACTGCTGGAGAAGATTTATCTCAACAAAGTCATACTGTATTCGGCACAGATATGTAGCCATAAGCCTCGTTACTCAAAGAAAAAAAGCACAGATCTACTATAAAATATATTAACACATGTTTTAAGTCACTAGGCTACTACTAATCAACAGAAACTGTTGTATGTGTCGCTGAGTGTATGTGTAGTATGATCTGTAAAGGAAGAGACGTCTGCTGAGCAGAGTGGCAGGCATAGAAAGTATTTTAAATTGTTATTCCATCCCTGCAAAGTAAGAAATTTGCGTCTTTGCCTACCCTTTCCTTTTGACATGCTGTAAAATGTGCACAACTATTTATACAATTTGAAGGCTAAAGTCAGTGTAATCAGAATCAGAATGGGGGGGTTCTAGAGACATAAGTATGCTGTGGGGTTCCCAGTTGCCCAAAGTGGCCATTATGCATGTGGAAGATATCAAAAGCAGAGCACATTTCTAGTATTTGGAGGGGACCTGGGTCAAAAGGCGGAAGGTTCGATCTTTATATTGTGCGTGTTTCAGTTCAGTATCTAAGTCCTGATAAAATCAAATGCCTTTTAGAAAATGCAAAACAATATGACTTTTGCACAGTCATGGTGAACAAACAAAAGCAGAGTCCATGGACCAGTTAGACATGAATTCAAGGTGTTGTGTAATTTGGGGGAGGAGCCCTGATTCCTGTTACTGTTATCATAAGAGGCCACAGCATACTACCCTTCCAGATGCAAATGAGTTCTTAAATATTTAAATATAGAGGACAGAGAAATGAGGTGAAGTGTGTCACACGCTCTGGTCTGCTGGCTTAATTATTTATTTGTGGTCCTCACGTAGGTATGAAGTATTCTAAGGACTGAAACGCTCAACTCAAATGGATCAACCAGCTGCTCCTTTGTCTCTCACAATGAATCAGGACTCTGTCATTTTTCAAACTATTACTTAGGGAATGCACCAAATTCAAGCTGAACTAAAGGGGATGCAGATAATCAAAACTGAACTTATTACTCATTTTGACGAAAAAATTGAACGCATTGAAGGGAGTCTCAACAAGATACATGTCTCGTTGTCCACACTTGGAGACCAAGTCTCTGTAGGATGATCTACAGGACCGGGCGCATCAAAATGCTCGAAAAAGACAACGCATAGCTACCTGAAACAACAAGCCGGTGATGCCGAAAACCGAAGTCGGGCCTCCAATCTCCGCTTCATTCACGTCCCGAGAGTGCGGAGGGCAATGACATTCTTGGATTTATTCAACATCTGATTGTCCAGCTCTTCGGTAAGACCAACTTTCCCACTCCACCAGGTATCGAACGGGCCTATCGCTCCCCATCAGTCACCAAACAAGCCAATGACAGTCCGAGGCCGATCCTGGTCAAATTCTCCCACTTCCAGGATAAGCTGAAGATCCTGAAGTTCTCCATCGAAAAGAGGGAGCTCCTGTTCAATGGCTCTCGGATTTACATTTTCCCGGACTTCAGCGTCTCGTACAGAAGCATGGTGAATTTGACTCAAATAAGAAGAAACTCCGAGACATGGACTTTAAATACTCTCTGCTTTTCCCCTGCACTCTGAGTGATCCACGAGGGTAAGGCGAGACTCTTTCGCTCTCCTGATGAAGTTGATGCTTTCCTTAGAGAATTTTCTGCCACCTCTCTGTAATAATGAACTTGTGAAATGTCACTTTTTCTCTCTTTTTTTTCTTTATTTTTGTGGTGGCCCTTATTCTCCATTAGATTAACCATGTTACTTAGTTGGCTGGGGTAACTTACTTTGCAGTCGTGCTGCCGTTATGACTGTACATGTTTTGATTTTGTTCTAGTTCAGCTTGACTGCTAGCGGTGGAAAAAAGATTCGGGATCCGGCTCATTGAACCGGCCACCAAAGAAGACTCAAGAATCACGGATCGAGACGTCTATTGAACCGGCTCAGTTGAGTCCTACCACATTTGATTGACATATAATTAATAAACGGCACCATTCAAACATCTTACATCTCACTCGGCAGAGAAACAAAATGTAATACCCGACTTGGCCACTATAGCAAACTACGGCACTCAGCCACTGGAGTGGAGTGGCGCTACTGAGTCCCTTCCTCACTCACGAATCACTGCGATCCGTCACTCATGAATCCCTGCGATCCGTCACTCATGAATCACTGAGGATTCGCTACTCATGAATCCCGGCAGATTCGCTACTCATGAATCACTGCGATCCGTCACATGTATCTCGGCGGCTTCGCCACTCACTCGGCAGAGAAACGAAACTTAACCGACTCATGAATCCACGTACATTCTAGACCATAAAATAACACATATATATAGCCTATATATTTTTTTATAATGATGACATTACTTTTTTTTTTTTTTTTTTTTTTGGAATTTTAAGCTTTAGGCTTAGGCTATCTAAGCTACTTGATTTCCAGTTGCCGGAACGTGTGTCAGCCTACTAGGGGCCTACTGTAGGAAACACTGTCAGAACAACTCATTCCTCGCACAGCTGACAAGGTGTGTCAACTTACATTTTTAAATGCCAACCTCAAGAAGTCCAGAAACAGTCTCACTGTCCTTTTCCCCGCTGGTTTTTATTTCCATTGTCTTTATTCTTGGATTATTTTCTTCATATTTTTTATATTTTACCAAACTGTAGTAGGCATTTTTGTTGGTATTGTGGATATTGTATTGTAGTTTATTAGTGCCGAGTGCCTATGTCAAGAGGCCACTCTTGATCTTCTGCGTGTTTCTTTGCAGTTTTTTTACTTAATATTATTCATTTTCCGCCCTTTTTCGGCAATTAATGCGGCCCGAACCGGCCAGAGGACCCCAACACATGATATATTGAAACGTGTGTTTTGATCCCGAATCCTATGCTATTACTTGGATAAGCAATTGACGAGTTTTTCGCGAATTTATTCGCGAAAAAGCGCGAAAAATTTCCCATTCAAATGAATGAGAGACCCCGAAAAATCAACAGGCATTTTCAACGATCAACTGCTCTGGCATACTTTCACCCAGAGACTTCATTTAAACTTTAAAATGAAGGCACTCTTGTCTTCTCTTCAGAGATTCCCTCCACTTATCGACACCTTTTACTGTTTTTAAACTATGAAGCCTCAAAGTGGTGTAGGTTTTAACTCAAATTTCGGGGTTTATAATGGGTGTGTATTGCGCGGAATGTTCGCGCTAGAGGGACAGCTAGAGTGAGAAGAGAGAAGAAAATTAGGCAAAAAATAAAACAGAAACTGCTCCCGTGGCCACAGATTTCACACCACAGACATAATTTATACATAGAAACGTAGGAAAATTTGTCTTCTCGCTCACAATTTGTCTGCTAAAGCTGTAAGTCTTATAGTTTTGGCGTGAGACGCAAAGCTGCGCCAGCAAACCCCTTCCTCGCTCCATAGACTGCAATGTTAAATTTGTGGAGGAAAGCAGAAGCAATCCTCTGTTTTAAATCGCTTTAAATAGCTCACATTTCTACATTTTACCCACAAACTGCATATCTAGACGTTCAGGAAAGCCTCAAGATGCCCAAAGTGAAGTCGGTTCAACGATTGGACACACGGTTTGGCCACAAAGCCTTCCTGTTCGAGGCCGTGGTTTCAGCATTTTCGCCCACTCTAGTCGTCTTTTTAACTGATATTCAAACTGGTAACCGTGGCAACCAGGGGCTCCACAGAAAGAGGCGGGGAAACATAAGTAACTGGTCTGTAGGGCGGCCATTTTGGGGCAATGTTAATGGAAACAGCCCACTCTGGAAACTTCTAACTGAAGTAACTGGTCTGTGGGGCGGCCATTTTGGCTTTTGGCACCCAAGTTGAACAATGACAGGTGTCTGTCTGTCATTGGCTAGCGCGTCATGCTAATTGCTAACATTAGCGGCTAATGCTAATTTTTAGTAGCTAGAAATTGGTGGTAGCATTAGTGGCAGCATTAGCATGTTAGCGAATAGCATATTAGCAATTAGCATGTTAGCATTAGCATGCTAACAATTAGCATGTATTTAATTTTTAGTGTCTAAAAAGACATGCTAACACTAAACCAATGCTAAAATTAGTGGCTAGCGCCTCATGCTAATTGCTAACATTAGCAGCTAATGCTAATTTTTAGTGGCTACGAATTGGTGGTTGCATTAGTGGCAGCATTAGCATGTTGGCGAATAGCATATTACCAATTAGCATGTTAGCATTAGCATGCTAACAATTAGAATGTATTTAATTTTTAGTGTCTAAAGAGACATGCTAACACTAAACTAATGCTAAAGTTAGTGGCTAGCGCATCACGCTAATTGCTAACATTAGCAGCTAATGGCAACAGCCCACTCGGCACTTTAAAAATTTCCGCGGGAATTTTCTAGTTCTTAGTTAAGTCCCAGACACTGCCATGGCCATTTCAGGTCAAGTGACTCAAGTGATTCGCAAAACCCGGATCATATCAGTGAGTGATTCAGACTGATCCGAATCCCTCAAAAGATCCGGGTTTTACACCTCTATTGACTGCATTTGCTTGATGCCTCCTTTGTTTGCCGTAAATTGTGACGAACCCGGCGACGTAAAACGTGGGTAAAGTGACACATGTCGTAAAACTTATGGGTAAAAAAGAAAGATGATAAAGTTCTAAATGAAAAGAAGAAAATGTTAAATGATGGAGGAGTGAAAAGAAGAAGGGGAGAAGAAAAGGGATAAGGAAAAATTTGAAAAATAAATAAAAGGATCTAAAAGGAATAGGACTTTGTTTTGTTCTCTGCTTTTGTTTTTTATTATTGTTAAAGCTCTTAAGCTAAACAATAGGCAGTTATCTACTTTTCAATTATGATAATGGTGGTGATGATGATTCTCCCTACAACTCTAAATTACTTTCTCTTAACCAAGACTGCTTATCTCTCACTCTGTCTCACTCTGCTCTATCACCGCCTCCCCCCAATGCTCACCAGCTATTACCTCCATCATTGTGATGATGACCTGTACGCATTCTTACTGCCAGATTAGGCGCACACTTATTCAGTTATTTTGGAATAATGAAGTGTGCTAAAGGTCTGCATGTTATTCATCTGAACATTAGGAGCTTGCCACCTAAAATTGATTTATTGAGAGCCTGGCTTACCTATAATAAACCCCATGTAATCACTCTGTCTGAAACTTGGCTAAACAGCCATATTCCTGATGATGAAGTTAAACTTGACAATTATGTTCTGTTTAGGAACGACAGAGGCTCAAGAGGTGGGGGCCTCTTAACATATGTACTCTCAACTTTGACCGCTGAACCTATTCTCCCAAACGAGAATAAGATAAGATAAGATAAGATAAGACAGAAAAACAGTGACAACTTAGACAGGGAAATAGTTACCTAAAAAAACACAAATACAGAATTTTTGGAAAAAGAAAAAATTCTGTATTTGTGTTTTTTCCCCTGCATTTTGAAGCCCTTTTCGTGAAAATAATTTTTCATGAAAATAAACAACTAATTATTGGAAATATTTATAAACCTCCATCGGTTCCAGCAGAAACTACTGATCGTATTTTGTCTACTATTAATTCTTTAGACTGCACCAGCGAAAAGATCATATTAGGTGACTTGAATTCTAATTGGCTGGATCGCTCCTCTCAAAAAGATCGTAATCTCTTTAACAGTATAAATCTAACACAACTCATTACTGAACCCACTAGAGTCAGTCCCAGTTCTTCTTCTTTGCTTGACTGGATTTTAGTCTCACATCCTGGTAGAATTTTACAATCTGGGGTTTTACCTGACTCTTTTAGTGACCACTCTATGGTTTTTTGTATTTGGAAAATCCAAATAAAGAAGTGCTAAGGCAAATTATTATAAGGACTGCTTATCAACTGATTTTAAGAACCCAAAGAAATTTTGGAAGAGAATTAATAGTATAACCAATAAATCCACAAAAAGCCCTACAATGCATATTAGATTAAACAATCAAACTGTGTGTGAACCTTTATTAATTGCAGAGGCATTCAGTCAGCACTTTTCCACTGTTGGCGGCTCTCTGTCTGATTCCACTTACTCTGGTCTCATATCGACTCAGAATAGGTGTGGCAGCTCGTTTTGCTTTAAAACTATCTCTCCAACTGATGTTCAGCAGGTTATTGATAATTTAAACTCTGGATGCAGTGCTGGTCCAGATGGTTTGGAAATTAAGTTCTTTAAACTTGCCTCTCATGTTTTGTCATTTCCACTGGCTGACTTATTTAATTTATCCTTCACAACCTGTGAAACACCCTCCTCATGGAAAAGTGCTAGATTAACCCCTCTTCATAAGGGAGGTGACATCTCAGACATCAATAATTATAGACCAATTTCGATTATCAATAGCATAACAAAAATATTTGAAAAATTTATGTTTAATCAATTATCTACATATCTTACAGACTATAATATACTATCTCCACACCAGTCAGGTTTTCGACCTAGCCATTCAACCACCACGGCTCTTTTAAAATTTACAAATGACAAACTGTCAGCAGCTGACAGCAATAAGCCTACAGGTGCTATATTTATTGACCTTTCAAAAGCATTTGATTTGGTTGATCATTATCTTCTTTTAGACAAATTGTATGCTATTGGTCTTTCTACCAACTCTTTATTATTTTTTAACTCATTTCTTCATCATAGAAGTCAGTGTGTTTCCGTTTTGGGAAGTCAGTCTGACTTTAAGATAATTGATAAAGATGTTCCACAGGGTTCCTCACTAGGTCCTTTGTTGTTCTCAATCTTTATTAATGATCTCCCTCAAATCTGTTCCGACTGCCAACTTCATTTATATGCAGATGACACTGTATTATACTCTTCCAGCTCTGAGATCTCAACATTTTCTACAATCTGATTTCAATCTGGTTCAAAGATGGTTTTGTTCAAATAAGCTTCTCCTGAACAAAAGGAAATCATATAATATGTTGTTTTGCATTCGATCTGATCCTTCGCTGTTAAATAACTGGTCCATTAGTCTTCTTGATGGAACACCAATTAAAAAGTTGAGGAACTTAAATATCTAGGCCTCTGGCTTGATTCCCAGCTATCTTTTAAATTTCATATTAATTCAATCACCAAGAAAATATTTGGTTGTCTGTAAATCACTTTATCGTTCTGTTGACTGTTTCTCACAAGAAGTCCGGAAAAGACTTATAACAGAATTAATTTTCCCAGTACTGGACTATGCCGATGTGATCTATGGTAACACCTCTGAATCAAATCTCTGTCCTCTTAATGTACTATATAATAGTCTCTGTAGGTTTGTACTCAGGTGTCCCTATAGAACTCATCACTGTCAAATGTACAAGTCCTTGAACTGGTCCGCTCCCAAGCCCAGAAGGCAATTTCACTGGTTAACACTTATTTTCAAATATATTCATTTTAATTTCCCATCATATTTGAAAGAACTTTTAATTCCTTTCAGTTCTCAATATAGCTTACGACATACCGACCATTTGTTTCTAGTCACACCTAGAATCAGCAAAGAAATTGGTTGTTGGGCATTCAAATTTAAAGCTCCATCAGATTGGAACAACCTTCCTTCCTCACTTAGGTCACTGACTTCTTTTTATATCTTCAAATCATCTTTAACTACGCATTTTCGAACATCCTGCTCTTGTTTCTGATCTGCCTTACTTTCTCTCTCTGACTCTATTCATACTTGTTTTCCGTTTGTCTACTTTGCTGTAAATATGTGTGCATTTGTGTACAAATATGTACCATGTGCATGACAAAAGTACTGTTTGTGTGTATAGTATGTATAGTATGATATTTTTCTGATCATACCCTGTCTGTGTAATGTGAGCTGGTGGGGGTGGAGATGGGGGTAGCTTTGGGGGAGCATTGTTGGAGTATGTGTGGGTGTGTGAGTGTCTTTGTGTTTATGTGTTTTGGAATCATGTTTAGTATTATTTATCCCATTATTTTGTACTGTACATTGTTGTTAGGACCCCCTCGAAAATGAGATGGCAAAACTCAAGGGGCTATCCTTGAAATAAAGAATAAAGAATCTTGCTGGTGTCATGCCAATATAAGTATACATGGAACTTCAAGCTTAATGATCTGAGACAGTAATTTATCATTCTATAATGATTTATGACACTCAGCATACATGCAACAATGCTGGAGACTTTCATATATCATATATCTCTAGTCCTCTATTTTGTGTATTTTGCCTGATATAACTGGTGACGTGACGTATAAGTTTCAGTTCACAGACAGACTTCCTAGTATTTTCTCTTAGAATTCACTGGCTATTTCACAATAGAATTTCACAGACTCCATTGGTCCATCACAGATGGCACGCAATCCTTGCCCAGATGCAGCAAATCAGGCCCAAACAAGAAAATTACCCCCCTGAAGTTTCATGGCCGGGTTGAGGTTCTGGTGCTGGAATGCTATTTCATCTCCAAACATGAAGCATTTATTTAAACCATGCACACTCTGGTTGAGTTATTTTATCCAGTAATGTAGCTGTAAACAACAAAAAAATAAACTATACACCATAACACACAAAATGAGTTGTACAGTTGTTTAAAACTGATAACTGACAAATTCATGAATCTCACAGATCAGCTATGTTGATCCATTAGCCAGTTAACTCACCTTCCCTTTTTATACTGTCCATGTCAGAACTTGTTTCTTTGCTTTCCAAAGAGCTAAAAGGCAGGTTTGGACTTGTAAGCATTCCAAAAGGCTTTGAGCCCTGGTAGTATCTTTGTGTTTGAGTAAAGGGAACAGCAAAGTCCCTGCCATTGGTTTCACACCACTCCTAAATTAAAAAAAAAAAAAAAATGGAACGATAAGAGCATGGGTACAAATTAACTAGTTTTTCTTTCTTTTTTTGTGAACAAAACGATGGCAGGTGTACTGCTTCCTCGTAGTACAAATTAATGCCTCTCTAAGTACACAATAAGTATAATCGTAAAATAAATAAATAATAAAATATTGTAAGTAATAAGTGCTGATTAAATTAGTTAAGTTCAAATTTAATTTATTTAGTATCAACAATTCCAATTCTCTCAGCCATTTAACAAAAGCAGAACAGTGTGAGCCTGACATGGTTTTAAAGTGACAAACACATGTTATACTGTATTACTGGTAAACATCCAAGTCCAATGTAATGTTTAATAATCAAAATAGCAGAATAAAGCAAGAAGTGACACAAGTGATACATTCAGGGTGCCATCAGAATGGTTAGGGCATATCACATCATCACAAACACATACAGGTGTGATTTAAGATGCTGAGTCAATAGGTCACATGATCTCAGAGGAAGAGAACTGTGCTGAGCACCTTGTAAGCCATGGAGTAGGTAACCAGCATACCTAGTATCCACGACAGACCCCTGCTGGGCTGGGGAAGAGCACCAATATAGGCAATGGTGTGAAAGACCCGAGAACAAGCAAAGATGCGGAAGTGAAGCAGAGCAGCTGGAAGCTCAGGCCCAGTCAGAGCGTAAAGCATGCCGACCAACACGAAGGGAATAATATTCTCCAGATCATTCTGGTGACACCTGGAGAACAAAAATGCATGTCATACAGTTTAAATAAGGAATTTATACTAACTAACTTCCAGTTTTATAAGTTCATATATTATTATATTATTTCACAACATACTACGTTGTCTTCTGAAAGCCGTTTAATGTGGTAATTTATTCTGACAACGACTGATGACACTGAACATAATTGTGCATTATGTTTGATAAACTTGAATCCAAACATTGATTTCACAGTACACATTCAATTATTTGTCATAAATATGTCAGTCCTCGTCAACTATATTTACTGACCTAAATTATGTTTTGGGAGTTTGACAAACCAGCACAAAACTACCACATTTAAAACCCCAATTAAAAGAAACTAGTCTAAAATTAGATAAAACATTTTGTGTATGTGATTTTAGGGTCTGCCAGATTATTTCACCTTTTCACTCGCTCTACATCTGGATGGACTTTCAAGAGCCTTTTCTTCTCCTCTGTAGACTTTCTGGATACATCTTCTTCATTAGAGAAAGACTAAAATAGAGAGATATATGCATGAATTATTGAATCATTTACCTTTTTACCACTACCAGAAGGCTGAACGGTTGCATATGATGATGGAAAAACTGGTGGAAAGATATATACAAAAAAAATGAATTCATGAACATAGCGAACTTAAATAAGGAAGTTTAATAATCAAGTTTAACTTTACGTCGTTCCTATTCTTAGATGTTGCCATGACGAAATGTGCATGTCTGATAATTCTTTTAGTACCCACACACTTTTTAATGCAGGATGTCGGGAGGGATAATATGATTGTTTGAGATTATATTTATATATTTATATTTATATATTATTTATTATTTATTATTATATCTGTAATATATTATATAATGGAGCAGCACTTAAAATCAAGTATACTAAAAGAGATTAAACTTATTTGAGCAAATGTAGAAAACACCATCAATTTTACTCACCCCTCTGGTCAGACGGTAATATGCTGTTATTGGCCCCATCAACATCATCTTCACAACAACAATAGTAGCATAGGTGGTGAAAGCCAAAAAGACCTCATTTTCCATCAGATGATCCATCTATGCTTATTTATAAGTGAATTACAATGAGGTAGAGATAGAAGTTAGCTCAACATCTGTTTAATCAAATATACTTCACATAGTTTAAATCCATTTCCTCATTGTTTGAATTTATCGACTATAAAATCTCCAAATACCAGTATATTTTTAAATCCAACTACTCATACGCTATATGAATAAAAAAAGTGATCAGAATGCACTCATACCCATCTGCAGAATATACTATCTGTAAAATTACACTGACTGTGTATATACAGCAGTGTGAAAAGAGAAGCCCTGCTACTGTTAGAAACAAATGCCACAAATCAAACCAGTTTCACTTTGTAACCGTGACACTAAAATCCAGTTGCCTCAATTCAACAACAACAATGAGCCACACATTATAAACTAACAATTGTCAAAATCTCCAATATTATAGTTTACCAGCTTAGTTAGTGTATCTCTACTGGTGATCCTGCAGAAGTAGAGCAAGTCTGGATTACAAAACAATCTGACCCACAACCCAGTTAGCAGGAGGTGTGGCCAGTGCAAAGGTAGCACAATACACAACTTCCTGTGTGTGACTGTGTGTTGTGTGACCATGTTTCTCTCTGTTTATGAGGACCAAGTGCATTCATGTTATTATAGAGACTCCAAAAGTAGACTTCTCTAGGATATTGACCATCACTATACAATTACACCAGGTACCATACCAAGTGGACTGGCACAATATGCATTTTTCTTTTTTGTTTCCCTTGTCATTTTTACAAAATTTAAACATTGCATATGTATATATGTATTAGAAAACTTAATCTCTACAGCTTGAGAGAATTTGCTTTAAAGACTTTTGATTTCTGTTAGGCTTTGGATTGATTTGCTTTTAGAGCCAGCATAAACAGTACATTCAGGGAAATGCAGAGGTTTCTGCTTGGTTCAGACCGTGGACTATGCATAAAGATGGACACAGAAGACTTCCTCAAATGTCAAAGGGAGTATAGCTCCCCCTGGTGGCTGCAGTACATGTCATAAACCCAACCAAGTGTGCTTTTTGCATTTGGAATCTGTTGCTGTCAACTTTCAATATGAGATCCAAAGAGCTGTCACTATCAGTGAAGCAATCCTTCATTAGGCTGAAAAATCAAAACAAACTCATCAGAGAGATAGCAAAAACATTAGGTTTGGGGCGACTGGTGCTTAGTAGGTAGATCGGGTTGTCCACGAACCAGAGAGTTAGAGGTTCGATCCAATGTGCCACATGTCGAAGTCTCCTTGAGCAAGACACTGAACCCCCAGTTGCTCCCACTGCGTGGCACTGGTGTGTGAATGTGTGTGTGCTTGTGTGAGTGAATGGGTAGATGTGTCTCTGACTGTAAAAGTGCTTTGAGTACCAATAGGTAGAAAAGTGCTACATTTACCATTTACCAAGGCCATTAGGTGTGGCCAAATCAACCGTTTGGAGCATTCTTAGAAAGAAAGAATGCACCGAGCTCAGCAACACCAATGGACCCGGAAGACCACGGAAAACAACTGTGGTGGATGACTGAAGAATACTTTCCCTGGTGAAGAAAACACCCATCACAACAGTTGGCCAAGAACACTCTCCAGGAGGTAGGTGTATGTGTGTCAAAGTAAACAAAGTTAATTTGTCCCATTACTTTAGGTCCCCTGCATGTCAGGGTACGTGGATATTTCTTTAAGACACACCCGCTCGCCCGGTCACGCCCCCAGGTTACCCTATAAAGCAGAGCTTTACTTGCGGTCTCCGCCTGCTCCTTCATGACTGAGGAGAGGCATGAGGAAGCTGCCTGAAGCTCGGCCACAACACCGGATCCCCCTGAACCGTCCTGTAGCTGACGAGACAGCTGGCGAATGTACAGGGACATGATCGCTCCAGTGTTAGCCAGGCGGGTCTGAGTAGCCATGACTCTGTGCAGCTTAGCAAGCAGGCCATCCATAACCCTGCAGTTCTTGCTAGGGCAGGTGGTCCTGCCAAGAACAGAGCTGGAGGGAGAGACCAGCGGAGTAAGAGCTGGGTCCAGTGGCGGAAGCGACCCACAGGCGACCTGCTCCTTATCCTGCATGTCAGAGAGCCTTCTGCATGAGGTAGACTGCCTAGTTCTGGCAGCTGGTGCAGCAAACTGTTTGCAAACCAGGTCTTTGAAGTCAGGCAGGAGAGAGACCTGGGCCGATATGGGGCGCATATCCGTATTCTCCTCAAACCGAGAGGCGGGTGCCGAGGTTGTCTCCGGCAGGGCAACATCCAAGGCTCTGGTTGCCCTGCCAATAACCCCAGCAAAATGGTGGGCCACCTCCCCTGTCTGGGTGTCACCTGGCAGGTGCTGACCACATGGGACACCATCGTCATCAGAGAAGACTGTTTCTACATCTGTTTCCTCCTCTTCCTCCTCAATACAGGGACAGGGGGAGGGATGAGGTCACCGTAAGACCGGGCTGACGAAGGCCCAGGAGCGGGAGGGGCCAGCGTGGTTGGCCAGGCTGAATGTGCATCTTGACCCCCTGTGGCCTCAGCAAATCGTCCAGTTTTACCCCTGACTTCATCAGAGAGGGGTGGACCTGCCTGCTTAGCACTGAAAAAGCGACAATGCGTTTCTCTGGTTCGCGCAGGCATTATAAAACAGTCCATGCAGCTCTCTGGGGCCTCCCTAGATAAGGTGGCATGCTGGTGCCCCAGACACAGCACACACTTAACGTGCCCATCCTCTAGGGGCATGGGTACCCCACAACCAAGACAGCAGTGTCCCTGCCGACTTGCCATCCTGTTATTATTATATATATATTTATTTTTTAATATATATATATATATATATATATTCTTTCTCTCTCTTTCTTTTATTCTCTTTTCTACTTTTTCTTCAGGTGTGTGTGGCGGGGGCGGGGCCTGCGGCGGACAAGGAAGGCCACTTCCTTGTTTACACGTGGAGATAACGTGCTAGCTCTCTGAAAAAGCCAGTTTGCCAGCTCATTAGGCTTTGTGTATGGACTGTGTTACGGTCAGACTTACAGCCCGCACCCAACAAGGGCCCCCACCGAACGCGTTAGCCCGCCAGACGCGAGCAATACGCAGGTGAGGGGGAAAATGCCGACTCGACGGCTGGGGCGGCTGGCTGCAGACTGTATGCCTGCGCTCAGCCGATTTCCCAACGGACGCGTCAGCTCGCGGGCCGTAAGCAATCAGTCGGTAAGGGAATAGCTGTCGTAGTCGGGCTTTCACTCCTTAGAAGCACCGTCACCGGGGAAAGCCACTGGTGACAGCGTGTAAGAACGTCAATAAAACGAAGGAAAGGATCAGCATACAGGGTGGCTGCCTATGGAAGTAAATCTGTGCCATCTGAGGTTGAACATAAATTTCTGAGGTTGAATTTTTTCAGCATGAAAATAATAAAAAATCATCAAATTTCTAGACTTGAGTTTGTTTTTTCAATGTCAAAAAAAATTCAACCTCAAAAAATTCAACCTAAAAAAAAATTCAACCTCAAAAAATACAACCTCAAAAAAAATACAACCTCAAAAAAAATTCAACCTCAAAAAATACAACCTCAAAACGCAACATCTGTGCCACCAGAGAGAAGCAATCGATCTCTGTCTCATCCAACGTCCTGCCAATAGGTGGTTTGCATGTCCGATGACGCGCAAAATTCAGACGAGGGCCAGGAAGTGGAGAATGGTAATTACAGATGACGGAAAGTCGAGGAAAATCTTTGGGCGAGCCTGCATGTAGCAGGTATTATGAAAAATGATATGGCCCATACACACTAAGTATTTGGTGATTTTTCGTACTTGCGTCGTATCGAGGCCTTCGCCATCACAAATTAGCTCGTCTTACTATACCGCTAGCCAAATGAAGGCACAGTGGCAGGATCAGCGGCGTCGGATCCAAAGCAGCACAGAATGACTCCTCTCTTAGTTTTGCCCTGGTGAGTAAATATAATTCACTCTCTTTATATTGCTGTTTCAGCTTTAATGTAACGTTACATGAATGCACCACTGGCATCAGGCTACAAGCTAGCTGACTAACTGTAGCTAACTGGTTTCTACCTAATGTTTCTAGGTCAACCATTCTCAGAGACACAGAGTCAGAGACACCGTTGAAAACGTGGGTCGTGACTAAGGACAACAGTGAAGTTGTTACAGCACACTGCAATTGTATCGGCTGTTTAAGTCATAATAAATGAACACCATATCAACATGTAAACATTCAAAATTAGACCACCTTTACCCCAACTCTAGTAATTTGTCCAGTTGTTTGAACATGACAATGTGACAGCCGAGCTATTGTGAGAATACTAGTTTGTTTCCAGTGAGATATTTATTGACTTTAATTTCTATGGTAAATGTGTGATATATCGTATCATAGAGGATTGAGTTACTTAATAGTATCACTGTGAAAAACGGATCTTATCTGTAAATGCATAATTCCCTTTCTCTGTCCTTTTTACCAACAGATTGTCAGAAACCTTCTCACATGTTGGAGCAGTTCTGTTTGCCATTGAAGCTGGTGTTAAAATGGAAGAGTGAATCTTGTACTACGGACAAGTGCAAATGTTTATATGTTCTCATGTCTATACATGTATGTCCATAGCCTTTCATAGAATGTGACCACAACAGGTAAAAATCTTATCACAAAAAATAAATGAGTTTCTGAAATATGCCAAGGCCGGATTGTGATGTCAATTTAAATAACTTATGAATTAGGTATGGCATGGTGATAACTCAATATTGACTTTCACTGGAAGCATATCAGGGTAATTGGGGACATTATGACAGTTTTTAAACAAAGTATAAAATCTTTTTAATATCTATTAGTAAGAAGACAAATATAACACATGTACAACATACAGAGGTGCCAAAAGTACATACATTGTTGATCAGTTGGAAGAACAGATACTTGTGTAAAATCAGACTAAAATGAATTTACTCAAGTAATAGTATTAAAACATTTTAATTTCATGTATAGAATATATTTGGCAAAGAGGGCAAGAGGGAGAAAGATAGCTTAGTTGTATTATTTAAAAACTATTCATCAAGATGGTGGTAATTGTTTAGGATGAATTCTGAGGTAAACAAATACATGGGTATGATACGTAGTTATTAAAACAGTTAATGTAACATGGCTACATGCAACCATGTATTATCCTGTATTTCACCAAGGTGGAGCAATGCATTTGCGCTGTTGGTGCAGGTCTCTTCTGCATCATCGTTGGTATGATCTGCTTTTCTGGCCCTGAATCTTTCCTCACGTTGATGCGATGCCTCTGTCACTGGTTTATCTCTCTGGTAGCCAAGATGAACGTAGGAGACCAGTCTGGAGAGTTTCCATCTTTGACAGCACTTGGGCAGCCTAGATAAAATAAATGTGATCAACAGCCTGTACTGAGAGTAAGGAGAACTGTAGTTTACGTCATGTTGTTGTAATGTGGTCGGATCACTCTTTTAAAGAAGAAACAGCAGAATGGAGACGGATAACTTTTCTCAAGCAGCACTTTACTCGATCCCGCACTTCATAACAATAACACTTCCTTGTACGCTCTTTTCCACGTGTCTGAACTCACCAATCAGATGCTAGGATCTAGCTTAAAGTAAACACAAGGGAATTAGAAAGACAGATTCAACAAACTAACTTAGCTGTCTTCAAGATGCAGTCGGGAATATTTAAAAAATGTAAATATGTAAATAATAAATGTGCAATGTAAATAGTTAACTAATTTATAACATTGTAAATGCATTTTTAATAAATTAACTCAAATACAAATTATATTAACTTCTGAGCCTTAAAGCAATCAAATATGACTGAACTTCACATCTTAACGTTATTAGTCTATAAAATAATTCTCCGCCGTCCATAGGACCATGTCAATCACAGATCTGACACTATTTGTTTGTTAGATTCTGACCAGACTACTAAGACTGTATTGTACATAAATAGACAATGGCATCAATTTGAGAACCACTGGTCGTGATAGCTAACGTTAGCTAGCAATGCTAAAAACAAAGACACTAGATCGCCACATAGCTTAGAACTCCAGAAGGTAATCACAAATGTATAGCTATATATACAGCTATGTTTCTCATAACATTATAATACCCTGCTCTGTATTTTGACAGTAGACAGCCCTGTAAGTAGCTTAATTACTGTAGCCTTACCGTTCACAAAGTGGTCACCGCAGACACAGACGCTGTCTGACTCCGCTCTCCGTGATTGAAGACATGGACTAAAGAAGTTTTTCAGCCAAGTTCGTCGCCGTTTATCGATCAGTTTTTTTAAAACTGATCCCTTTTGTAAGTGACCACATGGAAATCCTAAAGAAACTTTTCTGTTTTTCCCGGTTTGACTGGTTCTCTTGTACAGCCATATACTGCACCAAATTTGAGCATTTTCCTGCTGCTGTCCTGCCGGTATCCTGCCTGCAAGACACTTTCTGCCCCTATCTGCAAACCACCTATTGGCAGGACGTTGGATGAGACAGAGATCGATTGCTTCTCCCTGGTGGATGTTGCGTTTTGAGAGGTTGTATTTTTTGAGGTTGAATTTTTTTTGAGGTTGTATTTTTTGAGGTTGAATTTTTTTTTGAGGTTGTGTTTTTTTAGGTTGAATTTTTTTTTGAGGTTGTATTTTTTTAGGTTGATTTTTTTTGAGGTTGATTTTTTTTGTGACATTGAAAAAACAAACTCAAGTGTAGAAATTTGATGATTTTTTTTATTATTTTCATGCTGAAAAAATTCAACCTCAGAAATTTATGTTCAACCTCAGATGGCACAGATTTACTTCCATAGCTGCCCGTAGACAGACACCTCCCAAAGGTAAGTGGATACCTGCTGTTAGTGATGGCCCTCTGACACCCGAGGCTCCGACACATGCGCCGTAGCTCATGAAGCAATTGTATCGAACCACTGTGCCGAAGCGTGGTTCGGTCACGTGACTAGTGACGTTTGAAGCACTTGAGTGACGTTCGAAGCAGTTCAAGTGCTTCGAGCGCTTCAGCGGCAAACGAGTCATCCCAGGGGTTCGGTTTGTCATGTGAATCACCTGGTGGGATCGAGTTTGTTCAGGGATATCGCGGATATCTTATTCCTATTTAGTGGTGCTCATTTTAATGTTTCTTTGCATTGTAGGTTGGTCTCTTGCTGTAGTTGGAGTCATTTGCGTATTTCGTGGAGATAGATCTCCACAAAATACGCAACTAACTCCAACTAAGATTCAGAAAGAAATCGATCAATTAGTGACATAGTTAGACAACACTCGATTGATAGATAGATATAGTTACATAGATAGTTGGTTAGGACAAATCACGTGTTTTGTGACGTATGAACCATTTCACTGCTTCATTCGGAACCCCTGTAACTGGTTTGGTTGTCTCGGCTCTTCGGGAGAGATGAGATGAGTCTTCGAAGCAAATACTGAGTCAAGAAAGATTTGGTTTGACACTGTTGCATTCAATACAAATATTCTCTAACACTACGAAACCATGATACCAAAAGCAAATGAAAATAGTTGATGTAAGCGCTGAAATATAAACATTAGTGTAAATCAGCGAAGGTTCATAGAGTGTACTGACGTAATGAAAATGATCCACCGACAACAGTGGATCACTGATGAGGTTCGTGGTACACTGTGAAGTCACCGGTCTTTCTTTAGCGAAACATGGGTTTGAGTCCCATTTGTACTTTGTTATTTATTTTATTGTTATATGTAGCCTATATCATTTTCTTATAATAAACTTTAAACCACATATCCATGTAATGTAGTCGAATAGGAATCTGCATGGCAAATCAAGTCTCATACAAGCATGAACCAACACGTCTCCATTGCACTACATTTTATTGTCCACTAGATGGTAAATGGTAAATGGCCTTGCTTTTATATAGCGCTTTTCTACCTATTGGTACTCAAAGCGCTTTACAGTCAGAGACACATCTACCCATTCACTCACACAAGCACGCACACATTCACACACCAGTGCCACGCACTGGGAGCAACTGGGGGTTCAGTGTCTTGCTCAAGGACACTTCGACATGTGGCACATTCCGGGGATCGAACCGCTAACCCTCTGGTTCGTGGACAACCCGCTCTACCTACTGAGCCACAGCCGCCCCGATTAGATGTCCTAATAGAGCACTGTGTCATTGAAGCTTCGAGTAATGAACCTTTTTTTGAATCACGTGTCGAAGCTTCAACAAAGCCTCGATTGCCCATCACTACCTGCTGTAACCGTCTTTACTTTCATTGGATTATAACACTGCACCCTGACTGAGGTGGAGATCAAACAATCACTGATTTCACGCCAGCACAGGTGCTTTATAGGGTAACCTGGGGGCGTGAGCGGGCGAGCCGGTGTGTCTTAAAGAAGTATCCACGTACCCTGACATGCAGGGGAGGTCATTCCCCGTACATATGGAATATGTAACGGAGTGGAGAGATAGTCTTGAGACGATAGAGAACACCCATTGCAACATGAACTGTGTGATGGTTCTGGGTATTTTGTGTTTCACGTTTTGAGTTTTTCATTTTTTGTCCCCGTTTCCTGTTTTACTTAGTTTTTTGATTTCCTTTGATTCCTTTCCTTGTGTTTCGGTGTTGATTAGTTCATTAGTTTCACCTGGTGTCTCTTGATTTCTGTCACCTGTGTCTCGTCACCCCTTGGTTCCTCGTGCACTGTTCCCTCTAAGGTGTTTTACTGCGCAATTGCGCACTGCCCCCCACCTCTTTGCGCAGAAGACAAAAAAAGTTGCGCACTCGAATATCCCAGACTAGTTTTTTTTTTTTTTTTTTCTCCCCGTGTGCTTCGAATTCTGAAATTTATTACCTAAACCGTGTGGGCGTTTATCACTGCAGTGAGTGACAGGTGACAGGGTGCTGTCAGCCAGTGATCATTAAAAAAAAAAAAAACATGCCCACGAGGCGCTGCCCAGCCAATACGCAGCGGTTGTTTAGCTTGACAGCCAATCAATAACTCTGATGACGAGTAGCCGCTGTTGTGGCATTGTTGTTATTAGCAATAGCATTCAGTCATGGCTAAACGGGAGGGAAGTGAGACTGCCGGCGGAAAGGTGAAGAAAAAACGTGTGTCGTTTAAAGTGGAGTGGCTGTCACAGTACATAAATACGGACGAGGGAACACTGGTGAAACTCAGCGACATTTTTTCTTTCTCAACCGAGACTGGAGTCGTTTGCAAGACGTGCAGTGACGCAAACGTAAAAGGCGAGTTTTCAGAGGGGAAAGTGTGGAGTGACTGGAAGCTAGACTACCTCAAGCGACATGTTGGAACAAAAGTACATTTGCATGCTGTTAACACTGTAAAAAGACGAAAGCAGGGGCTTGGGATTGGATCGTTACTCCAAGAAAGCGCGGAGGAGCGGCAGAAGAGAAATGAACTGTCACTCAAGAAAAAGTCAGATCCAGAGCAAATCAAAATTCTCATTGACGATGTTCTACTTGCCATCAAAATGAACGCATCGATGTTAGCTGTTCAACAAATCCATGACCACATGGCAAAATATGTGAGTATACCAGAACACTGGAGGAGCAAAAATTACTCCTTTGAATTTGCTGAGTCAATCAATGCAGTTGTACAGAATGAGACTATGTGCAGTATCCGAAACGCCCCATGGCATACTTTGATCATTGATGAGAGCACAGACGTAACACTGCATAAAATGCTAGTGATGTATTTCAAATACAGAGAGGAGAATGACCTCAGTTGCAAAACTGTGTTTGGTGGCATCATTCAATTGAAGGCATGCACTGCTCATGATCTTGTGAAGGCAATCACAGACTTCTACTCCAGCCATGAACTAGACCTGCAGAAAATGGTGATGCTGACCTCTGACGGTGCTTCAGTAATGCTTGGAAAGCACAATGGTGTAGCAGCTTTATTAAAGCAGCAAATACCCCACCTCACAGAACAACATTGTGTGGCCCACAGGGAGGACTTGGGCATTGATGATGCTTGGAAAGATGTTCCCTTAATGCGAGATGTGGAAACTCTTCTAAGAACTATATATTCCATTTTCTCAAGATCATCAGTGAAGAAGTGCAAATTCAGAGAACTAGCTGAGGTTCTCAATGAGGAAACGCTGTCATTCAGGCCTCTGAATGAAGTCCGTTGGCTGTCACGCCAACAAGCTGTGAATGCTGTTCTGCGAAACTACACTGTCCTCAAAGAATACTGCAGAGCACAAGCAACTGACAATGGAGATCCAGTGGCAAAATACTGCTACAAAAAGCTGAGTGATCCAAAGTACAAGGTTACTCTCACTGCTCTTGGAGATGTGTTACGTGAACTGGCAAACTTGTGCCTTTCTCTTCAAAGACGCAACCTGACTGTGATGGAAGGACACTGCTATGCAAGAGCAAAGATTGAGAAGCTGCGTGCCCAGTACTTGGAGAATACACCTCAGTGGAGTGACCGTGTCATGGAGGTGATAAGGGCTTCAGAAGCTGATGGGGACATTACCAAGGACATTACTCAGTTTATTTCAAAGCTGTGTGATCACTTGGATGCTCGTTTTCCAGTGGATGGTTTGAAAGAGTGGTCTGCATTCGACATTGAAGTCCTGTGCACAGATGTCAGTTTTGATTATGGAACCACAGACATTGTAATGCTAGCACAAAAGTATGAGACCATTCTCCACCCAGAGTCTATGGATGACATCAAGCATGAATATGCTGATTTCAAGTACATAGTGAAACAAAAACACAAACAAGGGTCAATTAAGACATTCTCTGACATGGTGGCTGCAACACTAAGATGTGAGGAGCTGAAGGAGGTCTCACAACTTGTGGACATTTGTGATACATTTCAAGCATCCAGTGCTGACTGTGAACGAGGCTTTAGTTTGATGAATCGCATCAAGACCAAATCCAGAAATCGCCTTGAAGTGACACATCTGGACCAGCTGATGCGAATAAAGTCAAGGCAAGAAGAAGATGGTGCTGCTATCAGTGTGGACAAAGTCTACAACCACTGGAGAAGTGAGAAGGACAGGCGGGAAAAATAAGGTGATATTTTATTCCCTGTCATCAGATTATATATGTTCATATTGTCTCACTCATTAATAATTATCCTCTATGAAAATTAACCATTAGTATTAAGTGCTAATATAATCAGCTGTCTGTGTGTTTTTATTCTTTGTTTTTCAGAATAAGGCCAAAGGAGCAAAGGAGGTCTTTCACTGGACACAGTACAACTCTGTGGATTGCTGTGGACATTGGACAGTGTTTCCATCCATTACAGTTACAGTTCATTACAATTTTGCAAGCTCTCTCACACACACTCACACAGACACACACATGCACTGTGGTCTGTAGTGCAACTACGATTTATGTTTTTGCCTGAGATTTTTATTACTGTTGATATCAAAAATGCTTCTGTGTCAAGAGTTGATGACACCAACTTAGTTATTTTTTGACATAATTGTTCATATGGCAATAAATGCAAAATCAGTTTTGCCAAAACAATATTGTATTTTGTTTTCATTAACTGTGACCTAGATATGGAGTAGCCTAGGTAATGTTGTCAAAATGATCTGTTATTAATCATTATAGTAATAGTCAATTGTATTGATATTTGGAGTTGGAGAGGTGAGGCCATAGCACCGGCATGTGGACGTACTGTCGCTCACAGTTGCTCAAGCAGGTCATCAGGGGAGTTGAATTTCTGCTCAGGAGTTTTAAAAATTAGAGGGAACATTGTCCTCGTGTGTGTATATATGGCCCTGACATCCCCTTTGTTCCTGTCCCGTCATTCCCTGTGTATGTTTTCCCTGTGTTTCTCCTTGTTTCCAGTGTTTTTTGCTTTCAGTTTTTGTTGTTTTACCCTTTGGATTTTCCTGCTGTTAAGCAGCGCTTTTTGTTCCCTTTTATTTTATTAAACTTCAGTGTCACCTACACTAGCCTCCTCTTCCCTATGTCTTGCGTTTGGGTCCTACCTCACCCCGGACTGACCGCAACAAACTGAGCCACCGTGGGAGGCTGAAATACCACGCACTGGTACATAGCTGATGCAGAGCCTGTAGTCCAGAATTATGTATCAGAATATGAGTCTGGTGACACACCATTTGGACTTGATTATGGGACATGTTTCAAACAATCCAAAAATATAAAATAAAATAAAATACCATTTTTAGCAAACACCAGATTGCTCTGTGTCAGAATTTGAGCTTTCCATGATCCCTCCATCTTTACTGAAGCCCCAGCTAAGCAACCCAAGATGATATTTCAGAATTCTGAGCAAAAAGTTTCATCTTGGTCTACTCATACTACAGCACAGTTTTTCACTGAATGGGTTATTTACAATCTCACTTTTGTTTGGTGATAAACGGTAACTTTTTATTTATTTTTCTGTAATGTGCCATCTGCTGTTTTGTTTGAGGTGTATGGACTATGTATCAACTGTACACTATAAATTCTTATAGTCTCATGTACATTCTAGCATGTACCAGGAGGCCAAGACAAAAAAATAAATCAGCATCTTAAATACATGTTGCATGCTCTAATGGTAAATGGGCTTGCTGTTATATAGCGCTTTTCACTCATTGGTACTCAAAGCGCTTTACAGTCAGAGACACATCTACCCATTCGCTCACACACATTCACACACCAGTGCCACTGGGAGCAACTGGGGGTTCAGTATCTTGCTCAAGGACACTTCGACATGTGGCACATTCCAGGGATGTAACCGCTAACCCTCTGGTTTGTGAAGAACCCGCTCTACCTACTGAGCCACAGCCCCCCCCCCCACCGGGTCATCTAGAGTAGATGACTGTGTGAAATTGAGGCAGAAGCAGCCGGCTGCATTCTCGAGAGGGCCGAAGGGTGTGGGGTTGATTAAGACTGTGAATCAGGCGCAGGTTCCCCAACCTTTGACAGCTACGGAGCCTGATGAGTGTTTCAAATCATTAATCTCCCAAGGGTTTGTGCCTTTGACGGGGAGGGTTGAGGATCAGGTTCCAGTCATCATATTAAGGGATACGGGTGGTTCCCAGTCGTTCATCCTGGCAAGTGTTTTTTCTCTGTGTAAGGAGTCGGCTTGTGATGTGAACACGGTAGTTATGGGAACCGGGATGAGTTTTATACCAGCTCCTCTACATCGAGTTCAGGTGCACTCAAGGTTGGTTATGGGTTTTTATTCTGTGGCTGTCCTTCCCTTGTTCCCTATTGAAGGTGCTTACGTTTTTGGCACAGGAACATCCAAATGTGTTCTGACCAGGGCACAAGCCCGGAAACAGGGTTGGGGTATTGAGCTGTCAGATTTCTTGTTCGCCCCAATTTTGGCTGAGGGTGATGCTGGTTATGGATGATGATTTGGTCTGGTGAGGGGTGCCAATCAGAATGGCTTCGGTTTTGGAGCTGTTTAGTTGAAGGAAATTGTGCTCCATCCATGCCTTTATCTCCTCCAGACAGGAGGTGAGTTTTGATGGGGATGACAGTGAGGCTGGGGTTGCAAGCTGTGGCATTTACATAAAGCTGTGTCATTAGCATAGCAGTGGAATGAAATTTTGTGACGGCCGATGATTTGCCCAAGGGGATTGAGGTAGAGGATGAAGAGAATGGGGCCAAGGACTGATCCCCTCAAAGAGGGACTGAGCATCTGTGAACCAGGGAGCTGACTGTTCTGGTTTTAACCAACACAGTCTCACACCTAGTCGTCACATGTTGCCGTTTGGTCATTTAGCCCCGACGTCCTAAGCCGACGTCTAGGGGGCCCCCTCTTGATCGCTTGACGCCGTAGAGGGTCATCCGATAGATTTGAATGCAAATCCCTCATCTTTGTATTTTGACGGAAAGGGGGTTAGCCATCCAGCGGTTTGCCTGCACTGTAAATATGTTTTTTGGCGATTGATTTTGTGTTACAAATGTGTATTTTGCAGTACCGTGCGGCGCATATGAACAATCGTTGGTGTTGGGCCTGGATATTAAGGCACTCAATATCTGGGTTTTGGCTATCATGAATAATTAATAATTATCAAAAATAATTATTTATTATTAAATAATCGGATCTGAATTACAAGATCACCTCGGGGCACCACCCTTCTAGGAAGGGAAAAGATAGCCAATCAATCAAATTAGTCTCATAAATTATACTAAATTGTCAATTTGGATTTGTGATTAATAATTAACTTAATAACTATAACCAAAAATGACCACGTTAACAACTAATTGAAGGAATTTGGAGTTCTTGACAGTGTAGAGGTTGGCAGTATTCATTCTTGTGCAACATTAAACAGACACTGGGATGTTTAAAAGACATTTATTAACAAGAATAAAAATAAACATACAATCTAAACAGAATACTTTATACAGGTGTGTGTGTATGTATGTACTTTTCCCAGTTTGTGTCAAACACACACACACTGGCGTGTGGCAACTCCTGATGGAAGGCCAAACTGGGAAAAGTTGTAGTCTTTGCTGTATGTCCTGATGGCAGACGTTGGAGGGAAACCGGCCGCTCCTTGAGTCCTGAAGTGGCTTGTTAGCAGCT
This sequence comes from Planiliza haematocheilus, assembly GCA_005024645.1. Classification (NCBI taxonomy): domain Eukaryota; kingdom Metazoa; phylum Chordata; class Actinopteri; order Mugiliformes; family Mugilidae; genus Planiliza; species Planiliza haematocheilus. Next base: position 1,537,953 of record SRSE01000499.1, read on the forward strand.
CTGTGCTAACTAGCCGTGTGGCTCCTGTTGTTTGGGGGTTTAGCCTGCAAACCTTCTGTTTGTTGGCTAAAAAGCTGGTGTTGATTCCTTAGCAGGAACTCGCTTCGCTGCTGTATGGAGAGAACAGGCCTGGAGTAGTTGCTCTTTGTTTGCAGACTACCTGGCACCCAGCTGCAGCCGAGCAGCTGGGGGTCTCCACGCAGAGGTGTGGAGTTGAGGAAGGGTAAGAGAGCAAGAGCGGAAGAGAGAGAACAAAGGCCAAGACAGCGCTATACCCGCTTTACCTGATGACCTCAGAGGTCACATGCCACTGTCAGCCAGTGAACTGCTGAGTCAGTTTTCACACCTGGAGGATTGTGGGACTTGGTGTTTCTGGGCTTCTCTTTGTCTCCAAGACAAAGACAAAACATGTGGTCAACTTGGTTATGCGTGGTGAGCTTCCATAGCTGTCCCAACATTGGTGTGGTGAACATTTTCGTGGGGCAGAAACCCTTGTCTTCTCTACCACGACTTTTTTTTTTATATAGATTAAAATGACATAATTACTGGAGTTACATGGCTGCATATTTGCTGTAAAACTACTTTTTACTACCTGTTGTATTTTTTGTTTGTTTGTTTGTTTGTTTGTTTGTTTGTTTTAACTTCTCTACGATCTCATTTTCAACATGCGACGCATAGCAACCGTTGCTATGGGTAAACAAAACCAGCAGACTCTGCCCTAGAATTCTGTATTCTGCCTGGTCCAGTTTGCTCTCTTATCTGTTATTTTGTTGTGTAGTTGGGTTTTGTAACTGCAACTCAAAACACAGACTGTCCTCTACAGAACGACCACAGTTGTCGTTTTTCCTGCACCCAAATTACGACCCAGTGTTACGTTTGGGGGTGACTAGCTGCGCTGGTGCCCTCTAGCGGCATCGTAATAAGTAGGCTAAAAGCTGTTTTTATCCCCGCTCTATAGTTGTTAATACGTCACTCTATTAAGTTTTAATATTTTTTCATGCTAGAAAGTAACGGTGCAGATCACCAATATGTGATCAGTTTATCCAAATAACGCCTGGTTGGAAGTTTGATCCGATGTTTTCGGAGAAGTGAAGCGCCACCTGTGAACCAGGAGCAGCGAGTCATCTCAGAGACGAACGGCCGGCCTCCTACGGTGATCCGCCGGTCAACCTTCATACCCCGTCATCCCGGGGTAGAAAATGAGCCGATTAGTGTAAAAATACTACCCACACCCACAAGTGAATGCTAGTAATGCCGTATTACTAAATGCATTCGTTAAACCTGGTGCATTGAACAGTATTATTAAAAGAAAGCTTATGAGATCGTCAGAAAGCCTAGTGACGTAGTTGGACTCATTCCAATCCTGTCTATAGCTGTCTGCCGTGGATTGGCTGCGTTCGGTTTCTGCCGCTCAACCAAACTACAGCAAAGCTTCATAATATTTTCAAATAAACAACTCAAATGCATTGTTGTGTGTCATTTCCTAACTTAAAGCAACTATAATCACTGCCGTTACAAGTTCGGCTGGGGTAAATATTTCATGTGTTCAGCAGATAAACCAATCCAAAGCCTACTGAAGGGAGAACCAACCTGCATTGCTGTTTGGCGTAAATCTATATTGCGTGGTTCTAAACAACAAACATCCTAAATAAACTCTCTTTACTTTTTCTTGACATATATCGACTTAAAGCAATGTCATCACTAGTTCGGCAACACTAGATATTCGATGTAATTAGTATATATATCTTTTTACAACCCTATTATAACATATGTTTTTAAAACTGAAAAAAACTACAAATATCACACGACTTGGTATCAAGCTACATGTCGCAGCTCAAGGGATTTGTAGTTTCTACCACGATTAGTGGTTTCCTTGAATAGGAGGTTATAAATACCTAATAAAATCAATACATAGCTGGGGTTTAAGGGTTTTACCAGAATTTAAGCATATAAGTGGGTGAAAAGATACCATTTTGGACAGCACTCCCACTTTCTGTCTATATCCACTAGGTATAGTCACACAGGCACCAAAGGTGTTCTATCGGGTTCAGGTCAGGACTCTGTGCAGGCCAGTCAAGTTCATCCACACCAGACTCTGTCATCCACGTCTTTATGGACCTTGCTTTGTGCACTGGTGCACAGTCATGTTGGAAGAGGAAGGGGCCCGCTCCAAACTGTTCCCACAAGGTTGGGAGCATGGAATTGTCCAAAATGTTTTGGTATCCTGAAGCATTCAATGTTCCTTTCACTGGAACTAAGGGGCCAAGCCCAGCTCCTGAAAAACAACCCCATACCATAATTCCTCCTCCACCAAATTTCACAGTTGGCACAATGCAATCTGAAATGTACCGTTCTCCTGGCAACCTCCAAACCCAGACTCGTCCATCAGATTGCCAGATGGAAAAGCGTGATTCATCACTCCAGAGAATGCGTCTCCACTGCTCTAGAGGCCAGTGGCGGCGTGCTTTACACCATTGCATCCGACGCCTTGCATTGCACTTGGTGATGTGTGGCTTGGCTGCAGCTGCTCGGCCATGGAAACCCATTCCATGAAGCTCTCTGCGTACTGTACTTGGGCTAATCTGAAGGTCACATGAAGTTTGTAGCTCTGTAGCAATTGACTGTGCAGAAAGTCGGCGACCTCTTTGCACTATGCGCTTCAGCATCCGCTGACCCCTCTCCGTCACTTTACGTGGCCTACCACTTCGTGGCTGAGTTGCTGTTGTTCCCAAACGCTTCCATTTTGTTATAATAGAGCTGACAGTTGACTGTGGAATATTTAGGAGCAAGGAAATTTCACGACTGGATTTGTTGCACAAGTGGCATCCTATGACAGTTCCACGCTGGAATTCACTGAGCTCCTGAGAGCGGCCCATTCTTTCACAAATGTCTTGTTTCACAGTCTGCATGCCTGAGTGCTTGAATTTATACACCTGGGGCCAGGCCAAGTGATTAGAACACCTGATTCTGATCATTTGAATGGGTGAGCGAATACTTTTGGTAATATAGTGTATCATGGTTCCTAATATGTCCTCAATGGAAAGACTTGTCGCCAGGCACACGACCCTCCACTTCTCTCAGGGGTCCATCGTGTATCCAGCAGCAAACGTTCCGTCAGGGCAGATAAGTTCCCCCGAACCTAAGCTTCTCGTCGAGAAGATTCTGTCAATTGTGGTGAGAGAGCAGTTGACCAATTCCATTTTTATTAATGTGAGAATGGAAAGACAGAGTGCCATCCAGGACGACACCCAAACTCTTGACTTGAGGGGTGGGGGAGACAGAGGAGTTGTCAATGGTGATGGTGAAACTGTTGAGGGTGGATTTAGAACCGATGAGAAGAACCTCAGTTTTGTCACTGTTCACTTTTGAGAAAGTTGGAGGAAAACCAAGTTTTAATTTCTTGGAGGCAGTCACAGAGGTAGGTGGGATGGAGGGTGGAGTTGGGGTTAGAGGAAAGGTAAAGCGGGGTGTCGTCCGCATAGCAATAAAAGTGAATATTGTATTTATGGAATATGTGACCAAGGGGGAGGAGGTAAATGATGAAGAGGACTGGACCGAGGACAGAACGTTGTGGTACACCAGAGGAGATGGGAGATGGCTGGGATGTAAAAGTTTTTAGTTGAATGAATTGAGTTCGGCCAGTGAGATAAGAGTGAAACCAGTCCAGAGGTGTGCCAGATAGTCCAATGGATGCCAGTCTATGGAGAAGGATAGAGTGGGAGATAGTGTCGCAAGCTGCGGTAAGGTCAAGGAGGATGAGAATGGATAGGAGTCCAGAGTCTGCTGCCAGTAGGAGGTCGTTTGTTATTTTCAGGAGAGCTGTTTCAGTGCTGTGATGGGGACGAAAACCAGACTGGAACTGTTCATAAAGGGTATTGTCAGTTAGATGAGAGTGGAGTTGGGATGCAGCTGTTTTTTCCGGGATTTTAGAAAGGAATGGCAGATTGGAGATAGGCCGGAGGTTATTGAAATTGCTGGGGTCTGAACCAGGTTTTTTTGAGAATCGGAGTTACTGCAGCACATTTGAGAGATGGTGGGACAGAACCAGAGGTGAGGGAGGAGTGGATGATGTTGGTGATCAGAGAAGACAGGTGGGGGAGACAGGCTTTGACCAGGGGTGTTGGAAGGGGGTCGAGTTGACAGGTGGATGGTTTTGATTTTCTGATAAGTTCCGATATATACAAATTACCCCCCTCTAAGTTTACACTTGAGTTTACCGTCTATATTTTATTCTATATTACAGTCTATATTTAATTCTGTTTTTCTCAGTTTACCTTTTGTGTTTTGTGCAATTACTACAGATTTACTGTAGTATTTTTTTTTAGTACTGGCTTCAACTACAACAATACATTTCACTGTGTACTGTGCCATGTATGGCAAATAAAACATATCTATCAAATCTGAAACAGCTGACTGTGGTGGTCCCTGACATATGGTCCCTGACGCTGCTCAGGACATTTTACGACACTGTGGTTGCATCAGCAACCTTCTATGCTGTGGTCTGCTGGTGTAGTGGAGTCACAGAGAGGGACAAGAACAGACTGGGCAAACTGATCAAGAGGGCCAGCTCCATCCTGGGCTGTCCTCTGGATTCAGTGGAGCAGGTGGGGGAAAGGAGGATGTTGGCCAACATCAGGAACAACCCCTCTCATCCCCTGTATGAGACAGTTGGGACTTTAGGAAGCTCCTTCAGCCAAAGACTGCTGCATCCACAGTGCAGGAAGGAACGCTTCCGCAGGTCTTTTGTCCCCTCAGCAGTCAGACTCTTTAACATCAGCATTTCCTAACTGTTCTGCTGCTGCTGGGCTTCTTCTCACTGACTTATGTTCTGTGTACAGTATATATATTCATATATATATATATATATATATATATATATATATATATATATATATATATATAAAACCATCATCTCACACCTTTCTAGTTACAGTACATGGTAATTTAACTCCTATTGGAGTTCGATGCTGCTTTATTCTTTTTATTCATGATATTCATGAATGTCGACATAAACATATTTAAAAATCGGCTGCTTCAACTCAGATTAGACACTGTGAATCTCTCTGATGCAACATGTAAATATTTTATGTACATAACACATTTGTCTGCCATATTCTATTTTTTATTTTTTACTTTCTTGTATCTTGCACTGCTGTTTCCTGCCGCTGTAACGCCCTAATTTCCCCACGGGGATGAATAAAGTCCTATCTTATCTTATCTTATCTTATCTTATCTTATATAAACATGTAGTGGTTGTAGCGCCTCCTACAGCCCAAATTTCACGAAACTTGCCATGATTGTACGTAAACATATAACAATGACAGCTGCTGCAGTTTCATAAGGATTGGGTAAAAACTTCAAAAGTTATAGGCCTTAAAGTCATATGAAATGCTATAAATTGTGAAAAGAATTGAACCCACCAGCCAACTTTTCCCTGTGCCTGTGTGACGGATTGGATAATTGCAAACTGTCTTCATGTTTGGAAACGGCATAACTACCTCTGTTATATTTCATGGTTTAAGGTTGAAATTTATTTTATTTTATAATGGATTCAGTACAGTATTTTGTGTTCTGTGGTACTGGTAGTGTGTATTAGTTGTAGTTACCAGGGGGAGACAGGAAGGGGAGCATAACGTTGATGAGCTACATGCAGGTCACACGCTCTTCTTTCTGTCAATACATTCAGCCTGAAGAGAGTTGCCTGTGTTCGTGCATTGTTCACATCTCCCCTTTTCAGATATTTGCTCCAAGTAAAAATAGTTGTTGCTTGCTCCAGTGTTGGCTGGAAAGTTTTGTTTGTTTTTATGTGTACAATATTGAGATTTATTTTATTTTATTTATTTGTCTTTCACTTGTTTAAGTTGTTTCTGTGCTAGAGAGCAAAGTTGCCAGAGTCAAATTCCTTGTATGTGTACTGTACATACTTGGCCATTAAAGCTGATTCTGATTCTGAAAAGTGCCTGATGACGAGTGAGTGAGTAGCCATACAAGCTAGCCCACAGTAACGCTTGTCACTCACCTGCTAAGATGGATCCAGAAGTTGAAAACCTGAAATTTGAAATTAAAGCAGCTCTTTTCCAATTTACCTCAGATCAGTTAAGACCAATAAGTGACTTTCTTGAAATATCAGGAACAAACCGAGAAACTGTTGTCAAGAAAACCCGTAATGCTATTGTCTCCCATGTTATTAACCATGTCGAACATAAGAATAAAAATAAGAATAAGAAAAACCTTTATTGTCCCGCAATGGGGAAATTGCAGTTCACAACAGCTTACAGAGCGAAATAGCAAAATAACAAAAAAAAAAGCAAAATAGCAAAAAAAGCCAGAGCAAAGAGGATAACTATAAGAGATAAATAGTGTATAAATGGTAGAAATATTGCACAGATTTAGCTGTAATATTGCACGGGTTGGATTGTAAAAAAATGTTTTTACACTTATGGTGTAGTACTATTGCACATGTAATGTAGTAATATTGCACATATTGTCAAGAGTGTTCATTGTGGAGCCTAACAGCAGCAGGAAGGAAAGACCTGTATCTTTCCTTCACACATCGAGGATGAAGAAGTCTGTCACTAAAGCTGCTCCTCAGTCCTGTCAGATCACCATGCAGGGGGTGGGACTCATTGTTCAGCATGGATGACAGTTTAGCCAGAACTCTCCTGTCACCCACCTCCCCCACTGAGTCCAAGGGGCAGCCCAGGACAGAGCTGGACTTCCTGATGATCTTATCCAGCTTCTTCCTGTCCCTCTCTGTGATGCCACTGTTCCAGCAGACCACTCCGTACAGGATGGCTGATGCCACTACAGAGTCATAGAAGGTCTTCAGGAGTGCCCCTTTCACTCCAAAAGACCTCAGTCTCCTCAGAAGGTAGAGTCTGCTCTGTCCCTTCCTGTAGAGTGCGTCGGTGTGGTGAGTCCAGTCCAGTTTGGTGTTGAGGTGAACACCCAGGTACTTATAAGAGTCCACTTGCTCTATGTCTATTCCCTGGATGTTCACTGGTGAGGGGAGGGCAGAACGACGTCTACGGAAATCCACCACCATCTCCTTGGTTTTTCCCGCGTTGATCAGGAGGTGGTTGCGTTGACACCATTCCACAAAGTTCCCCATCAGTCCTCTGTACTCTGCATCGTCGTCACCTTTGATGAGGCCAACAATCGCAGAGTCGTCCGAGAACTTCTGCAGTACACAGCTGTCGGTGTTGTGTCTGAAGTCTGCTGTGTAGAGGGTGAAAAGAAAGGGGGCCAGAACAGTCCCCTGGGGGGCACCCGTGCTGCTGGTGAGCAGGTCAGACACACAGTTCCTGTTTCTCACAAACTGTGGTCGGTCTGTGAGGTAGTCCAGGATCCATGCAGACAGCTGGTGGTCCACACCCATCCTCTCCAGTTTGTCCCTCAGAATCACTGTCCGGATGGTGTTAAACGCACTGGAGAAATCAAAAAAAGTGATTCTCACAGTGCTGCCGGGCTCTTCCAGGTGAGAGAGAGCTCGGTGTAGCAGGAAGATAACGGCGTCCTCCACTCCAACATTAGGACGGTAGGCAAACTGTTGTGGGTCCATGGAGGGGCCCACCTCAGAGCAAAGATGTCCCTGTCTCTCCAGTGTCTTCATCGGGTGGGATGTTAGAGCCACCGGTCTGTAGCTGCTGAGGTCTTTAGGGTGCAATGTTTTAGGCACCGGTACCACGCAAGAGGTCTTCCAAATCTGTGGTACCACTCTCACCTTAAGGCTCAGGTTGAAGACATGCTCCATAACTCCACACAGTTCATCTGCACAGGACTTAAGGAGCCTGGAGCTGATGCCATCCGGTCCAGCCGCTTTCCTCGCTTTTATTTTCCATGGTTTAAACATGATGACCTAGTTAAACTTGAAGATGAAGGCATGTCAGAATTGCTGCATTTAATGGACAAAATACAAACACTGCAAGAGGCTAACAAAAATGGTAAAGCAGAACAAGCTAAAGATAATGACGAATAGGAGAAATTAAAGAGGGAATTGGAGCAGTTAAAACCGAAGGTGCAACAGAAAGAAACTGAAGTACAGGAACAAGCTAAGAAAGACAGGGATGGTGTAGTAAACAATGAATCTGTTCCTGTTAAAGTCCCTGCCGACGCAAACAATAATTCCTGGCGAAAATACTCACAGGTCAGATTGGCGAACCTGAACAAAAAGACAGACTTACCTTCTCCAGCTTGGCTCGCCAAATTGAAAATGGCTTAAGCCAGAGGCGATTGCTCTAAGACTACAGGGGAAGCTCAGCCTCCCCTAAAATATCACTGGCCATTTCGTCAAATACTACGAATTTACATTACTACTCAAACTAAAATGTGCTAGAACATGATCGACTTCATGGTTAGTTCTTATAATAACACAATCATTAATAAGTTTTAGCCGTTCGTCTATCGTTATTTTTTTTCTCATATTGCTGTAATGGCACGGTCCGTTTAAAAACCCACTGAGGCTCGGACTTTCAATGGGGCTTCAGAATAGGCTGATCTCAGGACTAAGCTAGACGTTTATTGGACAAACGCTCCAAAATCGTCACTTCCAGGGAAGCCGGGCGTCTCTGGGAGTCAATGGGCAGTGGGATGTACCTGGACGCCGAGCTTCTGTATGATGATTGGATGAACTGTTAATGTGGCTGGAACTCGTAGTGATTGACAGCGCTTTAAGACTATAGAGAGTGAGGAGTTGTCGTCATGCTACAGAGCCCCTCCCCTCGATATCGTGGGATCCTCCCCCTCTCCGCCATGTTGGCAGGATTCTAGCGGCGAAACATGATTGTTTACGTGTGTTGTTAACTCGGTAGTAGGTTCTCGCAATTCCACAGTGTAATACCATGCCTGGAACTGACTGCTGCGTTAAAAACTGCTCCAGTACCTCACACGATACGTATGGAAAACATAGGAACAATGGAATACAGTTTTTTAGGTTACCGAAATGCCAGCCACAGCAGAAAGCCTCGTAAATTTCCAAAGACTTGTGGCTTTTAAATTCCTGCATCGTGTAGTAACTCACACCAAAAACAAGGTAATTTACAATATCCATATGCGTGCATGGAGGTAAATGGTCCTGGTTTCCGTGCCATTCCACTGCAGGGAGCTCGTATGGGTCTATGTGTTTTATTTCTGAGAGCTTCTCAAATACCGCTGTTTTGCTGTTTTGTGTAAGCTTGTCCCTGTAAGTTCCATTTTCTTTCGCCTTAACTTTCTCCATTGCTTTACTTTCTTACTTTTCTTGTATCTGTCCCGCCGAATTAATAAACGCAAAAATTAAAGAGCTCTGGAATGCTTTGTCGTGCCTCTGTTAATTTCTGACCCTGGCGACCGATAGCGTCTCCTACCATCATGGTCGACCGGCTCAGACCCCGCCCAAATCAACCCAAATCAGCACCGATCGGCACGTAACAAGCTACTCGGATGAGTGGTGAAACGTCTTCTCCAAAAATCTACAAGTCCAGTTGCCTTTTTTAAAACTTTTTGGATTACCATGACCTGGATGACTGAGAACCTTCACAGACATATACAATATAAGGATTATTAATTAATAACCCTGTTAAATTTAATGATGTACTAATTGGCCAATTTTACAAAACTGGGCTTCCCCTATTTGAAAGACCAGCAGCCGCCACTGGTTTAAGCAAAGGCTACGCCGAATCAGAAATAGTTGACGCTGTCATCAGAGCCATCGTACCTAGCGTACAGCTGCGGAGCTATCTTGAAGGTAAAAGTGACCTGTCCCTGCCTACTCTTAGGAGGATCCTCCGCTCACACTACCAAGAGAGGAGCGCAAGTGAGCTATACAAACAGTTTACCACAGAGGTCCAGGGGAATAAAGAGACTCCTCAGAACTTTTTTATTTGAGCAATGGATTTAAGGCAAAAAATATTGTTTGCATCACAGGAAGCTGAGTCTAGCCTCAAGTATGACCCCGTGCTAGTTTATGAATTTCCCCCGGGATTAATAATGTATCTATCTATCTATCTATCTATCTATCTATCTATCTATCTATCTATCTATCTATCTATCTTTATGCACACCGCACTCACAGGCCTACAAATTGCCACCCACATAGCAAAACTGGTGTGGCACACCTCTGGGTCACACCTCCCACTTGCACTCGGCCGACATGCCTGAAAGAATTCCGGCTCTTATGTGACCCACATCTGGCATCCAACATGTGTGCCACTTAAAGCCCACACCTCAGCCACACTGCAACCAGAGCTGGCCCTAATGTGGCCCTAAGACCATTTTCAGAATGTCAGCCTTAACTCAACCACTATATTTATGTGCTAGCTATATATATATATATATATATATCATACACACATATATATATATATATATATATATATATATATATATATATATATATATATATATCATACACACATATATATATATATATATATATATATATACACTACCGTTCAAAAGTTTGGGGTCACCCAAACAATTTTGTGTTTTCCATGAAAAGTCACACTTATTCACCACCATACGTTGTGAAATGAATAGAAAATAGAGTCAAGACATTGACAAGGTTAGAAATAATGATGATTTGTATTTGAAATAAGATTTTACATCAAACTTCGCTTTCGTCAAAGAATCCTCCATTTGCAGCAATTACAGCATTGCAGATCTTTGGCATTCTAGCTGTTAATTTGTTGAGGTAATCTGGAGAAATTGCACCCCACGCTTCCAGAAGCAGCTCCCACAAGTTGGATTGGTTGGATGGGCACTTCTTGCGTACCATACGGTCAAGCTGCTCCCACAACAGCTCAATGGGGTTCAGATCTGGTGACTGCGCTGGCCACTCCATCACCAATAGAATATGAGCTTCCTGCTTCTGCTCTAAATAGTTCTTGCACAATTTGGAGGTGTGTTTAGGGTCATTGTCCTGTTGTAGGATGAAATTGGCTCCAATCAAGCGCTGTCCACTGGGTATGGCATGGCGTTGCAAAATGGAGTGATAGCCTTCCTTATTCAGAATCCCTTTTACCCTGTACAAATCTCCCACCTTACCAGCACCAAAGCAACCCCAGACCATCACATTACCTCCACCATGCTTAACAGATGGCGTCAGGCATTCTTCCAGCATCTTTTCATTTGTTCTGCGTCTCACAAACATTCTTCTTTGTGATCCAAACACCTCAAACTTAGATTTGTCCGTCCACAACACTTTTTTCCAGTCTTCCTCTGTCCAATGTCTGTGTTCTTTTGCCCATCTTAATCTTTTTCTTTTATTGGCCAGTCTCAGATATGGCTTTTTCTTTGCCACTCTGCCCTGAAGCCCAGAATCCCGCAGCCGCCTCTTCACTGTAGATGTTGACACTGGTGTTTTGCGGGTACTATTTAATGAAGATGCCAGTTGGGGACCTGCGAGGCGTCTGTTTCTCAAACTAGAGACTCTAATGAACTTATCTTCTTGCACAGTTGTGCTACGCGGCCTCCCACTTCTTTTTCTACTCTGGTTAGAGCCTGTTTGTGCTGTCCTCTGAAGGGAGTAGTACACACCGTTGTAGGAAATCTTCAATTTCTTAGCAATTTCTCGCATGGAATAGCCTTCATTTCGAAGAACAAGAATAGACTGTCGAGTTTCAGATGAAAGTTCTCTTTTTCTGGCCATTTTGAGCGTTTAATTGACCCCACAAATGTAATGCTCCAGAAACTCAATCTGCTCAAAGGAAGATCAGTTTTGTAGCTTCTGTAAAGAGCTAAACTGTTTTCAGATGTGTGAACATGATTGCACAAGGGTTTTCTAATCATCAATTAGCCTTCTGAGCCAATGAGCAAACACATTTCACCATTAGAACACTGGAGTGATAGTGGCTGGAACTAGGCCTCTATACACCTATGTAGATATTGCACCAAAAACCAGACATTTGCAGCTAGAATAGTCATTTACCACATTAGCAATGTATAGAGTGTATTTCTTTAAAGTTAAGACTAGTTTAAAGTTATCTTCATTGAAAAGTACAGTGCTTTTCCTTCAAAAATAAGGACATTTCAATGTGACCCCAAACTTTTGAACGGTAGTGTATATCATACACATATATAACAAAACAAGTACAATATTATAAGCAAATGTTTATTTTTTTTTAGTCATGTCAACACAGTACACACCTACACATTTAACAAGTTTTAAAACTGTACATTTATGATTCTAGACATGTCCATAAGGTTTAAGATTGTATTTGTCACATACAGTTATATATAGTACAATGCACAGTGAAATGTATTCTTGTACCTGCAGCCAGTAGTAAAAGAAAAAAAAAGAGTAACAGTAAAACGGTAATAATTGCAAATTCCTTAACACACAATTAACAATACAAGTGTAAATGTACCCCGATAAATATAGAATAAAATGTAGATGGTAAAACTCAAGTGTAAACTTAGAGGGGGTAGTTTATATATATACACACACACATTTACGGTATTGAGCAACTATGTGAGTAAAGTGCAGTGGTATAAGTCTGGTTAAGGCTCAGAGTTCTTCAGCCTTTCAGTCTTTGTCCTCAGGCATCGGAAACACCGACCTGATGGCAGTAGAGAGGAAACTGGATTCTCCCCACTCTCAGCACGAGTTTTAGATATGGTGCTGTCCATTTCCTGCTTTCTCTTCGTCCTCTTCAGTCTGCCACCATCTCTACCTGGAGAGAGATGGAAACATATTTTGATGGTCCAGTCTATTTCCTGGTCTGTGGCCCCAGATGTTACAGCAGCTGAAACATACACACAAATTATTGGAAATTAACATTTTATATCATTAGGTAATATGGCTACATAATTCTATTAAAACTGATCCTGATGAGAATATTCTGGTGACAGATAAATGTTCCTACAACTGCTTGGTTTAACTAATGTACAAATCAAGGACTTAGTGTTACACAAATTAAGTAGTCAGTATCAGTATGTAATCAATAAAAATAACTCTAAGATTCTTGAAAATAGAGTCTGTAGGTTTGTAAACACAACATTCAAACCGACCCGTTTTATGGTTGTTTACAAACAATAGTTTCCGTATAAGTTCCTGAACCTGAAACATCACACCAGTCCGCTAGAACTGAAGAAGCTACTCGGATGAGTTGTGAAGCGTCTTCTCAAATAAATCAAATAAAAACACATAACACATACATAAATAAAACTCTACGAGTCCACAGTTGGATTTTTAAACGCTATTTTTGGATTGAAGTACGATATATCTGCAATTGCTAGGCCAGCAGAAAAAACACGCCAACGGTCAGCTAGCAGAAGCTATGGCAGTAGCACTAATGTGTAAGTAGTCGGAAAAAACGTGAAGAAAGAAAACAACCCCTTCGGCAAAATATCCGCTGTGTTAAGTTCGTCTATATCATTTATTCAAAACGAATAAGGAAGTTTAACAGCAAAACAGTGCAGTCCATCCTTTCCTGAGCCACATTTTACGGTAATCGTTAGCTAATGCTAACCACGCGTTAGCCACATAGCTAGCCGTTAGCCTCATAGCTAAACGTTAGCGCCCCTTGTTAACATTCAGGTTAGACTCTAGACAGACATTGTCTTTGTATACCAACTGCTAACGCATTGTCTCAAAAACAAACGTTATCGTAAACATAAAACTGACGCATTTCACTCACCACGTCTTTGTTGTCGGTCTCACCGGTGTGCATGAGCAGCCATCAGCTCTGGCCACAGTGACGTCGGTCGCGTCAGTCACCTGGACGGTTACGTTACTTCCGTTGATTGGCTGATGACTTTAAAAAGTGGATCACTGGCTGACCTCTGAAAGTCCGCTGTTGCAAGATTTAACTTTAAAATTTCAGATCAACTGTGATATCTGTCCTGTTTCGACAAGAACGATATTGTTAAGGGTGATAGCATTGTATTGTATTTTGATTCGCTTTGGCAATTTTGTTAAGAAACTTTCATGCCAATAAAGCCCACTTTGAATTGAATTAAATTGAATTGAATTGATAGTTGATTTTGATTGACATCGATAATATATCATAAGAATATTTTATTTATTTATTTTTATTAAATCTGTGTGTTATACAACAACTCACTCAAAAATATCGAAAAATAACTTTAAGGGTGGCATGAGTCCGGCCTCACATATGTGACCCAGAGGTCTAAGCTGATATGTAGGCCGAATTCGGCACCCCACAAGTGACCCACATCTGTCTGCCGGAGTCAAGACAGTGCCGCCTTTGCCGCATCTAGCCCACTTCAGTTCACATGCCGTATGCCAGTGCCGAGTGAACGCCACCTGTGCCGGCTTAAAGCCAGATCTAGCCCACATGTCTCTGCTATGTGGGCAACATCAAAACAGACCTCAAACCGTACCTGTTGCAACCTACTGCAGGTGAGTTGCTCTTGGAGAAGCTAAATATAGCATGTGCCCATGAGAAAGAGAGACAAGATAAAAAGAGACACACTGCACCCACAAATGTCCCACAAATGCACCAACTGAGGAGAGGACGACAAACACCAAAAGTTTCAACAGTGTTCGGTGCGTAAAACAACACTTTATTGTTCCAAGAGATGTCAGGTTAGTCATTGGTCAGAACATTAAGAAAACTGTAAACTACTCACCCCTGAGCCAAAAACACAAGAAAAACATTCACGCAAGACGATGACTAACAAAACAATAAACAGTTTGACAAAGAAACACTCAACAGTGACTGAACTGGTTTGAAAAAAATGTCTCGTCAACTGCTACCTGCAAGGGAAGTTTACCCTAGGGAAGTGTAGGGTAGTGATACTGGCTCACATGTTTCTGCAGTTGATGAGGATTGGAAAGCTAACCATTTCCCTGACATTAAACTGAGAGACATTGCTAAGATTATCGATCCAGACCATCCCTTACAGACTGAGGCAGCTAATTGTACAGAGATGCCGTATGTGGGATGGGTAGAACTGACTTTTAGACTAGTGGCTCATACTGATGAGACAAAACAAAATGGATCCTGCTGACACTGCTGCCATCATAGTGCTGTAAGACAAGAAACCAAAAACAGTTAGAGAGTTAAGACAGATTGTGGGGCTGTTGAGCTATTACCGCCAATACATGAGAGACTTCTCTCGCATTGCTAGCCCCGTGTACAAGCTAACTAAGGGACCCATAGAGAACCAACTGGGAGAAGGTTGAACAAGAGTGGTTCCATCTCACACACCAAATGAATTGGAAGAACCGAAAAACTGAAAAAAGGGAAAAGGGGGGATTGTTCAATTTACATGTATACATTTCGTACAGAAGACATGATTTTGTTATGTTCTCCTCTGAACATGCTTCAATCATGTATAATCCCTTAAATCTTGGTGGATGCAGTCTGCAAGTCTCAGTCATGTTAAGAAAACAAAAAATAGATGTTTCCTCTGGAAACTCCGCCCCCTGTCGGAATTTTGGCCGCCATCTTTTCACCCTCACTGGACAAATTGAAGTCAATTTGGACAAGGTAAGGACAATTAAAGGTGCAGTAGGCAAGTCTTATAAAACTAACTAACTAACTTGCTGAAACTGACCCTATGTTCAGGTATAATTGCATGAAGCAGGTCATTTAAAAAAAAAAAATCGACTCCTCTGCCCCCACCTAGAGCCTGTAGCGCAATTTGCAAGACATTCAACGCTTCACATTCAGATGCTCCAATCAAGCCCAGGGGTGTATCTAACAGAGTG
Source organism: Planiliza haematocheilus (assembly GCA_005024645.1). Classification (NCBI taxonomy): domain Eukaryota; kingdom Metazoa; phylum Chordata; class Actinopteri; order Mugiliformes; family Mugilidae; genus Planiliza; species Planiliza haematocheilus. The sequence goes on from SRSE01000499.1 coordinate 1,553,608, forward strand.
TCAATCACTGCTCATGGACACGCATTTCATAGCAAATTTTTTGGCTAAGTCCTGGATCTTTGCAATCCTGCCTACTGCACCTTTAACAATTATCAAATGTTTGTCCAAGTTCACATTAGTCACTTTAGACGTATAGTTTTTATAAAGTCGATGTTTTTAACAGCCAGGAACATTGAGCAACATGAATAAGAAGATGTTACAGTCAGTCAGTCAGTCATTTTCTAAACCCGTTTAGTAGTGATGGGTAGACGAGGCCTCGTGAAGCGTTGCGGCACATTACCAAATAGTATCGATACTGTGTCGATACTGTGTCACTCAATAGGGACACCTGCTGGGCCATAACCATTATTGCAGGCCACCTGGTTCAGACGCCACTGACATACTGATTGAATTACCTAGTACACAGTTACTCATTGCGCGGCTCGCGAGCCACATGCGGCTCGTCAAGCTATAACTGGCGGCTCGCATGGTAGCTTGCAGTATCACACTGCCACTTGCCTTTAATTGCAAATTGCAATCCACTATTTACCGGCAATGCCGCTTAAACTGCCATCTTGTGGCTATAAGTTGTAATACATTTCACACAGCTGATCGGAAAGCGCGAATGAAAGTGGCCATGTGGCATTGTTTACAAAACTTGACCACAACGCACGTTTGCAGGCAGATGACATAAGCTCCGCTAGCTAGCTAAAACACAAAATGGACCGGTTTTAAGGATCGACCTAGTATGCACAATATCATTTGTTATTGTTGTTTGTATTGTGTTATTTCATATCTTAATCTAAATGTAAAAAATATTTTATCTTTAAAATGTACAGTCAATAAATAATGTGGACATGTGAAAATGTGAATGTGCTTATGTACTTGTCTTTGAGGCAGAGAGGTTTTTTTTATTTTTTATTTTTTTACAACGTTTTTATAAAAAAAAAAAAAAGCTTTTCCAGGGTTTTTGCATTTAGTCGATTTCTTTTTTTTGGATGCTAGTTCTCCAGTTTTAGAGAACACCCGCCGGTCATGGAGCGGGATTAAGTTAGTTTAACATTCAACATTCATTTGACATTCAAAATATAAACCTATTATGTGCTTCAACCGTTTGGGTGAACGATGTCAAACCAACTGTGCAACATATAGATTAATATTCCTCATCTGCCACAAGGCTTATTTTTCAAATATATCTTTTTGTCAATTTTTTACAATTAAAATAAATAAATAAACGTATTATACTCCTTGACCTTTTGACCTCATGATGTCAAACCAACTGTATAACACAGATATGACCATCCCTCATCTGCCACAAGGCTTATTTTTCAAATATATTTCTTCGGCTATTTTTTACAATTAAAATAAATAAATAAACGTATTATACTCCTTGACCTTTTGACCTCATGATGTCAAACCAACTGTATAACACAGATATGAACATCCCTCATCTGCCACAAGGCTTATTTTTCAAATATATTTCTTCGGCTATTTTTTACAATTAAAATAAATAAATAAACGTATTATACTCCTTGACCTTTTGACCTCATGATGTCAAACCAACTGTATAACACAGATATGACCATCCCTCATCTGCCACAAGGCTTATTTTTCAAATATATTTCTTCGGCTATTTTTTACAATTAAAATAAATAAATAAACATATTATACTCCTTGACCTTTTGACCTCATGATGTCAAACCAACTGTATAACACAGATATGACCATCCCTCATCTGCCACAAGGCTTATTTTTCAAATATATTTCTTCGGCTATTTTTTACAATTAAAATAAATAAATAAACGTATTATACTCCTTGACCTTTTGACCTCATGATGTCAAACCAACTGTATAACACAGATACAGACATCCATCATGTGCCACAAGGTTAAATATTCAAATATATTTCTTCGGCTATTTTTTACAATAAGGTTTTTACAATTTCACTTCTGCAGAGATTACTGTCAAGATGTTCCTATTGAGACTTTTTTTTTCCTGACACAAGTTAAAAGTGGTGCGCAGTCTCCTGTAGTATTCGGCACTCACTCCTGTGACCACAGAATTTGCGAGTTTGCCCTGCGAATATTGTTTGCTGGCCTGAACTGTGTTTAATTTCTCCACAACAACTAACAGCCATTCCTTTGGTGGGCCAATGCAGACTGTAGATCACTTATAGATACATCAGAGCTGACACTTTTAGGGGACACTGTCACTGTCACAGTCTTCGGTGTCTTACTTTTCCACCATTTGCCTCTCTAAACTACAGCTGCCTGCACCTATTTTTAGTCAGTAGCCGACTTGTCATCCTCCTCCCACAAATCGCTACTACAGGGGTGCAGTTCCTCCCCAAGGCCCAAGGGGTCACTGTAACAAGAATGTGTATGAAGAAAATTGGCTAATTTTTTCAACCAACTTTGCAACACACATGTGGTGAGTAGGCTATATTTTTAAATTTCCTTATTTCAAATGTTACTTTGTGTTCCACCCTAAACCTGATGACATGTTTACCATAATTAGTTTGAGAATATCACTAGGAATACTTCACTTCACTACGTTTATTTATTTATTTTAATTGTAAAAAATAGCCGAAGAAATACATTTGAAAAATAAGCCTTGTGGCAGATGAGGGATGGTCATATCTGTGTTATACAGTTGGTTTGACATCATGAGGTCAAAAGGTCAAGGAGTATAATACGTTTATTTATTTATTTTAATTGTAAAAAATAGCCGAAGAAATATATTTGAAAAATAAGCCTTGTGGCAGATGAGGGATGTTCATATCTGTCTTATACAGTTGGTTTGACATCTTGAGGTCAAATGGTCAGGGAGTATAATACGTTTATTTATTTATTTTAATTTGAAAAATAAGCCTTGTGGCAGATGAGGAATATTAATCTATATGTTGCACAGTTGGTTTGACATCGTTCACCCAAACGGTTGAAGCACATAATAGGTTTATATTTTGAATGTCAAATGAATGTTGAATGTTAAACTAACTTAATGCCGGTCTCGCAAGGGACTGACGATGCTGGCGTCCATGAAAACTTTAGTGACAGCCAGAAGAGGTGTGGATAGTTATACTTCTGGCTGGCCCAGTAGCCTATCTTAAAGGACCTTGGGATCAGGGGAGGTTGCCTCAGCAAGGTACCGCTGCGCCTACCTGTGGTAGGTAGGCGCAGCATTTTCGTGCTTAGCTCTAGTGTCCCAGCATTGAGGAGGTGCTTTTATTTATGTTAGATAGTTCAGTCAAACAAATGCGGCATTTAACCTGCAGACAATAAAATGAGTAATTTAAACTAAGAGTCCCTTTGAAATTGATTTGAATTCTGACAGATCAAGTGGAAACAGCAACTGGATGAAATAAAAACAAACACCTTATTTGCCGATATAAGATCAAAATGGTCCCACACGGCGGAGACCTTCCTCTTTCTTTGGGGTTCCATATTCCAACTTGATTCCACAGTTCCAGGATTTTTTTTTTTTGGCAAACACCATCCCGTTGACAGTTGCGCTTCCTTATAAACACAGTTTGGCGCGTCGGTGACGAACGAAACAGCGTCTGTATCGGTCACGTGACTTCTTAACACGATACGCGCACCGGCACGGGGTTTCGCTCTATGAGCTCGACACATGCGCCGACGCATCGGTGTTGCCGGACCCATCACTACCGTTTAGTCCTGTTAGGGGTCACGGGGAGAAGATGTTACAATTTACTACAATTTACAGTTTACGTTTACTGGAGAGGGATGGGTTATAACCGCCCTGTTAGCCTGCAGAGTCATATCCGTAGTTGCGAGGTTTTGGAAAATTTAAAGTTGCCCTGAAATGTTTTGGGGAAAGAATCATTCCTTAAAAACAGCTACAGCTGCCGTAAGTTTACTGCAGATTTTTACACTGGACGCCCCTACTCAGCCGAAGTCCATCCATGTTATGCGATGAGAGAAAATTGTTACCATGATAAGTTATATCGGCATTAAAGAGAAAAAAGAAAAGAAAAAAAAAACACGGCTTAATATCACAGCAAAGGCTTCATATTCAGCACTTGAGGAAACTGTACACGGCTCTGATAACAATAGTGAGACAAGGAGGAGCTAACAAGTGCTTACATTTACTTATTCAACACATGGATTCCTGTCTTCCACATCCAGTTAGTACAGTGGCCCTGAAGGTCAAAACACAAGACATTTCACAAAACACAACATCATTTGGAAATGGCTGGAACAATCAACACTTCTTGTTTTTGATTGGACAGAGCCCGACAGTGTAACGTAATTTCCTGTTTATACTTCGCTGTGTCTGTGCACGAGTTTTAAACCGCATTGCAGTTTATAAATGTATGTATGTCCTCCCTATTGAAAGAGGTCATATACAGTAGTATGCAAAAGTTTGGGCACTCCTTAGGAAAATCTTTGCATCAGGTTGTCACTTGCTGAGCTTTTGAAGCAGCAACTTTATTTTAACAGATGTTATACCTTATGGAAACAGAAACATCTCGGTAGTGAAATCATTTTCATTGATCCAACAGAAACATTTTTATGTATATTTAAACAAAAATAGGCATGTGCATAAATTTGGGTACCCCAAAGAAATAATTCCATTAATATTTAATAGACCCTCCTTTTGCTGCAAGAACAGCCTGTAGACGCCTCCTATAGCTACTGACAAGTCCCTGAAGTCTGGCAGGTGGTACTTTGGCCCATTCCTCCATACAAAACGCCTCTGGTTCAGTCAGGTTTCTTGGCTTCCGTGCGTAAACAGCCTGCTTCAAATCAATCCATACATTTTCAATGATGTTAAGGTCTGGGGACTGGGATGGCCATTCCAGAAGATTGTACGTGCTTCTGCATGAATTCCTTGGTGGATTTTAAACAGTGCTTGGGATCATTGTCCTGCTGAAAAATCCAACTCCGGCGTAGCTTCAACTTTGAGACAGATTCTTGAACATTCTTGCCAAGAATCTGCTGATACTGCGAGGAATTCATGTGGCCCTCAACTTGAACAAGGTTTGCTGTCCCTGTGCTAGCCACACAGCCCCATAACATGATGGACCCTCCACCATATTTCACAGTAGGCAATAAGTTCTTCTCATGGAATTCAGTGTGTTTTTTTCGTCATGCATACCTCCTCTTGTTCTGACCACAGTATTTTTTTTTCCAAAATGCTTCTGGCTTGTCCAGATGTGCTTTTGCATACCTCATGCGACTCTTCTTGTGACCAACACTCAGGAAAGGCTTTTTGTGCATCAGCCTTCCAAGGAGCTTTTCCTGGTGCAAAGTGAGCTGGATTGTGGAACGATGAACAACTACACCATCAGTAGCCAGATGTTCTTGTAGTTCTCTGGAGGTGGTCTCTGGCTTGTCTGTGACCATTCTAACCATCCTTCGCCTGTGTCTTTCCAGTATTTTTTTTTGGCCTACCACATCTTTCCTTCACAATGACTGTTCTTCTGGCCTTCCATTTCTGCACCACATTTTTGACTGTGGAAATAGACATCCCAAACCTCCTTGATAATTTCTTGTACCCTTCTCCTAATTCATGATAATGAATTATATTAGTTTCTTGGTCAGTGGAGAGTTGTTTCGATGCCCCCATGTTGCCAGGAGCCTAGGACAAGCACAGCCAGCAATTGCCTCTGTTAAATAGCCTTTTTCATGATTGGTTTTACCTGTTTTTGTAGGTTTCACAAGCTAATCAAAGCAGTTTTGGGCTGCAACATGTCAGCTACAAATCCCTACAGGTCTTGAAATCAATGTGCAAACTTTTGCACATACCATTTTTTACATTTTAATTTATTATAATAAAACTTTGTAATGATACTCTAAGAATTTTGGTCTGGAAAACACTCAAATGTCTACATCTCTGTAGGAAATTAAATCTTGTTGCTGTGATTGTCTTTTATAAAGTTAGAGCAAATTATTATGAAATCTTAGAGGGGTGCCCAAACTTTTGCATACCACTGTATATATAATGTCTTTCTTGACATACTTTCAACCTATCATAACATTGACATGTCCTTGAACCCTGAAAGCAAGGTTTAAGGAGTTAAGACTGAGGGGCAACTACATCCTCATTATGCGTCCCCTTGGCGTCTTCAAATAATGCCAATGTCTTTCTGCAAGATATGCAGAAATTTGGCAACAACAATTTTTTTCCACGCTGTTGATTGTACATGTTGTTTGCTTTCAAAGTGCATCACAGTCTCCACACACTGAAAAAAGTCAATCTGGGAGTATGTAATTGTAACATAATTAAGTCTGTGATATTAACACAAAAAAACAAAGTTAGTCTCTTAACATGAATATATCAAGTTGTGAATTAGTCTACATTTGTTCAAAACACAAGTCATTTTGATTTTTTTTCTTAACAAGCTTTATGTACGTGACTCAACAAATCTTGTTATGCAGACCCACTCAACAAACAATTTGCTCGTTGTATTTACTCTGCTTCGACGGCGCCCCGTGTGGTGCATTCTGGGTATAGCAAACTTGTTCAAACCGGCTCGTCTCATGCAGGACCGCTGAGGGGAGAAGTTACAGAACGTGGAGAGACTGAAGTTTACGGTAAGAATTAAGTTAATTATGTTAGTGATATAGTTGGTTAAACACCAAAGTCCTTCAGGTTTTATATTATTTTAGAAATGTTTATGTAAAATAACCGTGAGCTGTAATTTGAAGTAGCCTCAGCGGGGATGTAGACGGCGCCGCGTGCTGCGTTATCGGCAGGTTATCTGTGCTGGGTTAGCCGTTAGCGAGGGGTTCAAGATGCAAGCCAGCCGTAAATAAACACCCGTGTGTGCCTGGGTGTGGGTGGGTGGCCGTGCGTTTTTGGTCGCAGCGGTGGCTGCAGGCAGTTAGCTCTGCTTGTTAGCCGTTGAAACGCGGGAAGCACAGCTGCAGCCAGGTGATAGACAGCGCCGAGCCACCTTCACCAGTCATAACATGTTCTACCGTGTTGATGAATTTACTATGGTCTTAATTCAGTTCTGTAGTAGGCCTAATCTCTAAGGTTTGATCTTTGTTGTGCTTGTACTTTTACCATAGTACAGTTGTCTGACAGCTTTAGTTACTTTTGAGATTACAATTTTTCAATCTTAGTTACAGCCTTGTTCTGGTGTAACATTCCTTGCAAAACCCATGACCACTTGCCCTGTGTCTCTAATTATTTTTTTCCTGTATTTCATGATGTTTCTCTCACTCTTCTGACCTCTTTTGCAGATCGAGGACGAATTTCGTAGGATCACACTAAAGCCACTACAGTCCACATTCCTGGGGAAGTTGGACCAATACACACCCAGACTGTTGAGCCTCTACAGGAGGAAGGGAGGCGCTGTTGGCAAGAAACTTGATGACACCCTTGACATGTTAAATGAGGCATGTACTTACTATACAACCAGGGTTCAAACTTAACTTTTTGGCTCAAATCTACTGGTCAGACAGATTTTTTACTGGCCAAAAATTCTAATTTTTGTATATTTTTCATGAGTTTGCTTCTTTGTGAGAATTTGTCAGCAATAAAACATGTCATTTTTGGTGACTTATGACCTCTTGATTGTGGTGACCCTTTGACCTTTCCTCTAGTGGAACTCTCACAATTTGCTGAGTGTACTTAATGATTTAAACGGAATTCACCCTCTTAATGTTGTTCTCAGGCCAAAATGTGATGCTTAATGCTTAATTTAAGTAGATCACCATAACAAAAATATATCATGTTTTATCTACAGAGAAAAAGTAAGGCAACTTTTTGCATCATTTTATCACATAGATCAAACAAGAGTTGTCTTTGTATGTACAATATTACCTTTGCAAGTACAGTCAACTTACTTTTGCTAGTAATGTCAGCTTACTTTTGCTAGTAGCATCAACTTACTTTTGCAAATGAAGACAACTTAATATCATTGAGTTGACTTTATTTGCAAAAGTAAGTTGTCACCACCTGCCAAAGTAAGTTGACTTAACTTGCAAAATGAATGTTGCACATACAAAGATACTCTTGTTTGATCTATGGGATAAAATGATGCAAAAAGTTGCCTTACTTTTTTTAAGTAGATAAGGCACTTTATTTTTATCAGTGCACTTAATGTGTAGCTGACCTTTCACAAAGCGTAATGTTTCGTGTCAAATGTGTTTTGTTTGATCTCACTTTGTTACTTTTGTGACTGTGCGCTCTGCAAGCAGAAGATGAAGCCCTTGTTCATTGAGGTGACCGCGGTGGAGGAATATATGTCGTTAGACATGATGCTACCAGTAAACCAGAAGACACTGTGGTTGTCTTGGAAGGCCAGGTGGTACTGCATGATCCGTTTGAAAAATTTGTTCTTATTCCATCAGGTCAGCGTTACTTGCAGCCTCCCAGAAAGACAAACATTATACAACATCCTTTATTTCTTCACCTATTACGCTGTTAAATAATTGAAATAATTATTCACTGATCTGTTCTTGGCACAATGCACTTGAGTGTAGCGTTTACAACACTTTTTAAACCAGGAAGAACAGGACGATAGACCTCCTGTATGCCAACGTGAAGGAAGCTTACACTGCCACTCCTTTGCCCCCACTGGGAAAGTCTGACCATAACCTGGTCCTGCTCACACCACACTACAAACCAAAGATCCAGAGACAGTCTACAACTACACGCTCCTTCAGGAAGTGGTCTCCTGAGGCAGCGGAGGCGCTGAGGGACTGCTTTGAATCTACTGACTGGAACGTCCTGCAGGACATACATGGTGAGGACATGGAGGGGGTCACCCACTGCACTACTGACTATCTGAACTTCTGTATGGACGTTGTGGTCCCCATTAGGACTGTACGCTGCTTCCCGAACAACAAGCCCTGGATCACCAGCGACGTCAAGGACATCCTGAACAGGAAGAAGAGGGCGTTCAAGGATGGTGACCGAGACGAGCTGAAGCGCGTACAGGGGGAACTCAAGGTCCAGCTGAGAGAGGCAAAGGAGGATTACAGAAGGAAGGTGGAACAGAAGCTGCAGCACAACAACATGAGGGAGGTCTGTGATGGCATGAAAACCATCACAGGCTGCAAGAAGAAGGGCGGCAGCACAGAGGAGGGGGATGCTGAGAGAGCAAACCAGCTGAACCTGTTTTTTAACAGGTTTGATACTGCAGCTCCTACAGACAACGACTCGGACTGCAGAGCTCCCCCACCCATCACACCTATGGACAATGCAATGCACCTCCCCCCCCTCACCACCACGGACAGTCCAACCCACCTCCCCCTCACCACCACTACTACCACTGACAGTTCAACCCCCCTCCCCTTCACCATCACCAAGGATCAGGTGAGCAGAGAGCTGAGGAGGCTGCGACCAAGGAAAGCAGCAGGCCCGGACAAAGTGTGTCCAAGGATGCTTAAGGCCTGCTCTGCTGAACTGGGGGAGCCGCTTCAGCATATCTTCAACCTGAGCCTGCAGCTGGGGAGGGTCCCCGTGCTCTGGAAGACTTCATGTCTCATCCCGGTTCCCAAAACAAAACACCCCAGGGAGCCGGGTGACTTCAGACCAGTGGCACTAACATCTCACATCATGAAGACCTTTGAACGGCTGCTGCTCCATCTCCTCAGACCCCAGGTCCACCACGCACAGGATCCACTGCAGTTTGGATACCAGGAGAAGGTGGGCGTGGAGGATGCCATCCTCTATCTGTTACACAGGGCTTATTCTCATCTGGACAAGGAGAGCGGTGCTGTGAGAATCATGTTTTTTGATTTCTCCAGCGCCTTCAACACCATCCAGCCCTTCCTCCTGAGAGACAAGCTGACAGAGATGAGGGTGGACTCACACCTGGTAAGATGGATTACAGACTACCTCACAGAGAGACCACAGTACGTCAGACTGAGGGACTGCACGTCAGACACTGTGGTCAGCAGCACCGGAGCACCACAGGGGACCGTGCTCTCTCCTGTCCTCTTCACCTTGTACACATCTGACTTCCAGTACAACTCTGAGCTCTGCCACATGCAGAAGTACTCAGATGACACTGCGATAGTCGGCTGTATCAGGGATGGACGGGAGGAGGAGTACAGGAGCCTGGTCGAGGACTTCATGGGGTGGTGCAGGTCCAACCATCTGCAGCTGAACACCTCCAAGACCAAGGAGATGGTGGTGGACTTCAGACGGAAGAAATCACATCTCCAACCTGTGTCCATCAGCGGGGTGGATGTGGAGGTCGTTTGGACTTACAGGTATCTGGGGCTGCAGCGGGACGACAGGCTGGACTGGACTTCTTGCATGGACGCACTCCACAGGAAAGGACAGAGTCGTCTGTACTTCCTGAGAAGGCTGGGGTCCTTCAACATCTGCAAAAAACTGCTGCAGATGTTTTACCAGTCTGTGGTGGCCAGCGTCCTCTTCTATGCTGTGGTTTGCTGGGGAGGAAGCAGCAAGAAGAGGGACGTCGCTCGACTGGACAGACTGGTGAGGAGGGCTGGCTCAGTGGTGGGCACAGAGCTGGACTCTCTGGTGACAGTGGCAGAGAGAAGGACCCTGGACAAACTGCTGTCCATACTGGACAACGCCCACCACCCTCTGCACAACACCTTCATCAGGCAGAGGAGTGTGTTCAGTGGCAGGCTGCTGTCTCAGTCCTGCTCAACCAACAGACTTAAAAACTCTTTCGTCCCCCTGGCCATCAGACTGTACAACAGAGCTCAGTGAGTCAGCTGGTCACTTTATAATTCCCAACGGGTCACTTTATATTTTTAACTTTATAAGTTTCAACAGGTCACTTTATATCTTTAACTTTATAATTTTTAACGGGTCACTGTATATTTTTAACATAACTGTACAAAACATTTTATTATAGCTGTATAAAACATTTTATTTCTAGTCACTTTTTCTATTTTTATATAGTTTTTGTATTGTATGTTTCAATGTAAGTCACTGCTACTGGATGCTTGAATTTCCCCCGGGATTAATAAAGTATCTATCTATCTATCTATCTATCTATCTATCTATCTATCTAAATGTCTCCATAGGGCACCAACTCCTCCTCAGTCTCTATTAAATAATTTGCATATCTGAAGAATGTCACAATGTCACACAATCTCAAGGAATGAGTTGTTCTGACAGTGTTTTGCTACTATTAAAAAAAAAAAAGAATGAGTACAAGGTCACCATTACAAAAGAATATGTTATTTTCCTATGGTCTAAAATGTACATGGATCCATGAGTCGGTTAAGTTTCGTTTATCTGCCGAGTGAGTAGCAAATCCGTCGGGACTCATGTGTAGCGAATGAAAACGTGAAAACGTGGCTAATCCGCAGGGACTCATGAGTAGCGAATCTGCCGGGATTCAAGAATGGCGTTATCTGCAGGGACTCATGAGTAGCAAATCCGCCGGGATCATGAGTGGCGAAGGGAATCAGTAGCGCCACTCCACTCCAGTGGCTGAGTACTGTAGTTTGCTAGTGGCCAAGTCGTGTAGTACATTTTGTTTCTCTGCTGAGTGAGATGTAAGATGTTTGAATGGTGCCGTTTATTGATTTTTTTTTTTGTGATCAAATTTTTATTGAGATTTTGAGGACAACAATTATCATTCAACAGCACATAAATAAAGTAGCCTAATTACCATATAAACAAGTGCATACCCGTGTACACACACACAAATATGCCGAGTAAAAATGATAATATAATGAAAACATAAAAATAAAATGAAAATATGACTGAAAATAAATAAATAAATAAATAATAAAAATACAAAAGGCAAGTAAGTAAAATACATCAACTGTCACAAATGCGAAAGGAAAAAAGTGCCATTGAAGCATAACTTAGTTAGACCTATCAAAGGGTTATATGCCATCCACAGTTTGCAGTACATAGTAAAAAACCCAAACAGGGAACATAAACCAAAGCAAACAAGACCAGAGGGGGGAAAGGGGGTGTCAGCTCACACCAAAATGCCTTTGAGAGCCTCTACTGTTCGAGCCCAGTACAATGTCACTTCCTCTTTTGCACCATGGATACGTGCTGTGGACAATTCCAGAAGCGCAACATCTATGAAGTTGAGCAGCCACTGTCGCCGAGTTAGTATATGGGGCGGTTTCCACCTTGTTGCGATCATCTTTTTAGCTGCAGTTAGGCCAGACAGAAACACTCGCTTTGAGGATTTCATAAGTTTCAGTTGAGAGAGATCATTTAAAATAAAAACGGATGGGGACAGGGGGATGGGAATGGACAATAGCAACGACAGTTCACTCTGCACCATTTTCCAAAAATTTGTAACCCCTGGGCATTCCCAAATCATGTGGAAAAAGGTGCCCACTGTGCCTGTAGTACAAAGTGTACAATTCGGATTATCTTTTATTTTCATACTGTAAAGTTTACGAGGAGTCATGTAAGTTCTGTGAATAAAATTTAGATGAATCTGTTGGTGGTCAGGGTTTCGGGATGACTGTTTGACTGTATCCCAGACCCCATCCCAGTTGAAGTCAGGGTCAAGGTCGGGAATATCTGCCCGCCAAGATGCATTAACTGGCAAGGTAACATAAGATTTTTCTAGGAAATAGCGATACAGTTTAGATACAATTTTCCTGGATTCCCGGGCCTGACGCAAAAGTTTGATCAAAGAGTGTTCCTCCAGTGGACCTTGCCAGGGTACACCATATGTTTTCATGGCTGTTCTTAGCTGCAAGTAGAAATAAAAAGTGGAATGTTGCAAGTTGAACCGGAATGTGAGCTCTTCAAAAGAGTATAGTCCCCTGTCCCCAAAGATGTCACCAAGGGAGTGAATCCCCCTGTCATACCACTGGCGACATTGACCAAACTTAATTGGGGATTTACCAATCAACAAACGATCATTATAAAAAATAGGAGAGTAAGGGTTCCAATTAGATGAAATACCACACATTTTTTCTGCTGCCCTCCAGACTGCCAATACGTGAGTCACAATAGGACCATAGCGGACTTGAGATTTCTTTAGGGGAATATTGGAAAATAAGATTTCATTTAGTTTCAATGGACGAACCATATTCTCTTCCAGTGTTCGCCATGAGGTCTCGCTACCCTCATCGAGCCAGCTGATAAGGGGGCGCAGAGCGAAGGCCCAGTGATATAATTTGGGGTTAGGCAGTGAGAGTCCCCCATCAGCTCTATCTCTCTGTGCTGTGGATAATCTGAGACGAGGACGCTTTCTATTCCAGACAAAGTTAGAAATTATTTGCTGGGCCTTGTCCCAAAACCGTGGAGGTGGTGGCAAAGGCAGCATCGCGCTCACAAAGTTAATCCGGGGAAGCACGTTAATTTTAATAATAGATACACGAGATCTAAGAGAATTTGGCAGCGCAGACCATTTATCAAGGTCACGGGTTATGTTGGACAAAGTTTCTTCATAATTGGACTTGACAATGGTCTGTACTGATGAACTAATCTTAATGCCCAAATACTTGAAGTGGTTGACTACTGGTATATTTGCAGGTAAAGCAATGTTTCTCATTTGGTCATTCAGAGGTAAAAAAGCTGACTTTGTCCAATTTATTCTGTACCCAGATATCTCACTAAAACGTTGGAAAATAGATAGAACATCAGGTAGAGACTGTTGGGCGTTCCCTAAATACAAGAGGATATCATCCGCATACAAAGATATGTAATGTGTGGTCCCAAACACAGTGATAGGAGTGATAGCTGTAGACAATCGGATTGACTGAGCGAGAGGCTCCAGAGAGAGTGCAAACAGGAGAGGACTCAAAGGGCATCCCTGTCTGGAGCCCCTCGCAATGTTAAATAGGGAGGAACAAGTTCTGCCCGTAAGTACCATAGCTGTTGGATTGGTATATAAAACTTTAATCATATGCAAAAAGTGAGGACCCACCTCAAAGACCTCTAGTACTGACCAAAGATACTGCCACTCCAAACGGTCAAATGCTTTCATAGCGTCTAATGAGAAGACAGCTGCTGGAAGTGGTAATGACGAGGCCCCGTGTATTATATGCATTAATCTCCTCACATTGTCTGAAGGCTGCCTGGATCTGATGAATCCTGTTTGGTCACAATTAATGAGTTTCGTCATAAAGGGTTGGAGCCTACGTGCAAGAAGTTTAGCGTAAATTTTTATATCAGCATTTAAAAGGGATAAAGGTCTGTAATTGGCACATTCAGAAGGGTCTTTATCTTTTTTTAACAACAGTGAAATAATTGCTACATTCACATCTCTGGAAAAAGCGCCTCTCTCCAAGGAGGCCTGAATCATATCAAGAAATAAGGGCCCCAGAATATGCCAGAAAGTTGTGTACAATTCTGGGGGGATTCCGTCCAAGCCGGGTGATTTGCCCTTGTGCATATCGACAGCTGCAGCCTTAAGCTCTTCTAAAGTGATAGGGGCGTTTAAACTTTGGGAGCCATTGTCTGTCATTTTAGGAAGTTGAATGGAACTCAAAAAATTGTTGCATGAATCTTTATCGTGAGAAACCTCTGAGCTGTACAAATCAGCATAAAAACTACGAAAAGAAGCATTGATTTCAGAGGGTTCTGTTAGCATATGGCCGTTTTCTGATTTAATGGAGGTGATGTCAGCGAAATGTTCATTAGCCTTCAGCCTCAGCGAAAGTAAATGGCTGGGTCTAGCTCCGTTAAAATAATATGTTTGGCGTGTTCTATGGATCAAGAATTCAGCACGCCGTTTGAGAATAGCATTAATGTCTTTTTTCACCAGGTCGTACTGTAATGCAACCTGATCATCAAAATTTTGTTGTAATAAGTTATCCAATGTTGAAAGTTTGCGCTCCAGCTGAGTCAGCCTGGAAGAGCGGGCTTTTCTTAAATTAGATGCAAACAGTGTAGCATTATTTCTAATAAAGCCTTTAACGGCATCCCAGAGTATTCTTGGGTCATTGACTGACCCCTTGTTTATATTTATGAATTCACTAAGTTGAGCCATAAACTGAGTTCTAAATAACTCGTCACGAAGTAAGGTAGTATTGAAACGCCATTTAGGAGCTCGCAATGGGGTAGAGCGAATCAAGGCAAGAACAACTACAGCCTTGAGATCTGAAAGAGTGACTGGCAAGAAAGTGACTTCCACAATCTTTTGAAACAAGCCTCTAGAGGCAAAAATAAAATCAATACGCGAGAAGGACTTGTGTCTTGCTGAGAGGTGGGTAAAATCTCTGGAGGTAGGGTGCATCAAACGCCATAAGTCCACCACTCCAATATTATTTAACCAAGAGCGTAAGGCATCAGAACTCTGTTTTTGATCTTTGTTTTCAGATTGACCGGATCTATCAGAACAGTGGTCCAATACAGCATTAAAATCAGCACCTATGATTAGCTTAAAGTCAGGAAGATCAAGCAGAATTTTAGTTATCTGTTCATAAAATTGTGAATCAAAGGTATTAGGAGCGTAAAGCGAAACGAGTGCAATGTCTGTATTTTCTATATGAACTTTGGCAATGGTTATTCTGCCTTTATTGTCAGACCATGTATCCAACAATTTAAAGTGCAGGTTGCGACGGCAGATAATTGCCACGCCTTTGGTTTTATTGGAGGCAGAAGAATGAGCAAGTATCCGGAAAGACCTGTTAGATAAACGGTTCACATCACGTCTAACCATATGAGTTTCTTGTAGCATAGCGAAATGAGCTCCTTGTTTACGAAGCAGGTCTAAAATAGCAACTCTTTTCACTGGGTTATTTAAACCCCTTGTATTGAGGCTCAGGACTTTCAACTGGAAACCATCACCCATTACAAAATAAAGTCAGAGGCAAAAGGAGGGCAGCGTAATTGAAGGCTATGGATATGAATCTCGGACATGGGAAGCAAAGGGGGAGAGAAAAACCTCTGGACCTGCGATAACTCAAGAACATCTGAACAATACAAATAGAAACACAAAACAAGGAGAAGACAAGAACATCCATGTCTGTAACTCCTATGGAGAAGAAAATAAGCTAGTCTCCACTAAAACTTCAAAACCACAAAGAGGTGTCAAAGTCACTACTTTATCTAGCTTGAAAATGAAAAGGCTTCCTTAATTAAACGAATCAAACAAAAAACACCAAAAGGCGGCCAACTCCCCCGTTCAGATGGCTGCATGCTTGGGAAAAAAAAAAAAAAAAACTAAAGTCATGATAACGTCTGACTCACCAGCTGCCAGCAGTACAATGACAGGTAGATAACGGGAAAGTCACAGATCACATGTTACCGTCCAAAAATGACTTTGCATCCTCTGGGTCCTTGAATGACTTCTGTACCCCGTTTACCCTGAATGACAGCACGGCAGGGAACATCATCTGGAAGCGGATGTTTCGCTTGATCAGCTCGGCGCAGACAGGGTTGAAAGCTCTGCGTGCAGACCGGACCAACGGAGGGATGTCGGGAGCGAAGCGAATAGACTGGTCGTCATGTTGGATGGTTCCTTTGCGTCTTGCTGCAGACAATATCATGGAGACATCTCTGGAACGATGGATCTTGATAATGACAGGGCGAGGGCGACCTTCCAAAGGCGGCCCGAGACTTCTGTGTGCGCGGTCGATTGTGATGGATTGGACCGGGAGCTCCAGCACCTTGGGAATGAATCCTTCAAAGAAACGAACCGGGTCACTGCCTTCAGTGGACTCTTTGAGGTTTAAGATTCTGATATTGTCTCGTCGGGAGCGACCCTCTAGATCTGTGACTTTAGATGTCAGCTCGGCATTTACTTTCTCCATCGCGGTGAGTTTCCTCTTCAGCGGTGTAACGTCGTCCTCCAAGGCTGAAACACGGGCCTCATATTCGGACTGACGTGCAGTGAGGGAGTCGGTAGCAGCCGCGACCTCATCGATGCGCTTCAGCATGCTGTCAACTTTTTCCTCCAGTAACGATTCGAAGCTGGTGAAGACCTGCTGGATCATAGTTTGCGTCTGCTTGCCTTCCTCAGAAACGACAGTGGCAATGTGTTTAAGCAGCGCTTCAGAAGAAAGCTCAGGTAACGCGCTTTGAGTGCTAGCATCATGCTCGGTATTAGCGTTAGCCTCACTCGAGTCAACAGGAACTTCTGCCGTATCCCGGGACTGGTCAACTTTTTGTTGTCTTGCAGACTTCGGCATTGCGAGGTGAAGTTAAGACGACAGTTTTGTATTTTTATGCTGGTTCAGCTGGTGAAAGATAAGTTACTTAGTACTGAACGGGGGAGAGACGATGCCACGCTGCTCCTCGCTACCACACCATACCGGAAGTCCGGTGCCGTTTATTGATTATATATCAATCAGATGTGGTAGGACTCAACTTTGCCGGTTCAATAGACATCTCAATTCTTGAATCTTTTTTTCGCACTAGGTGGTGACGAAACGGCAGAGCTGATGCAGGTCTCTCTTGGACCAGTAGACGGGACTTGTTGCTTGGTCTGCAACTCCAAGACCCAGCATCTTGAGAGTGTTGTAAGTGTTCATTTGAAGGCAGTAGATGACACTTTGCAATGTCTTTGTGCTTGAAGAAGGAAGCTGCAGGGCCGATTTTTGCTATGGCCAATGTGGACGACCGCCTAGGGTGCAATTTATGTGAGGGCACCCAAAAAAAAAAAAAAAAAAAAACTCAAAACAATACTCGCCAGTTTTCTAGACTACAGCTCATTTCCATGTTAAGTTAGTGGAGTGTCTCATTGTCACATCAGCTTGCTGCTGAGAGCCATACAGGTTGTGTGTGTGTCAGAAGAGTCAAGGGGGAGGAGGGCAAGGGATAGACTGATCCCAGGCCACACAACACAAACTGCTTCCAAATAAATTGTATTTCATTCCTAAAATTAACATAGACCCATAGCTACATGTAATTAATTGGGTTATGTGAAAAATGAATGGTTCGCCCGGGGCATAAATCTAGCCACTACCGCCTCTGGGAAGCCGTATCGTCACGTCTTTGCGGTGTTGTTGCTATGGCATCAGCCTCTTGGTATCTTGATTTTTTAATTTTAAATCAATAAATCAACAAACAAAACAAAATTATAAAAATATTTATATATATATATATATATATATAAATATATATATATATATATACACTGTATATATATATATATATATATAAATATATATATATATATATACACTGTATATATATATATATATATATAAATATATATATATATATATATACACTGTATATATATATATTATTTATTTATTTTTTTCTCATTAGCCTAGGTGAAGCACTGCCTACCCCTGCCTCACCTGACTGCACACCACTCCTAAATATGGAAAGAAAGTGGAAAGTGGAAAGAAGTAAAGTACGGAGAAAGTGCGGAGAAGAAGGAGCATCTCTCTGGTTTTAATTCTTCACGCAGAAAAAGAAGCGAACGCCTGCTTCTTCTCAGATGTCTTATTGCCTGATCTTCTTAACCTACTTTATGTTATTTAATTTAACCATCCCATCACTCGTCATGGCTCATTAGTAATGTTTTGCCTATACAGCAACATCCAACATTACAACACGTCAAGATGATGTATCAGAATGACTGTGGCGGTTGGAGCCCTTTCGTATATCCTTTCTACTCCGAGCAGTGTATGAGACCCTACCAACCCCAGTCAATTTGCACAGGTGGGGGATGAGGGAGGACCCACTGTGCAGATTGTGTGGAGGGAAAGGAACAATGGCGCACATTCTTTCAGGTGTAAGGTTGCATTGACTCAGGGGAGATACAGGTGGCGCCATGATAAGGTGTTAGCAGTGCTCGCAGACATCCTGGAGCAAGAAAGGAGGAAGAAACAACCTGCCAAAGTAAGACCACTGCTGAGCACCATTGCCTTTGTGAAAGAGGGCCAAAGACCTGTCGCCCACAGCCAAGCCAGGCAAAATCTCCTGCAGTGGAAATCTGGAAGAGAGGGGCAGTGACCTGGCCAGTCACTGCTGACGCGCCAACTGGAGGGTGTTGTGGTTAAGGGTCGAAACACCCAGAGAAGGTTGGGGACCACCTGATGACCTCTCTTTCAGGCCAAGGCTTCATCCATTAGAAATGGATGTATGGTAGCATCTAGGGTTGGGTATCGAGAATCGAGAATCGATTGGAACCGGGACTAGCTTTACGATTTTCCCGGAATCGTTTAAAAGTTTAATTTTCGATTCCTCCGCTGCCTCTTCCTCCGGCTCTAGCTCCGACCCCCATTCTGGCACCGCAGTGACTACACTGCAGTCCGAAACAATACATATACATTAAATAATATGTCTTGCGCCAACATTAACATCTTGCGGAAGCTAACAAATTAGCCCACATACTTTTTTTAATAGACAATTTACGACCTGCGATTGCGAACGTTAGCCAGGCTGATGACTCCACGACTCCGCGATGTGCTGCGTCTACTCCGTTCACCATAGCGGCAAGAAGATACAGTACAGGAGCACAGTAACATGTTTAAGTACCTGCAGCATCATACACTCATGTGCAAATGTGTTTTCATGAGATTTTCAAAAATAAAGCTTGCAAGGGAAGTGTACCCTTGTGAAAATATTTTCATAAATTATAATATTTCAGTTCATAGATTTGATATTTATATTGTAGTTGAAAACAGCCCTGTGAGAAATTCATAGTATAGGCTCATAAAAAGGAAAAAGTTCATCGAATAAAAATTGATGGAGAAGGTCAGACTATTTCCTTCAGAAAGACCGCTGGCTAGCTATCTCATTTAAAATATCCTAAACTTTTTTTGACCTTGCCTCTTAAAAGAATCGGAATCGAGAATCCTTAGGAATCGGAATCGAAACAAGGAATCGGAATCGGAATCGTTCAAATTCAAATGATACCCAACCCTAGTAGCATCACAGATGTATTATACAACATATACAGTGGTATGAAAAAGTTTGGGCACCCCTCTAAGATTTCATAATAATTTGCTCTAACTTTATAAAAGATGATCACAGCAACAAGATTTTATTTCCTACAGAGATGTAGACATTTAAATATTTTCCAGACCAAAATTCTTAGAGTATCATTACAAAGTTTTATTATAATAAATTAAAATGTAAAAAATGGTATGTGCAAAAGTTTGGGCACCCTTTTAATCACATTGATTTCAAGACCTGTAGGGATTTGTAGCTGACATGTTGCAGCCCAAAACTGCTTTGATTAGCTTGTGAGACCTTCAATTACAAAGACAGGTAAAACCAATCATGAAAAAGGCTATTTAACAGAGGCAATTGCTGGCTGTGTTTGTCCTAGGCTCCTGGCAACATGGGGGCATCGAAACAACTCTCCACTGACCAAGAAACTAAGATAATTCATTATCATGAATTAGGAGAATGGTACAAGAAATTATCAAGAAGGTTTGGGATGTCTATTTCCACAGTCAGAAATGTGGTGCAGAAATGGAAGGCCAGAAGAACAGTCATTGTGAAGGAAAGATGTGGTAGGCCAAAAAAAATACTGGAAAGACACAGACGAAGGATGGTTAGAATGGTCACAGACAAGCCACAGACCACCTCCAGAGAACTACAAGAACATCTGGCTACTGATGGTGTAGTTGTTCATCGTTCCACAATCCAGCGCACTTTGCACCAGGAAAAGCTCTTCGGAAGGCTGATGCACAAAAAGCCTTTCCTGAGTGTTGGTCTCAAGAAGAGTCGCATGAGGTATGCAAAAGCACATCTGGACAAGTCAGAAGCATTTTGGAAAAAAATACTGTGGTCAGATGACACTAAGATGGAGTTATTTGGTCAGAACAAGAGGAGGTATGCATGGTGAAAAAAACACACTGAATTCCATGAGAAGAACTTATTGCCTACTGTGAAATATGGTGGAGGGTCCATCATGTTAAGGGGCTGTGTGGCTAGCACAGGGACTGGAAACCTTGTTAAAGTTGAGGGCCACATGAATTCCTCTCAGTATCAGCAGATTCTTGACAAGAATGTTCAAGAATCTGTCACAGAGTTGAAGTTAGCCGGGGTTGGATTTTTCAGCAGGACAATGATCCCAAGCACTGTTCAAAATCCACCAAGGAATTCATGCAGAAGCACAAGTACAATCTTCTGGAATGGCCATCCAAGTCCCCAGACCTTAACATCATTGAAAATGTATGGATTGATTTGAAGCAGGCTGTTTATGCACGGAAGCCAAGAAACCTGACTGAACTGGAGGCGTTTTGTATGGAGGAATGGGCCAAAGTACCACCTGCCAGACTTCAGGGACTTGTCAGTGGCTATAGGAGGCGTCTACAGGCTGCTCTTGCAGCAAAAGGAGGGTCTATTAAATATTAATGGAATTATTTCTTTATGCACATGCCTATTTTTGTTTAAATATACATAAAAATGTTTCTGTTGGACCAATGAAAATGATTTCACTCCTGAGATGTTTCTGTTTCCATAAGGTATAACATTTGTTAAAATAAAGTTGCTGCTTCAAAAGCTCAGCAAGTGACAAACTGATGCAATGATTTTCCTAAGGGGTGCCCAAACTTTTGCATACCACTGTATTTACATTCCACAGAATGGAGTATACCAAGGACGACAGGTTCCCCTACAGTAGCATGGATATGTGCAATTCATCTTATTCAGTTATTTAGTTTTATTCACTTTTTTTTAACTTGGCAGTGTTTAATTTTTTTAGTTACTAAAATGTGTTTAATAAGCACATTTTTTCATTCGTCTTCTGTAACCGCTTGTTCCTGTTAAGGGTCGCAGGGTCTGCTGGAGCCTATCCCAGCTGTCACCCTGGACAGGTCGCCAGTCTATCGCAGGGCTAACACAGAGAGACAGATCATTCAGACTCACACTCACACCTACGGCCAATTTAGAATCACCAATTCACCTAACAAGTACTGTATGTCTTTCGACGGTGGGAGGAAGCTGGAGTACCCGGAGAGAACCCACACAGAGACAGGGAGAACAGGGAGTGGTTTATGATCTGACTCAAACAGGCATTGAAGTACTCAGATATAGCCAACGTGTAGGACCGGTTCATTGTCGATTGAAACTTAAAGGTCTGGCTGACAAAATTGCAGATATTGACAGGCGCTATGCTCTTTCACCTACGCCAGATCTTTTTAAGGAGAAATTACTGTTGCAAACTGAATTTAACACACTTATGACATGGACAGCTGAAAAAAATGTCTTTAAATCCAGACAGGTATACTATGAGCATGGAGATAAAGAGGGGAGGCTCCTTGCACTTCAGCTCAAACAGCAGTCAGCTGAACAAATGATTTCAGGAATTGAATAAATAGGTGCTGACTCGATATCCCGCAGCCCCTGAGTCATTAATGACCAGTTTAAACAATTCTATTCTACCCTGTATCAATCAGAGGTGGGTAGTAACTCACTTGAGATTTACTCGTTTCTTGATTCACTGGATCTCCCAAAGCTTTCTCCAGATGCTCAGTCATCTCTAGAACAGCCATTGTCGCTTGAGGAAATAGTGAGTGCCATCAAGTTGTCTCAGACAGGAAGGGCGCCAGGTCCGGACAGTTTCCCCATGGAGTTTTACAAGGAATTCTCTTCAAAACTCACACCCATCCTAAAATCAGTCTATGATGAATCTGGCTACTGGAAGTCTGCCGCAGACACTTACCCAGGCCATGATTTCAGTCTTACTAAAGAAAGATAAGGATCCTGTACAGTGTAGTTCATACAGGCCAATAAGTCTCCTGTGCTGTGACTACAAGTTTTTAACCAAAACTCTTGCACAACGGTTAGACCCTATCATTTCCACCATTATTAATGAGGACCAAACAGGCTTCATTCCCGGACAGCAATAATTTTTTAATGTGAGAAGACTATTTAATGTGATATTTTCCCCCCATTCAACAATACATCTGGAAGTTATTCTGAGCCTTGATGCTGAAAAGGCGTTTGATAGAATCAAATGGACCTATATTTTCGCTGTTTTAGAAAAATTCGGCATGGGGCCTACTTTCTGTAGGTGGATCAAAGTCTTATATTCAACACCTGTGGCTGCGGTCAGGACAAATGGTCTGATTTCAGAATATTTTCCGCTCTGTAGAGGAACAAGGCAGGGTTGCTGCCTGTCGCCCTTCCTGTTTGACACTGCGATCGAACCACTGGAAATTGCTATCAGATCAGATAGCTCGGGCTTAAGGGGTTAAGAGTATATCCAATCTTTATTGTTTCCATTAAATAATCTGGCAAAACAGATCACTTATGAAAAGTTGCCTTTTAAAATTGAAATGACAAATTTACTTATCTGGGAATAGAAATAGCTGGCTCAATTAAGGCTATTTTCCAGTATAACTACAGGTCTGTAACAATAGGATTGTTGTTGTTGTTATAAGTAGCGCCTTCCCAGGCAACATTGTAAATGGAACACTATGGTTGCCAGGTTACAGTATCACCGGTAACAGCGGATCTGGGAACATTCTATCTGTCAGTTATGATCGTCAGTTGATAATAAAACAAGTAAGCAAGTTTATGCTTTAACCGTACATCCTGTAGTTTATTATTGAAGACAAAACAGGACAGGATGAAACATGGTGGCAGCGTGTGAGTAAACACCGACGTCTACAGTTATCGACGCGAAGAGAAAGTTTCAAGAGTTTAAAGTGCCGCCAGCTCGCAGCGCACCGAGAGACGACGGACGTTGAGATGGAGGGGTTGAGACCACCGCAGATTCTTGCTTTGGACTCGAGCAATTTGGCAAAGACGTGGACGTCTTGGAAAGAAGAGTTCACATTGTACACAGAGATTACAATGCCAGATACTGAGGAAACCACCAAGATCAAGCTGTTTCACTACCTCATCGGACAGAGCGGCAGGGAACTGTTGAACACCTTGTCAGATGACGACGCGACGGCAAGAGTTACAGTGAGCGCTTTGATGAAACTGTTTGATGACCACTGTAACCCGAAATTGAATGAGACTGTGGAGAGATACAGATTCTTCATGAGAGATCAAGGAATTGATGAAACTGTAGACAAATATGTGACGGACTTGAGAGTGCTGGCCAGCAGCTGTAATTTTGGTCAGCTTAAAGACTCGCTGATAAAAGACCGGATCGTGTGTGGCACCAACAACTCTGCGCTGAGGGAGAGACTACTCAGGGAGGAGAACCTGACGCTGGACAAATGCTTGAAAGTATGTAGAGCTGCGGAGCTGTCAAAAGAGAACTGCAAAACACTACAAGGACAGATGGTGGAAGAGGTCCATGCACTGAAGCACACCACAAGAAAAACCCGGGATGACGAGGTTTGCTGTAAGTTTTGTGGAAAGACGCATGAGAGAAACAAAAGTAAATGCCCAGCTTTTGGAAAAAAGTGTTCAAAGTGTGGGAAAGAAAATCATTTTGCTTCTAAATGCAAGACAAAAAATGAAAATGTCAAGAAATATAAGTCAGTGCATGCTGTTGCAGAGCAAGACAGTGATGAATTTGAGGACATTATGACCATAACAGTGGCAAATGAGAAAAAAGAGACAGTGAACCAAATGAGGGACAGCCGTAGACAAGAGAAACAGCTCTTTGCAGGAATGCTCATTGACAAAACACTAGTCAAGTTTCAGATAGACTGTGGAGCAAGCTGCAATGTCATTCCTGTACATCTCCTAAACCCAGACACAAAGCTGGAACACTCAGACAAAGTGCTTATAATGTATAATAAGACAAAGCTGAGTCCACTTGGCTCATGTAAAGTCAAGATCAGGAACCCCAGAAACAATAAATTGTACAGAGTGTTGTTTCAAGTTGTGGACCTGGTCAGTGGAATTCCAATCCTGGGCAGAAAGGCCAGTGAGGACATGAAACTTATAAAGATACAGTATGAAAACATCATGGCTGTGGACAGCATCGTGACAAGAGAACTGGGGCCTGTAATAAAAAAGGACAGTGCTACATGCATGACAATGGAGACAATTGAAACAGAGTACATGGACGTTTTCACTGGTGATGGCTGCATGGAGGGACAATACAAAATTGAAATAGACAACAACGTACCTCCAGTGAAACTGCCGAAACGCAGAGTGCCAGTGGCTATGATGGAACCACTTAAAGAGGAACTCAAAGATATGGAGAAAAGAGAGATCATCGCACCAGTGGAGCAAAGCACGGACTGGATAAGCAGCATGGTCTCAGTGAGTAAACCGAATGGGAAGCTGAGGATCTGTATAGATCCTAAACCACTGAATCGGGCACTGAAAAGGAGCCATTTCCCTCTCCCTACCATTGATGACGTCCTGCCAGAACTTGCAAATGCAAAAGTATTCACGGTCTGTGATGTGAAGCACGGTTTTTGGCACATCAAACTGGAAGAGGAGTCAAGCTACCTGACCACGTTCTCCACTCCATTTGGCCGTTTCCGTTGGCTCAGAATGCCAATGGGAATAAGCCCAGCACCAGAAGTCTTTCAAAGGAAGCTGACACATGCATTGGAGGGCTTAACTGGAGTTTACATCATAGCTGATGATGTGCTGATCACAGGAGAAGGGAGGACACAGGAGGAAGCCAACAAAGATCACGACCAGAAACTCAGACACTTCCTGGTCAGATGCAGAGAGAAAAACATCAAGCTCAATAAAGATAAATTCAAGCTGCGACGGCCAGAAGTATCATATATTGGACACCTGCTGACTGCTGAGGGACTGAGAGTCGACCCAGAGAAAGTGAGAGCAGTCAAGGACATGCCGAGACCAACGGATGTGAAAGGGGTACAGAGACTGATGGGTATGGTCAATTACCTGTCTAAATTTTATGAGCACCTGTCAGATGACTGTGAGGTTTTGAGACAACTCACACACAAAGAGAACATGTGGGAATGGACTGATGTACAAGAAGAAGCATTTCAGAGGTTGAAGGACAAAATAGCCAACACACCAGTCCTGAAATACTACAACCAGCAAGAGGAGCTGACGCTGCAGTGTGATGCATCAGAAACAGGTCTAGGAGCTGCCCTTACACAGAGAGGGAAACCAGTAGCATTCGGGAGCAGAGCCCTTACACCCACAGAGAGGGGCTACGCCCAAATAGAGAAAGAATGCCTGGCAATTGTGTTTGGGATGGAGAAATTTCACCAATATACATATGGCAGACAGGTGACTGTACAGAGTGACCACAAACCTTTAGAGAGCATTCACAGAAAACCCCTGCTTAGTGCACCAAAGAGACTGCAGAGAATGTTACTCAGGTTACAGAAGTATGATATCTGTGTAACTTATGTACCAGGCAGAGATATGTTGTTAGCAGATACACTGAGCAGAGCATACTTACCAGAGAGTAATAAAGAGGACATTGAGACAGAGGTGGAAACTGTAAATATGATCAACCACCTGCCCATCTCTGCTGAGAGACTGAATGCAATAAGACTGGCTACAAAAGAGGACACAGAACTACAAAAACTGATCAATGTGATCCTGACAGGGTGGCCAAAGAACAAAAAAGATATCCCAGCAGACATTCACCACTATTACTCATTCCAGGAGGAATTGAGTTACCAGGATGGCATAGTATTCAGAGGAGAGAGAGCAGTGATTCCTGATGTGCTCAGAGCAGATATCACCAGCCGTATCCATTCTTCTCATCTCGGAGTAGAAGGATGTCTCAGACGAGCAAGAGACTGTGTCTACTGGCAAGGGATGAATGAACAAGTCAAGACTTTTATTATGAAATGTGATGTATGCAGGTCAGTAGACCCCAGGCAACAAAAAGAGACACTGCACCCTCATGACATAACCTTGAGGCCCTGGGCAAAAGTTGGGACTGATCTGTTTTCATTTCATGAAAAAAACTACTTGATTACTGTGGACTACTACTCCAACTTTTGGGAGATAGATTATCTACAAGACACCAAGAGCAACACGGTTATCAGAAAACTCAAAGCCCACTTTGCACGACAAGGGATACCAGATGTGGTAATTTCTGATAATGGCCCACAGTATACCTCACAAGAATTTCAATGCTTCAGTCAAGCATGGGAATTCCAACACTGTACATCCTCACCTGGATATGCACAAAGTAATGGGAAAGCGGAATCTGCAGTGAAAACAGCAAAACGTCTCATGCAAAAAGCTGCAGCCGCTGGAAAGGATCCATATCTAGCAATACTGGATCATCGCAACACACCAAGCCAAGGTCTTAACACCAGCCCAGCACAAAGACTTCTAAATAGGAGGACAAGGACCCTTCTTCCCATTAAGGACACTTTGTTGGAGCCAGAGATTACAAGTAACATACAAGGACTGAAGCACAACAGACAACGACAGGAAAAATATTACAACCGCACAGCCAAGAACTTGGACACTCTGAAAACAGGAGACAGGGTGAGAGTACAGCCTTTTCAGCCTCATAAGGTATGGAAAACAGCACAGGTGTTGAGACCTGTAGGACACAGATCTTATGAGGTGAAGATGGAGTCGGGAGGTGTTTTGAGGAGGAATCGACGCCACCTCAGACACGACCATTGCACTTCTTCTACACACACACAAACAGGGACTGAGATAATCACACAAAGAACTGACACGGTCAAGCAGAGTCAAACATGAGACCGACCCACAACCACTACCAGGTCAGGCCGTCAGGTGGTCAGACCACATTATCTGAAAGACTATACACAGTGAGGACATTAAAGGGGACTCTTGTAAAGACTCTTTGAAAAAAAAAAAAAAAAAAAAAAAAAAAAAGTGTGTATATGTATATTTTGAGTTGAATGTAATCTTTGATAGGCATGATAATATTTGTTACATTTTTAACTTTATTGAATGTAATATTTGCTACATTTTCAACTTTATTGAATGTAATATTTGCTACATTTTTAACTTTATTGAATGTAATATTTGATACACATGATAATATTTGAGATCTTTAATTTTATTAGAAAGAGTGTTTGCACTTTGGTACTGATAATTGCTACAGCTATTTTAAAGATTAATTTGTTTTATGAGTGACATAGATATCCTTATTGATGCTAATCAATATGTCATTTGTGTAAGGTTAATGTTCATTAAGTTATTTATTTTTGGACAAAGGAAGTTACTTCAAAGAAAAAAAAGAAAAGATGTAACAATAGGATTGTTGTTGTTGTTATAAGTAGCGCCTTCCCAGGCAACATTGTAAATGGAACACTATGGTTGCCAGGTTACAGTATCACCGGTAACAGCGGATCTGGGAACATTCTATCTGTCAGTTATGATCGTCAGTTGATAATAAAACAAGTAAGCAAGTTTATGCTTTAACCGTACATCCTGTAGTTTATTATTGAAGACAAAACAGGACAGGATGAAACAAGGTCTATCTTGGATCGTGTCAATGATCTGGACAGGTGGTCGAAAATTCCATTCTCACTCGCAGGATGGATAAATGCAGTGAAGATGACTGTAATGCCCAGGTTTCTTTATTTATTCCAAATGATTCCCATTGTTCTCCCCAAATCCTATTTTGCTCAACTGGATCGCTTTATCTCTTTGTGGAACAAAAAACCTGCACGTATAAAAAAAGCAAGCCTGGAGAGAGCTAAATCTGATGGTGGTTTGGGTTTACCTAATTTCTTATTTTACTATTGGGCAGCTAATATTGTTAAGTTGACATACTGGATAACCATGTTCACAGATAAGAACGGTCCAGTCTGGGCTGATATGGAACTGAGAGCTACACTCCCAGTTTCTCCGATTTCGATCTTAACTGCCCCTCTCCCACTAAATATCAAAGCAGCTGAGCAGAACTCAAATTTGGTGGTTCAAAATTCAATTAAGATCTGGGGTCAATTCAGGAAACATTTGAATTTGGCAAATACATGTAGCTTCTCTTCAGTAATGTTTAATCATCTTTTTGCACCATCTCAAATAGATCATTCATTTGCAGTTTGGTACAGACTTGGTCTTCTTTCGAGATCTCTTCACAGAGGATGGCTTTGTATCATTTAAATCTCTTTGTGAAGACCATAATTTACCTAAGTCTCACTACTCCAGATGCCTTCAGGCTCGGAGTTTTGCCTCTAAATTTTTCTCGGGGTATCCATCTCCACCCTCTAAAGACCTACTGTATTTAGTTCTTAATGTGAGTCAACCCACTAAAAGAACAATATCAAAGATCTATGCATTAATTCTTAAATAGCTGCCCTCATACATGGGACAAAATAAAGGCAGCATGGGAAGGAGAGGTCGGAGAAATAATAACAGAAGACACCTGGAAAAATATCATACAGCATATACACACATCTTCTCTCTGTATTAGACATGGCTTGATTCAATTTAAGGTTGCCCACAGGTTGCATTATTCTAATGACAGACTGTCTAAATTATACCCTAATGTTGCGCCAAACTGTCCTAGATGTCATTATTCTCCTGTTTCTTTGGGGCACATGTTTTGGTCATGGCCGTCTTTGTATGGTTTCTGGTCATCAATTTTTCAATCACTGTCAGCTATATCTGGCGAAACACTGTGGCCTGACCCTTTGATAGTTATCTTCGGTGTAGCTCATGATGAGCTAAAACTCTCCCACCTCCATAAGAATGCACTAGCCTTTGTCTCGTTGCATGCCCGCTGTCTGATACTGCTGAACTGGAATGGGAAGAACCCTCCTTCCCATGTCCATTGGATTAGAGTGGTGATGTTGGGATTAGCTCTGGAAAAAATTAGGTACACGGTGCATGGGTTGGAGGGTAAATATGACAGAACCTGGTCACAGTTCATAACTCACATTAAGAGTCTGCCTTTTGCCTGACTCATTGTTTTTTATTTGTTGGTAAGCTATTTTCTCGCTCTTTTCTCTGACTGCTGTCCCTAGTCTCCTCAATGCCCGTTTTCTGACTGTTGGGATTATTTTTTACTTCTCTCATGGGCCAGTGGTCCGGATGCTGGTGCTATAATGATCTACACAGATTGGTTTGAGGTTTTTTTTTTTTTTTTTTATGTATTGTGTATATTCTTCTTTGTGGGGATGCCACTTGGATGGGGGTGGGTGGTGGGGTTCACAAGTTTTGTAAGAAATATTGAATTTATGTCAATGTTTTGTTAAATTATAAATAAAGTTGTAAAAAAAAATTATGGGAAAAAATATTGAATGACTATTCAAAGCTTTATCATATTTCAAAAGTGACTGTCTTAAGAGCTGAAACCTACTTTTTTATATAACTGACTCATGTCAGGTTTCTTGAAACACGGGTTATAGGGGGTATTACTAGTGACCTCTGCGTCCTGCTTGGGTACGACCTCGGCATGGACCCCTTTATGATGCTTGCGATTATCTAGTTTCATTGGCTGTTCTATTTATACATGTTCAGTGCATTCTTATAGTGCTTTTGACAAAAGCAGAGCTCGTACGTGCACATTTTGTGAGTGTTTATTTGAAGTGTTTTTGTTCCATCCCCTTACCTTCCGTCCTTGTGGGTAGTCTTTGCGCTGCTGTACGTTTCTGATCATCCCCAGTTTGTGTTCCAGAAGTTGGTGGGAATCAAATAACAAATGCTGATCTATGTAAGGGCATATTACATACAATGTGGGTTCTGTCCACCTCAACATGGACTAGCTAAAAGGGCCTAATTAGTTCCACTGATGTCCTCCTGTGTGAACTTCATGTTACTGTCCACTGTACTGATGTGTTCTGTGAGAGCTTCCACCATATGTGCTTAATTTTTTTTACCTGGGTGTTTTAACATTTTTGTTTATATCAGTTTCGCAAAGTGATGTCAATGCTTAAAGAAAACCCTACTTTATGAGCACGTATCATCTTGGAAGTCTATTTGCATTTCTTCCCTTGTGGTATGTCAGAAAGTAGCTGGACAATAGATTGTTATTTCTTCCTGGCAGATTATAATAGACTAGATGGGAATTTTCAGGTCTTTCCATAGGTCTCAAAAGCGGTCCAGCAGTGACTTTGCTGCATGCTTCATTGTGATACTGAAGGATTCATCATTCCCTCGTTCTGACCAGCATCCTTGTCTTCATGGCTGATATTCAGTGGAAATCGTGGGATTATCTGTTTAGAAGCACAGACTCTTCCTATTTCTTTATTGACCATGCCCTCATTCCTAGCTCTACCACAAGTTGTCATTTGAGTTGTTAGAACTCTCTTAAAAATGATATTAAAAGCAAAGGAAGCCTCACTACTGGATTCAGCAGACATCGTCGTGGAAGGTCAAAGACTTAACAAGCATGTGGAAAGTCATAACTGGCATAAACAACAGTTTTTCTAGAGCCTTCTTATGGAAGCTCTCTACCTCTCTGATCTGTCTATGATACACAAGTAATACTTTTGCTACACTGTTTATGATAAGAAAATGCAATTTATAACTGTATTCTTAAATTTGAAAGAACAGAGGCATGGAAAACAATGGTCAGCATACTGTATATGATCCTTATTTTTTTATAGGATGATTAGGGTCCAGCAATACTGACTGAAAGACACAATATCATGTCTGTAAACACTGTGGGAAAGTTGACAGAATACATAATTCAGTGTTTTGGTCAAATAAGCACTGACTTGAATGACATGGCCTGTTTGGTATTAGGTTGTGTTAGGTTCATTATAAAGGGAAGCCTATAACTTCAGGCCATAGGCAAGTCATGATAAGCAGCATACTGTCCAATCGTGTGATGGTAGATCTGTGAAAGTAAAAAAGAAAGAAAAAAAAAAAGAAAAAAAAAAAGAAAAAATTATTTTAAAAGGAAGTTATGCATTGAGCACCGTGTGTGTTGAGTTCTCACCTGTCTCTCAATATCTGCCAACAGGCTGCTGGCTCCTAGCCGGAACAAGTGAGGGCAGAGCCAGTCATTGCCCAGCTCCTCTTTGATTAAAGTGAGCCACACCAGAGACTCCTGTGCTGTCCTTATCCCCCCTGCCGGCTTAAAGCCCACCTGAGGGAAGGCATACAAAAATGTTCACACTTTTAAGTATATAATGTACAACATGTGCACATACATACACACACACATTCTTGTATATATGCATATATACAGTGGTATGCAAAAGTTTGGGCACCCCTCTTAGTTTTCATAATAATTTGCTCTAACTTTATAAAAGACGATCACTGCAACAAGATTTTATTTCCTACAGAGATGTAGACCAAAATTCTTAGAGTATCATTACAAAGCTTTATTATAATAAATTAAAATGTAAAAAATGGTATGTGCAAAAGTTTGGGCACCCTTTTAATCACATTGATTTCAAGACCTGTAGGGATTTGTAGCTGACATGTTGCAGCCCAAAACTGCTTTGATTAGCTTGTGAGACCTTCAATTACAAAGACAGGTAAAACCAATCATGAAAAAGGCTATTTAACAGAGGCAATTGCTGACTGTGCTTGTCCTAGGCTCCTGGCAACATGGGGGCATCGAAACAACTCTCCACTGACCAAGAAACTAAGATAATTCATTATCATGAATTAGGAGATGGGTACAAGAAATTTCCAAGAAGGTTTGGGATGTCTATTTCCTTAGTCAGAAATGTGGTGCAGAAATGGAAGGCCAGAAGAACAGTCTTTGTGAAGGAAAGATGTGGTAGGCCAAAAAAAAATACTGGAAAGACACAGGCGAAGGATGGTTAGAATGGTCACAGACAGGCCACAGACCACCTCCAGAGAACTACAAGAACATCTGGCTACTGATGGTGTAGTTGTTCATCGTTCCACAATCCAGCGCACTTTGCACCAGGAAAAGCTCTTTGGAAGGCTGATGCACAAAAAGCCTTTCCTGAGTGTTGGTCACAAGAAGAGTCGCATGAGGTATGCAAAAGCACATCTGGACAAGCCAGAAGCATTTTGGAAAAAAATACTGTGGTCAGATGAGACTAAGATGGAGTTATTTGATCAGAACAAGAGGAGGTATGCATGGCGAAAAAAACACACTGAGCTGTGTGGCTAGCACAGGGACTGGAAAACTTGTTAAAGTTGAGGGCCATATGAATTCCTCTCAGTATCAGCAGATTCTTGACAAGAATGTTCAAGAATCTGTCACAAAGTTGAAGCTACGCCGGGGTTGGATTTTTCAGCAGGACAATCTATTAAATATTAATGGAATTATTTCTTTGGGGTACCCAAATTTATGCACATGCCTATTTTTGTTTAAATATACATAAAAATGTTTCTGTTGGACCAATGAAAATGATTTCACTACCGAGATGTTTCTGTTTCCATAAGGTATAACATTTGTTAAAATAAAGTTGCTGCTTCAAAAGCTCAGGAAGTGACAAACTGATGCAATGATTTTCCTAAGGGGTGCCCAAACTTTTGCATACCACTGTAGCTCTTTTAAAAGGCAAGACCACTAACAGGAATTAGCAAGAGAGATCATATTACTACTTAATTTAAAATCCTCCTTCTTACATACAAGGCCCTTAAAGGCCTAGCTCCATCATATCTGAAAGACCTCATTGTACCATATCAACCCAACAGATCACTTCGGTCTGAAAGTGCAGGCCTACTTATGGACCCTCTACAGTTTGCCTACCGGGCAGAGGTTGGAGTAAAGGATGCCATCCTCTACCTTCTACACAGATCCCACTTGCATCTGGACAAGGGAAAAGGCACTGTAAGGATGACTTTCCTGGAATTTTCTAGTGCCTTCAAAACTATCCAGCCACTTGTACTCCAGGAAAAACTTCTCAGAATGCGATAGACCCCTGCCCGGTTGCTTGGATTTCCAGCTACCTCACCAATAGACCACAGTACGTCAGGCTGAAGGACATCATGTCTGACACTGTGGTCAGCAGCACTGGAGCTCCACAGGGGACTGTACTTTCCCCTTTCCTCTTCATCCTGTACACCGCGGACTTCTGCTACAACTCGGACACGTGTCACATCCACAAGTTCGCAGATGACACGGCCATCGTGGGGTGTATCAGCGGCAACGAAGAGGAGGAGTACAGGAACCTGGTGAGGGATTTTGTTGTCTGGAGCCACAAAAACAATCTCCAGCTCAACACTAAGGAACTGGTCATTGAATTTGGGAGGGACAGACCCAACCCCAGACCAGTTCTGATAGGAGTGGAGGAGGTGGAGGTCGTGCAGACCTATAAATATCTTGGGCTGTGGCTAGACAACAAGCTTACTGTACTGTTTCCTACATGTATGTCTGACAGTGTTGTATGCGATGGAGATGCCCAAAGGGATCAATAAAGTTGTCTATCTATCTATCTATCTATCTATCTATCTATCTATCTATCTATCTATCTATCTATCCATCTATCTTCTGCCCATTAACCAGTCAATGCAACATACAGAAAAACACAAGTACCTTGTGGCCTGTGCACAGGAAGTAGTCACGGATGGCCCTAGTCATCACTATGGCAACAGGATAAGTGGCATTGACAGTCTCCTTTCCTGTAGATGTCTTGATAAAGTCAGAGCCTGTCAGGTTTAAACATAGGACATGTAGCTGTTAATAATCAAAGCATATAATAAACTCCAGTTGATATGTTATGTTGCTTTATTATTATTTATTATTCATCTCTCAACTTCTCTGCATTCAAACCTGTATTAAGAAGATTTAGGACAGGATGGACTACTGTAGTAGCAAGGCAGTGTTAGCAAGGATGCAGAAAGTGAATGGACATTATTCCGACAGACCTGGCTAGGCAAAAACATATGTTGCTGCTAATGGCTAACATTTCACGTAGGACTAAAAAGTTGAACTCAGCAAAAGGCCTGGTGCACTTGTTGTTGTTGAGGTTTGCGCTGTGGCTAAGCTTTTTCTTTTGACTTTTAAAAAGTTGAATTTGATGAGTGGCATTCTCCCTTTGTCTCATGCACACACACTATGCTTAACTAGCTATTACTGAACTAAATTTGCAGGAGCTCCGACAGAGATCATTATTAAAATGCAGTGCTTTTGTTGCCACACTCACTCCTTAATCTCTCCTTGTACCTATGAATTGCATATGAGATTCCTGAAATTGAATGATAATTTCACCTATTAATCTCTAATGCGCAATATTTTACTCTGCTGTTCCCCTCCAGATTCCCCCTGTTCCACCCCAATGAACAGAGCTTCATTACTGCCACCCGCATTAAATAACCATTATCTGGTAATTAAGACTCCCCATAATGAATCTCAAGGATTATGCCAGTTTGGGGAAGAGGCTGAAAAAAGACCTGACTGGAAAAATATAGAACATGTTTAATGAACTGGAAAATGTTCATCTTGTACTGTTCAGTAATGAACAATCATATACCACTGAGGCAGAAGACCCAATTTATCTTTTTCTTTCCTACAGTTTGTTGGTAATGTTTTGAAGAGCATCATTTTATATTCTATTTTTATCAGTTAAGCTGATAAAAATAATTGACTATGAAGGAAGGGCAGGCAGAATGTAAGACTTTATGAATGAACACACAGCTTTGTCATAATGTTAAATCAGATCAATACCTCTCCTCGGTTTCGGAGGCCAAAGACTTCATAACATCCCAATTCACTGGAGAGGCCTAACGGCCGCGGGCGCATAGCAGCCCCAACATGGGTGAGCTAATGTTATGCTAATCGGATAGCCGTGAGCCACGGATACGCAGACCATCTCATTATTAGCGTTGCCTGCTGCTGCGGGACCGACTGGCTAATACGAGTGCTAATATTTTGTTTGTACTGATCTACTTGTTACCAGTGATACCATCCGGATATCACACTGCAGTGAACATTTTGTTTATCCTTAGTCCACATTTGCGTTCAGTACAAAGGCATGGACTACATATGGGCGGCAGTCATTGAGTGCTAGGTACTACTATTCTTACATTAATTTCTCCGCCAAACTGCGCCATTGCTGTCTGCCCTCGATTACTCAGTCAGTTTAAGCTTAGGCTTTCATCGTGGTTTGATATTGTTCATACATTGTTGTGTTATCAGTGTGTTGGTATAATATCAATACAACATTAATATAACTTAATCAGCTCTAGCGCACGAAGGACACTGCTGTTGCATAAATGCATTATGTTTCCTAAATGCTGCATAGGGCTACATTCTATAGCATGTTTACTTTGGGTGGGCTTTTTGTGCCATGAGCTTGCTTATAACCATAACTTGTCCCTCATTACTGTTCTTACCAGTGTTACTGTTTAACCAGTCCTAATTCATGAGGGATGACACTTTCTTACTCATATGTATGGTGTTTTGGGGATTTAGATAAGCTCAAAGAACTGTAGAGATGATTGTCGTAAGTTACTCACTTGCCTCTTGCTCCCCCCTTTTCCTTTTTTTTTTTTTTTTTTTTTTTTTTTCTCTTCTTTGAGTTATTTATACACCTGGTTTACTTAGATATTTCGTTGTGTCTTACGGGGTCATATACTGTTAATACAAGGAAAGAGACCCTGGAAGTTTGGAATAGCTGTTAGTTATGAGCTGGAGATGACCTGTAATTTCTTACTCTTGAACTCAGACAAAACAGAAGTTATTGTATTTGGTCCTAAGCATCTCAGAGATTCATTATCTAATCACGTGGTTTCTTTGGATGGCATTACCTTGGCCTCCAGTACTACTGTGAAAAACCTTGGTGTTATATTTGATGAGGATATGTCCTTTAAATGTCACATTAAGCAAGTAACCACTCTCGTGTCCTACACTTTCTTTTT
Source organism: Planiliza haematocheilus (assembly GCA_005024645.1). Taxonomy (NCBI): domain Eukaryota; kingdom Metazoa; phylum Chordata; class Actinopteri; order Mugiliformes; family Mugilidae; genus Planiliza; species Planiliza haematocheilus. The sequence continues at coordinate 1,589,977 of SRSE01000499.1, forward strand.
CTCTGGCACAGAGCTCCTGCCCTCTAAATTCCTATCTGCTACTAGTCATGCAATTCTGTGCTATTACTATGTAGAATGTTTACTGCTGCTCTCCCTTCTTCCGAGTATCTCTGGCCTGGAGTTGAGTGTTTCCTGTGGAGCGCCATACTACATCTGTTGTCGTGGTCTCATCAGCCTGCCCAGTCTCCATGGAATCCTGCTGTTATCCACTCCTACCTGAATGAACAATTCTCCAACCTGCCTATGATTCCTCTTACATTTTCAAACTGTCATGTAACATCATTAGTTTGAATCATAGCATCCAACTTGTATGCTTTAGTCAGATATGTGTATTGATGACAGATGTATGTTTATCTTGCTATTCTCTTTCTCTGTCTGTACCCGGCTGGCCTTAGGCAGATGGGTCCCTCCATATGAGCTGGGTTCTGCTCGAAGTTTCTTCCTGTTAAAAGGGAGTTTTTCCTTGCCACCGTCGCCTTCAGGCTTGCTCTGGGGGTTTCAGGCCGGGTCTTGTAAAGCGTTGTGAGACGATTTGTATTGTTATTGACGCTATATAAATAAAACTGAATTGAACTGAATTGAATTGAGAGCTCAGGAATTGATTTTTGTTTGGGATTTAGCCCTCAGGGTGGTCACGGTTATATGTTTTGTTTCTTTTTTTTTTTTTGCCCCTCCCCTCCCCTCCCCCCTTTCTTTCTCCACTGCTGCACAGTATACATTGGGGAATGCAGTGTCGAGCTAATGCGCTATTATTGTCCCTATAGATGGCTAATACTGTGAAGACAACAAGTAGTGGACTGCGTTTGATTTCATGGAACACAAAGGGCATGAACAACACAGTTAAAATTGGTAAGGTGCTGACACGGTTACAACAGCTGAAAGGGGACATAATGTTTCTGCAAGAAACACATCTTAAAACATCCGACATCCTCCGTATCAAGAGAGCATGGATGGGCCACCTATTACACTCCAAATTTACAGATAAAGTCAGAGGGGCAGCCGTCATCATTCACAGAGGGGCCCTGTTTGAACCGACGGAAGTCATACTGGACACTAATGGCCGGTATGTTATGGTTTCGGGCACGCTGCAGAATACACCAGTGGTTTTAGTTTCGGTCTATGCACCTACCTGGGATGACGACCAATTCTTTATGAGGCTCTTTGCGAAAATTCCAAATGTCGATAGTCACCGCATTATCATAGGTGGGGACTTTAATTTAGTTCAGGATGTGACCCTCGACAGATCCTCCCCCACACAAACTACATTATCAAAATCAACGCAGGTGGTAATGAGCTATGCATCACAGTTGGGAATTTCGGACCCTTGGAGGTTTAAAAACCCCCAAGGTAGGGCTTTTTCATTTTTCTCCCATGTATATCACACATTCTCGCGAATTGACTTCTTTTTACTCGACAAAAATCTCCTGGACTGTGTGAAGGCATGTGAATATCAGTCTATAACCATCTCTGACCATGCCCCTACCACAGTTGACATTAATTTCCCCTGCGATATAATTCCATCTGCACTATGGAAATTCAGTTCACACCTGCTGTTGGATGATAAGTTCAAAGACTTTGTCGCAACACAAATTCGCTTCTACATAGAGTTCAACGACACCCCTGATGTCAGTAGTGGCATTTTGTGGGATGCACTTAAAGCCACCATCCGTGGACAGGTGATATCTTATGTTTCCCAAGAGAGAAAGGCTGAACGAGCTAGGTTGGCGAGAATCACAGATGACCTCCTGAAACTTGATGGACTCTACTCCACCTCTCCAACTCCCACCCTTTATAAGAAACGGTTGCTATTGCACTCAGAACATGACTTGCTCATGACACGTGTAGTGGAGAGACAGCTGCGGCAAACAAGACAATGCTTTTTCGAACAGGGCGATAAGGCAGGGAGACTCCTGGCACAGCAGGTCCGTGCAGTTAGCGTCTCTAGACTGATTTCCCAAATTAAGCTGCCTGATGGTAGCCACACATCTGATCCGTGCGTTATCAATAAGACTTTTTCTGATTTTTACACCACACTGTACACTGCCGAATGTGCTTCAATTACTGCATTATCCCCAAACCCATTAGACCTATTAACATACCCTCAAATTGATGAAAATGTATCCAGAGATCTGGGCAGACCCATCTCCTTGTCAGAGGTACATGACGCAATTAAAGCTATGCAGAATAAGAAGTCGCCTGGCCCAGACGGCTTTACAGTCGAATTTTATAAGGCATACTCTATACTATTGACACCCATTCTAGTGAGGATGTTTAATGATTCCTTTACCGAAGGTCTGCTACCAGCGACCTTATATGATGCATCCATATCACTGCTTCTGAAGAAGAATAGGGATCCTACCTCTTGTGGTAGCTATAGACCGATTTCGGTTTTGAACATGGACTGTAAGATCCTGGCTAAGGTACTCTCCTTTCGCCTCCAAAGTGTGATGTCATCCATAATTTCACTGGACCAGACAGGTTTCACATTAGGGAGAAACCCATTTTTTAACACCAGACGGCTACTAAATATTATATTTTCACCCGCGTCCAACACTCCTGAAGTCATAGTGGCACTTGATGCAGAGAAAGCTTTCGATAGAGTGGAGTGGGGCTTCTAATTTTTTGTTTTAGAGAAATTTGGTTTCAGTTGTAATTTTATTTCTTGGGTTAAGCTTTTATATGCTGCTCCATCTGCTTCTGTAAATACTAATGGCATCCATTCACCATACTTTCCCCTCCAGCGTGGGACCCGGCAGGGCTGTCCGCTTTCACCCCTGCTGTTTAACATAGCCATCGAGCCACTAGCTATCTGGCTCAGGAGTCAGGATGAGTTTGAAGGCATCACCCGTTTTGGTCTGATCCACAAGCTTTCCTTATACGCTGATGGCCTTCTGTTGTTTATCTCCAACCCTGCATCCTATCTCCCCCCAGTTTTAGAGATTTTAGGTCAGTTTGGGCGCATGTCAGGTTATAAACTGAATATTCAGAAAAGTGAACTATTTTGTGTTAACGATTTGGCGAGATCACTTCCACAAACCATATTCCCTTTTAGAATAGCTGAGGATGGATTTAGATATCTGGGGGTGTTTATTACTGGCACCTTCAGAGACCTCTATCTGAAGAACTTCCAGCCGTTGAAGGATAGATGTAAGTCCGACTTGTCTAGATGGGCAGCCCTCCCCCTATCCCTTGCAGGCCGAGTCAATCTTATTAAGATGGTTATCCTTCCGAAATTTTTGTATCTTTTTCAACATGTTCCAATTTGCCTTAATAAATCATTTTTCGTTGATCTCGACCGACAATTCAATACGTTCATTTGGCAGAGCAAACCGGCCCGTATTAAGAAGCCATTTCTTCAGCTATCTAAATCGAATGGGGGACTAGCATTGCCGAATTTTTGTCACTACTTTTGGGCCTGCAACGTCAATAAGCTTTTATATTGGCTTCACTGTGAAGGTACAGACAATTGTCCACCCTGGGCTCATATTGAAATATCATCCTCTTCCTGTTCTTTACAGTCTGTGACTTGTTCACAGCTGCCCATAAGTGCCCATGGAATCTCATCTAATCCAATAGTCATCAATACAACTAAAATTTGGATCCAATTCAGAAAGCAGCATGGATTCGTGCTCCTGTTTGTAACAATCATGCGTTCATCCCATCATGCTCTGACCCTACTTTTCAGGTATGGTCTGATAAGGGCCTCAGAACACTTAACGATTTGTATGACGGAGGTGTTTTTTCATCCTTTGCATCTCTGTCAGTGAAATATGGCTTTCCTAATAGCTACTTTTTTCGTTACCTCCAAATGAGACACTTTATTCAGAAGCAGTTCCCACACTTTCCAAATCGCCCCCCTGAAGCCGAGGTGGACCAATTCCTCTCTCTCAATGTGCAACCAAAAACGTTTGACATCTATCCTTTATGATAAGATTGCACTCCTTAGTCCAGTCTCCACTGTATCACTTAAAAACACATGGGAACAGGAGCTTGGGTTGGACATTACTGACAGTCAGTGGGGAGACATCTTAGATTTAATTTTTTCCTCGTCTATATGTGCAAGACATGGTATACTGCAGTGGAAGGTGCTCCAAAGGGGCCCCCTTACTAACGCTAAACTTGTGATGCTAACGCTCCCTGTGATCGAAAATCTACCCATTACTACACAACGCGTCGTTGCTTTCACTACTCTGCTGGCCAGACGTGCCATCCTTTTAAAATGGAAACATGTTTCCCCTCCAACTCACAACGGCTGGATACGCGAAATTTTACGATGTCTACAGTTAGAGAAATTACGGTTCTTGCAGAAGGAATCTCTGTCATCATTTCACAAAACCTGGGACTCCCTTCTGGCCTATATTAGCAACAATCTCACTGTTATTCCTGATGATTCTGATGACACCTCTTAAGAACAATTAGACACTGGAGAAAGAGAGAGGAGAGACCCCCCCCCCCACACACACACACACAATTATTATTATTATTTTTCTCCTCTTTATTTAATTTAATTCATTTACTTATTGTTTTGTATCATTATTGTTGTGGTTGTTTTTTGATGTTGTTGTTTTTTTTTAGATTATTATTTGACAGTTTTGCTGACCAAACTGATTTGGGTTGTTGGGAGGGATAGTGGGATTTAGGCTGTGGATTCATATACTTTAATGCAGGCATATGCACACGATGTGATGCTGACATATTCTATTGTATTTTGTATGGTCTTCTGAAAATGAATAAAGAAATTTGAAAAAAAAAAAAAATAAATCAGATCAATGCTTTCAGAAAGACAAAAAAGTAGTGTTGTAGTACTCAAGACCGGTCTTGGTCTCGTCTCGGAATCGACTATATTGTATGAACAAAGTGTATTAATTGTATGAGAAGCCTCCAAATGCATTTGTTTTAGGTTTTATTTTATTTTTTACTTTTATAACGGGGTGGTTTTCAGTTTTTCTGTTCAAAATAAATGAAAAATGCTAGTCTTATAAATGTGTGACTTTTTCTTGCTTTTTTCTCATTGTACCAAACCCGTACCAGACCGTAACCCCCACACCGAGGTATGTACCGAACCGTGACCCCTAATATTTGCCATATGCAATGCATATTCAAGATGTTTCTTTCCTTCTAAAAACTTTTGAAAATTAAACTATTTTCTTCTAAACATATAGTATTAACGGCACTGATCATGTGCCATACGTTCCTCTTCTCTAGACAGCTTCTGTAGCTCTTGGATGCCATTTTTCACTTTTGTCTACTTCTGAGTATAACGCTACTTGCCCAATTGGAATAGCTTGTGGTTTGAACACAGTACTTAGTTAAGTCTACTGCCCTTATTGTGGTGCTTCCTAATGCTATGCTAATTGCAGGGTATCTGGCACACTTGTCCAATTTAATATTAAATGTGAGGACAGAATTGTCTCGGAGCAAATCTTTTTGCTTGGAGTAGGGAAGAAATATAAGAGAAAATATGGAGTAGAGAAGGATTTGTTATAGATACTGTATAATGTAAGCAGAATGTTGTTGAGACGTGAGACTGACCGGCCATCATAGCAATCATGCTGGCTTTGTAGACATTGGTGAATGTTCCCAGCTCTCCAATAGCCAAAATGGTCTTCATATGGGCGTCACCACAGGCCTCTCGGAACTGGAGGATCTCGTCATACATGGCTACAGAGAGACACAGGAAACACTTGAACTTATTCTTTCTGTGATCACAGATTTACTTTCCTATTATTTATCTAAATAATTCATCTGCTGGTATTGGGTATGGTTTTGTCAACATATATATCACATCTACAACATGAAAAGACTTTTGAAAAACTAGCAAGCTGTGCTAAAATTACTTTCTGAGTCCCTCTCATCAGGAGCTCTAAGCATACCTTTCCACTGTCCAGTGAGGGCAAGCATCCTGTTGATGACAATGTCAATCTCACTTGCACCATCAGCCACCGCCTTGCGGACTTCCTGCAAGCGGGTTTCCAGTGGTGTTTGTCCTGCTGGGAAACCGGTTGCCACTGGGAAAATAGGGAGAACCCACCGTGTGATACTAAGTCATTTTCATTTTCTGCACTATAGGCATAGTCAAGTACACTTACACAAGTACATTAACTCCTCTGCATTAAAAGGTTTCTACAGTCAGGATTCAGTTTCATGGTCTTACCTGAGGCAACAGGAAGGCTGGAGTTGGCTGCTTTTAGTGACATCACAGCATCAGCCACGCGAGATGGATACACACACACTGCGGCTGTGGTAATTCCTGATACAACAGAAACCACAGCAATGTAGAACATGGTAATTAATTGGTATTTGTCTCCCTCTGCAGGTTAGATTCATTTACTCAGGAGAAAGTTTTCTTGAGTTTACTTGTTCATCATTGGGACAAATTACTACAACGATTCTGATTGCTTAATATCTGACCCCATTTCTTTCCAGTAACATCACCATGTTGCTTACTGAGATAACAGAAGGGCCACACTCTGAAGACTCAAATGGCACAATTCAAACTCTGTGTTTATTTTAATTTCCACATTGTAAGCCATTCTTAATGCATTTATAATAAAGCACCATAATGGCCATAAAGGATATGTATTTTTTACAGTAGAGTCAACCGAAAGTGAATAAACCGTGGTCTATAGCATTTCTGGAGGTAGCGGGAAAAGACCTTTGTCGTGCATATCCATTTTCTTCAACAGGTCATATCGGACAGGCTGGATGGCTTTCATACAGAGCCGATGGACATTCGACGGTGTATCATCTCCGGCCAAAGTTGTCAGGTCAATACATGTTACAGCTTTCAGGAGCCATGCAGTCTGTAAGACAAACGCAAAGTAATGTCACTCAATATCATAGCAAATTTTAGGTCTTCTTCAAGTTCAATTCAATTCAATTCAGCTTTATTTATATAGCGTCAATAACAATACAAATCGTCTCAATACGCTTTACAAGACCCGGCCTGAAACCCCCAGAGCAAGCCTGCAGGCGACGGTGGCAAGGAAAAACTCCCTTTTAACAGCAAGAAACCTTGAGCAGAACCCAGCTCATATGGAGGGACCCATCTGCCTAAGGCCAGCCGGGTACAGACAGAGAAAGACAACAGCAAGATAAACATACATCTGTCATAGATACACACATCTGACTAAAGCATACAGGTGGGATGCTATGGTACAAACTAATGATGTTACATGACAGTTAGAAAATGTAAGGGGAATCATCAGCAGGTTGGAGAATCGTTCATTCAGGCAGGAGTGGATAACAGCAGGATTCCATGGAGACTGGGCAGGCTGATGAGACCACGACAACAGATGTAGTATGGAGCTCCACAGGAAACACTCAACTCCAGGCCAGAGATACTCGGAAGAAGGGAGAGCAGCAGTAAACATTCTACATAGTAATAGCACAGAATTGCATGACTAGTAGCAGATAGGAATTTAGAGGGCAGGAGCTCTGTGCCCTCTAAATGTGCCAGAGAAAAGAAAGTGGAGGACACAAGAGTGGAGAGAGAAGAAAGAAGAATGTTTGTTGCATTGTCCTCCAGCAGCCTAGGCCTATAGCAGCATAACTAAGGGATGGTTTAGTCCAGCCCTAACTATAAGCTTGATCAAAAAGGAAAGTCTTAAGCCTGACCTTAAAAATAGAGAGAGTGTCTGCTTCCTGAACCCAAACTGGGAGCTGGTTCCACAGGAGAGGAGCCTGATAGCTGAAAGCTCTACCTCCCATTCTACTTTTTAAAATTCTAGGAACCACAAGTAGGCCTGCACTTTCAGACCGAAGTGATCTGTTGGGATGATATGGTACAATGAGGTCTTTAAGATATGATGGAGCTAGTTCGTCTCCATATTTTCAAACGATAAGATAATGAATTGCTGGGGTGTTTAGGGCCAAATACAATGATTTTTGTCATTTTGTTCTCATAATAAAGGCAGATATTCATGCAGAAAGGCAGGAGTTTGCCTCACTCCTGCACCAATCCAGCTTGTTCTCGACACATCAACCCGCAGAACTTTATTAATAATAATAATAATAATAATAATACATTTTATTTATAACGCACTTGACATCAAATCAATGACCTCAAAGTGCTACAATGCATATAAAACAACATAAAGACTTTAAAACTAGCATAAAAGAATTAAAAGAGAGAGAGCCATAGGCTTTTGTAAAAAGATGCGTCTTATGTTTTTTTTTAAAAGAGTCTACAGTCTGTGGTGCCCTTAGATGCACAGGAAGAGTGTTCCACAGGCTGGGTGCAGCTGAACAAAAGGCGCGGTCACCCATGGTTCGCAGCCTTGTCCTTGGAGGCTGGAGGAGGTTGGCCTGTCCAGTACGGACATGGCGTGAGGAGGAAAGGGGGGTGATGAGTTGTTTGAGGTAACCGGGGGCAGTGGCAGTGTCATGGAGGCACTGGTGGGTCAGAAGGGAAACTTTAAATTCAATCCTGTACTGGACAGGAAGCCAGTGGAGGGATTTGAGAATGGGTATGATGTGGTGGTACTTCCGCACCCCCATCAGGATCCTGGCAGCACAGTTCTGGATCCCGATGAGGAGTGCGTTGCAGTAGTCCAGCCCGGAGAAGACAAAGGCATGGACAAGTTTTTCGGCATCCCGGAGAGTGAGCATGGGGCGGAGTTTTGCAATATTCCTGAGGTGAAAGAAGGAGGTTTTGCAAAGGTGTTTGATGTGCGCCTCATAAGTCAGGTGAGGGTCCATTCTGATACCGAGGTTTGTGACTGAGGATGAGAGGTGGATGTCATGGCCGGAGAAGGTGATGCTGGTGATGGTGGATGACCGGGTCTGGTGTGGAGTGCCAACAAGAATGGCTTCCGTTTTTGAGCTGTTGAGTTGCAGGAAGTTAGCCGTCATCCACGCCTTTATCTCTTCCAGGCAGATGGAAAGTGTGGAAAGGGCTGCAGAGGGGTTTGGGTTATTCTCTGACCATGTTGAGCAGCTCAGTGTCCTGTGTGCAAAGTTTTTCCATAACACTGATATGTACAAGGTCACACCATTTGCCGTTCCCATACTCATATTCACAGACAAGAGCCAAGTCCTGGGAGGAATTACGGGTTAAGTGCCTTGCTCAAGATGTCTGTCAAGGTTCTCATTTATAAACACCCTTTTTGGATATGCCTTGCTCAAGGACATGTCGTCATGTGGTTCCTGTGCCAAAAATCAAACTGCTAACTCTCTGGTACTTTGACAACCCGAACCAGAGGGTGAATTTATTGCTGGTGGAGGAAACATTCAGTCTGACACACAGACTGAAGTCCTCCTCACTAGGGCTGAAACGTTTCGTCGAGTTACTCGAGTAACTCGATTACAAAAATTGCTCGAGGCAAAAACTCTGCCTCGAAGCCTTGTTAAATTCCTATGACGCGCACTATACGCGTGGGGATCTGACTTTTCCACACGGACCTTTGTTTTGGAAGCACGGAAGCGCCTATGCGAGGCACACCACTAGCGCGTGATGCATTTTGAATTTATTTGGCGCGATGGCGAAGAGTAAAGATGTCTAAAGTTGGGATCATTACATTCATAAGTTGTAATACATTCCACGCAGCTGAATCACGAAAAGCACGAATGAAAGTGGCCATGTGGCATTGTTTACAAAACCTGACCGCAGCGTTTGCAGGCAGGCGACGTAAGCTCCGCTAGCGTAAAACACAGAATGGACCGGTTTTTAATAAAGAAGGGACCGAAACAAGCTCAAAAACCAGACGTAGAAATGCACATTTGCAAAGGTGACGTAGTATGTTGTCGTAAAAGTGGCTCGCCTTTTGAGTTTGCACTGCCAATGTGGCTCTTGTGAAAATTGCACCCTCATCTCTCTCACTCTTCCTCACGCACAGCACGCGTTCACAAACACACAGGTTGCTAGGTTAGGGTTAGGGTTCGCCCCAGAAATTATGTATTATTTGTTAGTAGCCTAATGGTAAATGCTGCAGCTGTAGAAATCTACATAAAACATGTTATACATGTTTTACAGTAAGTTCGCTTAACTGTATTGTTATTTAATTGTTGTCACTGGCACTTTTAATGGGTAAATGCAATAAATGGGCTTAGTTTTGGAGCCAAATGTTGGAGTTGGAGATCTCTCTTTAATAAAAGGCAAATGCTTGATCATTTTATTGCCACATAATTTTCATTATGCATTATTTGTTTTGGTTGTTTAAAAACGTAAAAAAATATATCCGATTAATCGATTAATCGATCAATAATGTGCTAGATTAATCGATTACAAAAAGAATCGATAGCTGCAGCCCTACTCCTCACATTCATTTGTTTCAGAGGGTATATGAGATTTCTTTATGCTGGGGAATTATTGTTTTGGCTGATTTTTAGTTGTGTGTGTGCTACTACCACCCACATCTAATAAGTTATGTTCATCACATTTTAATCATTAACCTACTGGTCACTTTATATTCTACTGGTCACTTTATATTCTACTGGTCACAGTATATATATACATATATATTTATTTATTTTTTTTAACGGGTCACTTTACATTTTTAACATAATTTTTAACATAGTTTATACCTGGTGGTCTGAATAATATGAATACTCTTTCCACACATAAAAACTGATAGGAGTTGATTGATTAAATCGATACAGAATTGCACTGATACTCAACAATGAAAACATGGTATTGATATTGATAAAATCGAATCCATTTTCCATGCCCAGTACAAAAAAAAGGAGTTCACCTGCCACTGTTTCTTGGGAATCTTCTGTCCTTGAATGTGCTGTGCCCTCCTCAGGACAGCCTGTGTGTTCACTCTCACTTTGTCCATCCATTGCAGATCTATCGCCCAGGAAGGGATAAGTGTAGAAAAACGAAATGTGTTTAAATTATCGATTAAGTAGTAGAAATGGCTTAGGAAGTGCATATTGTGTAAACAATAACAAAATCCACATATGCAGAAGGCTTTCTTGGAAGAACGGATAAAACACAGGGCAGGGTCAATGTCCTGTTTGAAGCTGAAACTCATTTACAAGGCAGAGCATTTCTGCAAGGAGCAGGCAACACTGTTGGCAACAGATACCTAAGATAGCCCCTGACTTCCTATACACATAAGCCACAGGTGTCAAACTGATCCGTGAAAGGGCTGCTGTGGCTGCAGGTTTTCATTCCAACCTGCACCCACAGTGGCCCTTTTACAGATCAGTTTGACACCCCTGACATTGGCAAATATGTGTGTTTGCACCTGAAAGAATGCGCTTTTATTCTTGTCTTTGTGTATGTGGCACGTGTACAGCTCATTGATGCCAGTAGGGAAACTGTGCGAGGTTAGAAATACGGACAGTTAACTGGCATGGAAGACCCCATTTTGGTGTAAATCATGCAGAATATCAACTCAGTGGTGTGGCAAAGGACATGTTCAGGCTTTGCATTAACATCTGTCTTGGGGAATCAAATCACAAGTTTTCAACACACCCAGAACACACCGACATCACATCTGAGAGATCTGATCTCTGACAAGGGAGGTTTGCCTTAATTTGTTTGTTGAGTTTTATAAAAAAAAAAAAAAAAATACAAATAAATCAGAGTTCCCAAGGTCCCAACAGAAAATCACTCACAGAAAAGCTGAAGGCTTTCAAAGTAAGTAAGCTTATGTCATCCAGAATTTAATATAAAGCATTCTGTTTTTACCTTACTGTGGTTTTCCATTAGGACAATTAATAACAATGCTCACTGTCTGCATACTGGCTGTTGCTTGTGATATTAAAGTATGTCGCATTTCTGATGCATTTGTGTAACACTTATAACATAATTTATTATAACTTTAGAACTTATTTGCTTGTGTGCTTGCGGCAAAACTAATACTATTCTGATTGTTTTGGTAATTAAATCTGTTATGTGGCAATAAATAACATGATATAAAAATGACTTTTTATATAATTCATAATACTAGTAATCATACTAATAAATATAACAATAATTGGAAGAAGTCTTATTCTAGGGATTGAAAAATGGTTTCACAGCCAACATCTGGTACGGCATTGGTAATTTGATAATATTTAACCTGTGTTTTAACCCTGTGGAACAGTATGATTTAAAATAAATACATCAACTTGAAATTACACAAATGATGCCTTGTCTCCATCAAATTGTGTAAGAGCAGACTTGACTGGCTAAAACCACAACTGACCTACAATAGTCTGAGTCAGCTGACTTGGGTTGAGATGGGCGATCATGAGTACCAATTATACTGTCATGAGCCCCCCCCCCCCCCCCCCCCCCCAGTTAGAAATGTAGTTGTTACGTGAAACATAGCACAACTGTCAGTGTTTCTGCTACTAGGACAACATGTCATAACAGAGTTACACAATAACCTCGCTATGTTCCGCAGGTCAGTAACCTTTCACAGTGTTTCTTATTAAACCGTAACCCTAACGTCAGGTCAACGTTAACGTCACAATTATCTATTTTGACTAATGTATTTTCAATACACGATGTATAACTGTGTTTAAGGCAAATTGATTGTTAACCGACTGTGAATGGATGTTATTCAGTCACAGCATAACTAAGATAACCACACACGTATGAATTTAAGTTAGATACACTTAACTTACCGAGTGGAATCCCTGGGTTTCTTGCCGACATATTTATGGACCGTGTGTGCAGACACTAAAATGAACGGTAGTCGACATACACAGACACTAACTTGTCGACGATTAACTTCTTCTTCCGCCTCTTCTCCTTCTTCTATTGCTGCTACTGCCATGTCTATGTACATAGACTCCTCATTGAGCGCTGCCGCCTACTGGAGCGGCGTGCCTACAGGGCGGCCATCTTGGAACAGGACCACTCCTACAGTGCATTACATCTGGAGGAATGGTGTGTTTCTACACAATAAAAGTGATCACAAATTGAATTTGTTTTTATCATGGTTACATGAGTGACGTTTTTAACGGATCAATACGGATCAATACGTTTCTACGAAAACACCATGCTCAATACTGGATCAATGTTTTTCAATATTTAAAGGACCATGACCATTTCTCAGGGGACTTCTTCTTCTTCTTCTTCTTCTTCTGTTTATTGGCGGATCATATCTTAGCGATATATACCGCCACCTACTAGGCTACTACACAGGAGTGTGTAATAAGGACGTTGGCAAGTGATACTTTAAATCATAAAATCAAAAAAAAAAAAAAAAATAACAACTAAATCCTTTTACTTAAACCAGTATCATTGAGATACCTGATGAAATGCTTGTATCTTAGTCCCTCAATTCCTTGTTCCTGTAAGATATTATGAATGTCATTTCCTGCATCAGTGTTTTTCCATTTCTGTCTGAGTTGATAATATTTCTTACATTTAAATAGAACATGTGTGACATCCTCCAAGACGTTACACTCAGAGCATACTCCATTACTTTTACCTATTAAGGCTAATGTGGAATTAAGGCCTGTGTGTCCCAACCTCAGTCTGGTTATAATAACTTCTTCATGTCTATTAAGATCCAATGATGTGATTCTTTTCCCTCCAACGCAGCTCTGATTCCTGCGATAGTATCTGGCATTATTCTCTGACTCCCATTCATCTTGCCACTTTAGCATGAGCTGTGATTTAATTAAAGCTTTAGCATCTCCTTTACCCAATGGAATGTGAATCTCCACTTGTTCTGATTCCAGAGCTTTTTTAGCTAAATTATCAGCAGTTTCATTGCCATCAATTCCAAAATGGCCTGGAATCCAACAGAACTGCACTGTTAGCCCAAGGCTTATAAGATTTAAAAGAAGATGCTTTACCTCTAGTACCAAATCTTCTCGTACTGCATTTTCTGTAATAAAACTCTGTAATACTGACATAGAATCTGTACATATTACTGATTTAAGAGGTTTAATCTCTTCAACCCACCTAAGGGCAGTTATTATTGCAGTCATCTCTACAGTATACTGATAAATGGTCACTTACTCTATATCCATTTCTTTTTTCAAATTCTGGAATATAAATACCAATACCACAATGACCTTTGGGTTCTTTAGAACCATCTGTAAATATTTTCAGATATCCATAGTATGTATTATTTAGATAATTTATGCAGGCTTCAGCAAAACTTTGCTTAGTGTGATGCTCACATTTATCTGTTATCAGATTTACATTAACCTCTGGGACAGGAAGCAGCCATGGGGGAATACAACTTAAAGTTAGTGCAGGACCATACTTCAGTTCTTTTAATCCATAATGATTCACTAACTTTCCAATATTCCAACCAAACCCACTGGACTTTTTAGTATATTCCCAACAATCATTAAGCACTGACGTAGCTGGGTTGTTGAAACTTCCCTTTAACCTTACCCAATAATTTAATGAGAGTTTCTCATATCTTAAATTAATAGGGGTTTCTTTAGATTCAACTAATAAAGCACTTGTAGGAGTTGTTTTAAAAGCACCAAGGGCAATTCTCAGAGCTTTAAACTGCATCCTTTCGATTTTCTTGAGGGATGTTTTACATGCTGAACTATATATTATACAGCCATAATCAATGGTTGATCTTATTAATGCTTTATATATGTTTATCAGAGACTTCCTGTCAGCTCCCCAATTATGGCCAGTGACCATTCTCATAAGGTTAGTTACTTTTTTACACTTTGTTTCAATATGTTCTATGTGATATTTCCATGTGAGTTTGGTATCTAACCACATTCCTAGATACTTAAATTTATCACTTCTTTCAAGTTGCTGATTATATAGCATAACTTTGTAATTTTCAGGGACTTTTTTCCTAGTAAAATACATAACCTGTGATTTTGGGATAGAGAATTTAAAACCCCAATCAATTCCCCACTGTTCAAGAATATGGATGTCCTTTTGAATTTTATCATTAATATATGCAATATTGCGTCCTCTTCTCCAAATGACAGCATCATCTGCATATAATAGGCCTTTATTACTATCTCCCAGTTTTTCATATATATCATTAATCATTATATTGAACAAGATAGGGCTGATAGCACTCCCTTGAGGAATTCCATTTTCGATAATAAATTCATCAGACACTGCATCACCCACTTTGACCCTGATAGAACGTTGAGACAGAAAGTCAAGTATGTAATTATATATTTTCCCGCTAATTCCCAATTTTCCTAGCTTAATCAACAAACCTTCTCTCCACATAGTATCATAGGCTTTCTCAATATCCAGGAACACTGTCACCATTACTTCTTTCATTGTTAATGACTTTTCTATTTCATTACATACCTTAATCAGAGCATCGGTTGTTGACTTGCACCTCCTAAATCCAGTTTGATATTCTTTAAGAGGATTTATGTATTCCAGAAAATAATTCAAACGCCCAACTATAATTTTTTCCATTAATTTTCCAAGATGTGAAGTAAGTGCAATAGGTCTATAGTTTCCTGGGTCACTTGAATCTTTACCTGGTTTAGAAAATGGAAGTATTCTTGCACATTTCCACATGTTTGGTAGTTTACCTTCATTCCATACTTTGTTAATCAGTTTAAGGACATTCCCCAGTATATTATCAGGTAATTTCCTAAACATAGCATAACATAGGTTGTCTGTCCCTGGTGCAGAGTATGCAGTATTACTCAGTGCCCTTTTAAGTTCTGACGTATTAATTTCCGAATCCATAATAGACATATTTGATTCTTTAGTATTTAATATATTTCTATTTATTTTCAGTACCTCTTCTTTCCTTTTCTTATACCGCTCATCCAAGTGACTACCCTTATGAATGTCTGCAAATGTGTTAGCAAGCATATTGGCTTTTTCCATGTCTGATATTGCATGGGTCCTATCTTTAATTAATACAGAAACCTGAGGAGGCTTAAATTTACCTATCATCTTCTTAATCATCATCCATACTCTATTTAGAGTGGTTTCTCTTCCTATTGTTGAGCAAAACTGTCTCCATGACTCTTTCTTTGCTTCTTTAATAACCTTCCTGGCTAAAGCCTTCTTCCTTTGGTAGGCAAGAAGATTCTCCATTGTCAGTGTTCTACGCAGGTTCTTAAAAGCTCTATTCCTGTCCTTAATAGCCTCAGAACACATATTGTTCCACCATGGAACATTGGTTTGTTTCTTTTGGTTTCTACTAACAGGTATGCTTCGTCTGGCAGCAACCAATATAGCAGAACTGATATTACTATTCATTACATCAACTGATTGATTATTAATTGATAACCTTTCCCCATTCCCACAGGTTTCAATAAATTTCTCCCAATCTGCTTTTTGAAAATTCCATCTTTCGGGCATATAACTTTGTTCAATCTTAACTTCAATGTTAATTGCACATTTGATTGGGAAGTGATCACTACCCATGCTTGTGCTTTGATCAATTTCCCATTCACATCTACTGGCAATTTTCCTATCAACCAGTGTTAAATCTATACAGGAAGTTTCATTTTTATAAACATTAATTCTAGTACCATAACCATTATTTATACATACTAACATTCTATCATTCATCATATCTTCCACTGCTTCCCCATTCAAGTCTGTCTGTTTACTACCCCATAAACTATTGTGAGCATTGAAATCCCCACACCAAATCTCTCTGTGACTTTTCTTAACAATATTGTTTAATAATTCACTATTTAATGCTTTACATGGATTATAGTAGTTAATGATATTAAAATTACCACTACCTTTGTTAAATATTTCAGTTACCACACATTCATGATCCTTGGAAATAGTAAACTTATATGGGAGTCCTAATTTAATAAATGTCATACACCCTCCTCCTCTGCGTTTTCCTCTATCACATCTAATGCCATTATATCCTTTCAATACAAAATCAAGGTGCGGTTTTAACCAAGTTTCTTGAATACATATGACCTCAGGTTTTTCTTTCAGATTATGTATATATCTCTTAAATTCTTGACCATTCGCTATTAGACTTCTGGCATTCCATTGAAGAATGAAAAGTACCATAAAGATTTTAATCATTACCTTGATCCTCATATTTACTATTCATCATCTCTTGAATTTTACTAGCTTGTGAGCTAAATCCTAAAAAGTCATTCGCAATATCCACAATTGCTTTTACTTTATTACTTCCCTGAGGAAGTTCCGTTGCTTTACTTATCACTGCACAAATGAAGGCAAGGAAGTCATTTTTCTTGACCAACAACATTTCTTCAGACATTTTCTTTTTGTATTCACAGCACTCTGACTGGTGAGAATTAATTCTAGGCCTGCTACCCTGTTGGTCTCTCTCCTTAGGAAGGTTCCTGGGAGTTATTCTATTAGTTGAGTTGTTGACATTTGCTTCCTTAACTTGCTCTGTTGTATAGCGGGGTACAGTTGGCCTAGGACCTTTCTTTTCCATTTCAACTTTCTTAACCGCATCAGCATAGGAAATATTATTAATCATTTTGCATTTCTGGACTTCTTTTGCTTCTTTGTACTTCTCACAACCCCCATAAGCTGCACTATGATTGCCACCACAGTTACAACATTTTAACACAACATTTTGCTCACATTTGCCATACTCATGTTCTCCTCCACATTTCGCACATCTAATTTTTCCTCGACATTGGCTAGCAGCATGACCATACCGTTGGCAATTAAAGCATCTTAACGGTGGCGGGATATATTCTCTCACTGAGTATGACATATATCCAAGTTGAACCCTGATGGGTAGTTCTTTCTTGAAGCCTAGTAATATGGACAGGCTTTCTATTTTATCTTTACCTTTTGTCAATCGCTTAGCTTCGACTACATCGTACTCATTTAAACTTTCCATAATCTCTTCTATTGTAACTGAAGTTGGGATTCCTGATATTACTCCTCTGACCTTTGATGCTGTACCGGGAACATGTGACGTTACCTTGAGGTTGTTAAGTGTGGTTTTCTTGAGAATATTACTTTGTTGTTCCTTAGAGTTTGCAAAGATCAATAGCCTTCCGTTCCCCATGAAACGAGCATGATTAATCTTGCCTATTTCCTTCTGTATTGCTTTTGTAATGTGAATTGGATGCATATCTGGTCCTCCTTTTTGATCGAACACTAAAATGACTTTCCATACTTCAGTCTGAGGCCTCAAGGCTCTGTTACCATCTGTTTTGGTCTTTTTCACTGCTACTGATTCTACGGAATCCCCTTCACTCTCGGATCTTTGTCGCACATTCTGCTTGCTGCCAATAACCTCATCCCAAAACATTTGACCTTCATCTATCATATTATATAGGCTTAAAGATGTAAAGGATCCACCAGAAGTCTCAGCCATTGTCCAGATTACATTCACTGTGAGTAGTTTATTTGAGTTTACCGTCGACGTTCAAACTTTCACCGTACATTCGCTCGCTACCTCTCTCACTCCTTCCGCTCTCTCTTATTCTGTCTGAATCAGTTCCCTCGTCGGGATGTGTTCCCCCAAAAAACAGAGCGATGAACGTGTCAGAAAACTCAGGGGACTTCATTGACAAAAATCTCATGCAGTTCACATGCTTGGAAATAATTGAGGTAAGTCTTCGTCCCCTTTTGGTTGAATTAAGGTAAAACTTTCAATGAGTAATGATTTAGGTCTAATTATTAACTCCACTGGACTAGACTGTTTTTTTTTTTTTTACTGTTCTTATTCCCAGTTGTGCTAGTTGTTTACTGCAGCTGTGATCATTTCACCTCTCATGCTGCTGTTCATATTCCCAATTCGAATGTGAATATGAATCCCAAAGTATTTTCTTCCTGAGCTGCTTAAGTAGTATGGATAGTATGGGATAACTGAAAAGATGGGCTAAGTATTCTTTGTTTTTTTGCCTTGTTTGCTTTTCTTCTTTTAGAAAGAGCTGCAGGACGTTGCTCACCTGTGGAACTGCCACAAAATTCGCCACAGTAGGAATGCAGTTTCCCCAACTGGACGGCCGCTACTGATGTACCGCCTTCCCAGTGCCGGCGCTCCGCACACGCACATCACGCACTGCGCGTAGGGCACCAAGTGCCTGGGGGGGCACCAAAAAATCTGGGTTGTGAAAAATCATCACAATAGGCTACTAGTATAAATAACATATGTCTAAATCATGTTAATAAGAAATACAAAAGTATATAGGTCTGGCCTTCCCCACCTGTTTGGCACCACAGACTACATCAAGGCAGTATCCCATCAGCAGATACAGGCTTGCAGAGGGGAATGCCTGCCAAGAGGTCCACATCCATGTGATGAGACTGTTTTTGACATTTGTTGCCTTGCAATGTCAGAAAACTATCTGCACCCACCTACTTCTCCCGTGGAGGCAGTTGAACTCTACTTTTTCTTAGGGGCTACATCCACACTCAGCTTTAATGTAGTGCTAAAGACCTAGTATTGTAGTTCCAAAAGTTTGACCCATAAAACAAAAGTAAAGTCTATCCAAGACCCCATATCCTTTTGTTCCTAAAAGATCAGAAAATAGTATAAATAGAGAGAGAGAGAGAGAGATCTTCTGTCTTCTGACTGGACTGGAGAGAGGACTTATTTTATTTTCTCTAAATAAGTTTTAGAGGTTTGAGGAGTACTAACAATAAATAAAGCAGAAATTATAAGAAAGTTTTTTTAAATCTCAATATTTTTTTCTGTCATATCCTGTCCTGTCATGTATTTGTTGGTTTTATTGTCTGTTCTTTTGTGAATAATCAACTTACCATAATCTTTCTCATCATTCTAGTCCTAGTTAAAACCAACAATACATTCAGATTTTTATGTTTCTCATTTAAAGACCAACAATGCTGTGTCCTTTTCTGTGTTTCAGGATGTTCCCAGACACACAGACCTGAACAGATAACCGACTTTCAGATCTGCCAGAGAAGACACAGTAGCCAGTGAATTTCAACTTCAAAATTGTCTGTCAGGTTTTTTTTTTTGTCTGTTAATGTCCGTCCAATTATTGTATTACATCTGAATGTCATTTTATTATGACAATTATTGTAAGTTCTGATGTATGTGTTTAAAGCCTTGATTATGCAGATAATGTATAAGGTTTGTAAACTGGGCTTTGTCAAAAAAACTGTGGCTCAGTAGGTAGAGCGGGTTGTCCACGAACCAGAGGGTTAGCGGTTCGATCCCCGGAATGTGCCACATGCCGAAGTGTCCTTGAGCAAGACACTGAACCCCCAGTTGCTCCCAGTGCGTGGCACTGGTGTGTGATTGTGTGCGTGCTTGTGTGAGTGAATGGGTAGATGTGTCTCTGACTGTAAAAGCGCTTTGAGTACCAATAGGTAGAAAAGCGCTATATAAAAGCAAGGCCATTTACCATTTACCATTTAAATAATTTATAACTTTGATTCAACCCTTTACCTGATTTAGAAAGAGACCAACTGGTAGCAGCAGTGCCGAAATCTTTTGGGTATAATGTTGAAATTTAAACACACTGGAATTCATCTTCAGGATTATCGGTCACTTAAAAATGCTCAACAGTTATATTAGACAGCAAATGATGAGTGGACACTAATATCACTAATGTGAAATTTTGTTAAATGCAGTAATGTTTTTAAAAAATAAAAAAACTTTTTTGTAGTTTGTGTTGTATTAACTGAATACATATTGATAACTGGGTGGTGAAGTGGTTCTGTCTCTGTGTTGGCCCTGCGATGGACTGGTGACCTGTCCAGAGTCCTGCCTCTCGCCCGATGACAGCTGGGATAGGCTCCAGCAGACCCCCGTGACCCTTAACAGGACTAAACAGGTATAGAAAATGACTGACTGATATTGATAACTGGCACCTAACACAAAATAAAATTCATACAAGATGAAGTCAAGAACTAATTTATTTAATGGCACTTCAGCCAATCGAAGTATAAAGTCAGTACATTTTAACTCATTTTACAACAACTAGTAACGGGGCTTGCCTTTACTATGAACATAGTAATTTAACATTTCACTTATCAAACCATTATCAGTTTACTGGGGCAGCCTACCAATATAAGATTGGCTCCTCCCAGAACAACCCAATCGAATTATTTGTCCAAAACATTTCTCTTGGTTCTAATTTGAATATAACTCATAACTCTTACAATTAAAACCACAGAACACAATGGTGGTAATTTCAAGTTTTCAAGTTATGTGATGTGAGGAGCCAGCCACATGCCTTTGAAACCATCACTTTGAACTCTGGTTCAGCTGAACATTAACATAACAATGTCTAAGGGGCTGTGGCACATTAAAGACACACTTACAAAAGCAGACAGCTATAAATTAACATGAAATAACTGCTCTTGGCTAATGTATGACACTTTCACACTGAATGATATTGTCAAACACATGACCATAACTGACAACTGGCCTCTGGATTTACTATAACATTACCAGATATAAGATTGCCAGATAAAAGCACCCTTTGAGCAACACAGTATGTTTACATTGTTCAGATGTGAATTTGCTGATATCTGATCTAACCACAAGTTTGTTGTTAACTTAAAGTATTTTTTCCTCCTCTCTTTTTTTTCCTGCATCAAGCACACTACTTACTGCGATATATTCACAATACTTCACATCAAAATTTGTTTTAACAATTAGAACTGCATGGAAAACTGCAAAAACAGCAACAACAACAAAAAAATGATCTTGAGGGTACCTCATGGCTTCTTATGTACAGTGAAATAGCTATGAATTGTCCAAATCTGACTCAGCATTTTGGGACTCCATTTGTGAAACAAAACATTTCTTCAAATCTTCTGCCTGAGGTTTAAAATATTGAAGAGTGCAGTTCAATTACATCCAGAATGTCAACATGGACCTGGTGTGTACACCAATTACATGTCATTTCTCATTACACAATATCCATAGTGTAACAGTTACTCATCAGTACATTCTCCATTTCCACACGTAACTCTGGGTAGGAGTTATATGTACAGGGTAACTCCAATACTGATCCACAGGTGTGTGCAACTGGTCGACGTTGCAGTCCCTCCAAAGCTGTAAATATGACTTCTTTTTTTGTGACACAGACATGACATCAGAGCCTGTCACAAATATCAGCAACCTTCTGAGACCTACTTCATCCAGTCCTCGTACGTACTGCTGCAAAAATCCAAGGGCTTGTCTCTCAGCTGGAGTCTCTGGACTTGCTTCAATTAGCTTCAGGACTTTCCTGCAAGTTGTTTTTTTTCTGTATACATTATTTGTATTTTTGCTGTTGTGGTTATGGTGGTCTTCAGGAGTTGTGCTGCAACTGTAAAAGCCCTGAATAGGGGAGAAGTGTACAAAAGATGCGCAGACACAGTTACTTCTCTTTTGGCTATTTCTGTATTGACCGGCAGAACAATAAACATCAGTACAGCATCACGTATTATTCTTACATTTGATAAAAGAACGAAACATCAGCAGGCTGTGTAGTATTTTACCACACAATCCATATCATAACCATCAAATACAACAATTGGCTCAACAATCGGCACAGTTAGCATCGCCAGCAGTTAGCTTGTGTGGCTACTCGCTCACTCGTCAGCAAGCACTTTTCCTAACTATTTTGCGATGTCGGACACACACAGGTGATACAAAACCCTTCCATAAACATGTCTACATATTTAACCCACACTGGAGCAAGCAACAAGTATTATTACTTAGAGCAAATACCTGAATAGGGGAGAAGTGTACAAAAGATGCGCAGACACAGTTACTCCTCTTTGGGATATTTCTGTATTGACCGGAAGAGGAGCGTGTGACCTGCACGTAGCTCATCAATGTCATGCTCCCCCTGCTGTCTCCCTCTTGTAATTAGTGCCGAGTGCCTATGACACGAGGCCACTCTTGATCTTCTGCGTGTTTCTTTGCAGTTTTATTAGTGCCGAGTGCCTATGTCAAGAGGCCCCTCCTCCACACATGATATATCGAAACGTGTGTTTTGATCCCGAATCCTATGCTATTACTTGGATAAGCGATCGGTGAGTTTTTCGCGAATTTATTCGCGAAAAAAGGCGAAAAATTTCCCATTCAAATGAATGGGAGACCCCGAAAAAAAAAAAAAAAAATCAACAGGCATTTTCAACAATCAACTGCTCTGGCATACTTTCACCCAGAGACTTCATTTAAACTTTAAAACGTAGACACTCTTGTCTTCTCTTCAGAGATTCCCTTCACTTATCGACACCTTTTACCGTTTTTAAACCATGAAGCCTCACATCTGTGAAGGTTTTTACTCAAATTCCAGGGTTTATAATGGGTGTGTATTGCGCGGAATGTTCGCGCTAGAGTGGATGACATCATCAGCTAGAGTGAAGAGGAGAGAAGAACATTAGGCAAAAAATAAAATAGAAACTGCTCCGGTGGCCACAAATTTCACACCACAGACATAATTTATACATAGAAACGTAGGAAAATTTGTCTTCTCGCTCACAATTCGTCTGCTAAAGCTGTAAGTCTTATAGTTTTGGCGTGAGACGCAAAGCTGCGCCAGCAAACCCCTTCCTCGCTCCATAGACTGCAATGTTAAATTTGTGGAGCAAAGCAGAAGGAATCCTTTGTTTTGAATCGCTTTAAATAGCTCACATTTCTACATTTTACCCACAAACTGCATATCTAGACGTTCAGGAAAGCCTCAAGATGCCCAAAGTGAAGTCGGTTCAACGATTGGACACACGGTTTGGCCACAAGGCCTTCCTGTTCGAGGCCGTGGTTTCAGCATTTTCGCCCACTCTAGTCCTTTTCTAACTGATATTCAAACTGGTAACCGTGGCAACCAGGGGCTCCACAGAAAGAGGCGGGAAAACATAAGTAACTGGTCTGTAGGGCGGCCATTTTGGGGCAATGTTAATGGAAACAGCCCACTCTGGAAACTTCTAACTGAAGTAACTGGTCTGTGGGGCGGCCATTTTGGCTTTTGGCACCCAAGTTGAACAATGACAGGTGTCTGTCTGTCATTGGCTAGCGCGTCATGCTAATTGCTAACATTAGCAGCTAATGCTAATTTTTAGTGGGTAGAAATTGGTGGTAGCATTAGTGGCAGCATTAGCATGTTAGCGAATAGCATATTAGGAATTAGCATGTTAGCATTAGCATGTTAGCAATTATCACTTATTTAATTTTTAGTGTCTAAAAAGACATGCTAACACTAAACCAATGCTAACATTAGTGGCTAGCGCGTCATGCTAATTGCTAACATTAGCGGCTAATGCTAATTTTTAGTGGCTAGAAATTGGTGGTAGCATTAGTGGCAGCATTAGCATGTTGGCGAATAGCATATTAGCAATTAGCATGTTAGCATTAGCATGCTAACAATTAGCATGTATTTAATTTTTAGTGTCTAAAGAGACATGCTAACACTAAACTAATGCTAAAGTTAGTGGCTAGCGCGTCATGCTAATTGCTAACATTAGCAGCTAATGGCAACAGCCCACTCGGCACTTTCAAAATTTCTGCGGGAATTTTCTAGTTACAATGAATGCACACTACCAGTACCGCTGGCGTTAGTGGCGTAAAGAATAAACATAAAAAATAAAGAAACACAAAATACTGTACTGACTTAATGTTATAACAAACTAGATGTTAATCTTTAACTATGAAATATAACAGATGGTTATGTTATTTCTAAACATGAAGAAACGCCACATTAGGCAGTTATTCAATCCATGACATACTTCCCCTCAAATTTAGATGTTGTCCTCAACATCATTACTATGACCGGTAACCTTGAATATCAAAAGGCATTCATACATGCTCCAAACATTCGTTACAGGCTGGAACTCTTTTGTTACATTCTGTTTTGTCTCAGTCCATTTTCTATTCAGTTACAACTTGTCCTTTTTGTTTTAAGATACATACGGTGTACGTCCTATATTTGAATAAATGTTGACTGTTCACAGTATGGTCGTGGAATCCACCACAGTCAACTTCTTGACAAAGTCCTCGACTGTGCAACATCTGCAATATCAGTGACACTCCGCTCCATGAGTCCATAGTGTCTGATATTTAAAGCTGCCAAGGGCAGAAACAAGTCCTTTAGTCTACACCCCCTTACTGAAATTTATTTAATACTTAGTGCAAAAACCTTTGTTGGTGATTACAGCCTCAAGACGCCTCCTGTATGGAGAAACCAGTCGAATACATTGCTCAGGTGTGATTTTGGCCCATTCATCCACACAAACTGCCTTCAAATCTTCAAGGTTCCGGGGGTCTCTTCTGTGAACCCGGATCTTCAGTTCTTTCCAAAGATTTTCAATTGGATTCAAGTCTGGTGATTGACTGGGCCATTCTAGCAGCTTTATTTTCTTTTTCTTCAACCAGTTGAGTGTTACCTTGGCTGTGTGCTTGGGATCGTTGTCTTGCTGAAAGATCCACCCTCTTTTCATCTTCAGCAGCCTGGCAAATGACAGCAGATTCTGATCAAGAATGTCTCGATACTTTTCTCCAGTCATTATTCCTTCAATGATATGAAGTCTACCAGTACCACATGCTGAAAAACAGCCCCACGCCATGATGCTCCCACCTCCAAACTTGACTGTTGGTATGGTGTTTTGGGGGTGATGTGCGGTGCCATTTTTCCTCCAAACATGTTGTGTCTTATGACATCCGAAGAGTTCAATTTTGGTCTCATCTGACCAGAGTATCTTCTCCCAGAATGTCATGGGTTTATCCAAATGTTGTGTCGCAAACTCCAAACGAGCTTCAACATGCTTCTTCTTCAAAAATGGAGTCTTGCGTGGTGTGCGTGCATGGAGGCCATGGCGGTTGAGTGCATTACTTATTGTTTTCTTTGAAACAACGGTACCTGCTGATTCCAGGTCTTTCTGAAGCTCTCCACGAGTGGTCCTGGGCTGTTGGAGAACCCTTCTGATGATTGTTTTGACTCCTCTGTCTGAAATCTTGCGAGGAGCACCTGGCCGTGGCTGGTTTATGGTAATGCCGTGTTCTTTCCACTTCCGGATGATGGCCCCAATGGTACTCACTGGAACTTTCAGAAGTTTAGAAATGCGCCTGTAACCAATGCCTTCAGTGTGTTTTGCAACAATAAGGTTGCGTAGGTCTTTGGACAGCTCTTTGCTTTTACCCATCATGCAATGCTTCTTGTCTAACACCTTGCTGGTGAGAAACCTTTTTTTTTTTTTTTTGAACTTTATTGCCATATAAAACTTTGCTGGCAATTTAAGCATTACAAATCAATGCGAACATACACAATAATAATAATAATAATAATAAAAAAAAAAAAAAAAAAGGTCCACCTTGTAATACATCACATTCAAAACATATTGGTTACATATTCACACAGTATGTCTACAATATTTAGTATAGTATTAGTGTAGGTTCATGCCTAGAATGACTGGGGTCCATCGTCTTATGAACAGCGATACTTTCAACCGTAAAATAGCTGTCATGTTTTCCATTATATGAACTTGTTTAACTTTTTCTATCCATTGATCTTTTGTAGGGGCACAGGGCTGCATCCAATTAACAGTGATCATTTTTTTGGCAGTCATTAGCAAAATATGTAACATGTAGAATTGGTCCTTTGAAAGCAAGTCCTCAGGTACTTTCTCCAGTATAAAAATTAAAGGGTCCAGCGGGATATCAATCCCAAAAATGTTGTCTAATTCTTCTTTAATGTCTTTCCAGTATGTCTGTATCACTGAACAGTCCCAGAATATGTGGGTATGATCACCCACCATACCACAGTTCCTCCAGCAAACATTAGGGGCATTGTTTTTAAACCTTGCCACCTTAAGTGGTGTTCTGAAGATTCTCAGTTTCACCTTCCAGTCAAATTCTTTCCACATCTGACTTCCAATCCCTTTATGACTCGCCATACATATTTGAGAAACCTTTTTAAAAGGCATCAATCAGGACTATACCAGCTGATATTACTTTGCACTAATAGGGGGCAGGTTAACCTTCTGAATACTGACAAACTCCAGCTGCTTTCTTGGCTTGCCAGACCTTTTTACCCCTCCTTTTCTTCATGTGTTCAATACTTATTCCCTGTGCCATTTCACTTTATTACACATAACTTCATTTATGGACATAAATGTTTGGATTTCTTTCTATGTGTGCATTACTTGGGTTGATGCCGACATCTGGTGAAAATTTCATGTCAATAGCTCGATTAGAAATATGTTTCTTGAGAGAAATGTTGACGTGTTCAATACTTATTTTCCCCGCTGTATATAAAAAGGCAGGGCGGCAAAACTATAGCAGGATGGAGTTCCAATTCTGTCATATCTGAGGTGCTTTGGTGGCCTGCGTTGTCTCTAGGGTCTGCTCAGTCTCACTCTCTGGTATGTCATCCATTGAAGGCAGCGATGTCTCCTCCTCAGCAACAGGTAAGTTATCATCCTGGATTTCCTGGATTTCTGGTAGGTTATCATCACTGTTCTCTGTCTGGGGTTGTTCTGTTGCAGGTTTGTTTTGGTCTGGTGTAATCACATATTCTGGAGTGACTGGAACCTCTGTCACTAGTTCGGGTGCTTGTGCGATGATTTGAGGTGGCATGGAATAGTAGTCATCGTCGTCATCCTCTTCCTCTGAATCCCCGCTGACGTTCTCAGTTACTGTAGTTTTCCTTTTTTGTTTCCCAAGTTGACGCACTTCAATTTCCAGAGGTAAGTGATCACAGGGTAAAAGGAGGTTTCGATGCAGAATCCTCGACTTTCCCTTCCCTTGTTCAGGTTTCAGTTCATAAATGGGGACGTCCTCTCCCACTTGCCTAACTACTGTATGGATGGTGTCTTCCCAGTGATTTCTCAATTTTCCAGGTCCACCACGAGGGGTCAGGTTGCGGATTAAGACACGGTCCCCTGGGAACAACACAGAACTCCTGACCTTGCTATCATATATCCTCTTGTTTCTCTGAGCAGATTTTTGTGCATGCCTCTTACATTCCTTGCTTCCACTTTTCAACATACTCACGCTGATTACAACTACCTGTTTTAGTGGGCAAGTTAAATAGCATGTCAATCAGTGATACTGTCCTGTCAGTGCCCTGGTGTCCTATCTGATTATGTAGCTCTTTTAGTGCTGTGATTTTGTGTTTTTCAGGCAATACCAGTTGTTTTCTGTGTGCTGTCTTCCTCCACAGGGCTCCGTTTCCATCAACTTCCAGTCTATCCCACTCACGGGCGAGACAACGGCTCTGTGTGTTGAGTTTTCTCAGTTCTTGGCGTGAGGGCCTCACTCCAGACACTTTGCACTGTAAAACTGGCCCAATATGTGAGTCATCTCTTTGATCCTGCTGTATCTGGGCCGGTGTTAATGAGACAACTGAGGTACCTTGAGTATCAAGAAGACTGTCAACCAGTGGCGGCTCCAGGCCATTTTCAATGGGGGGGCTGGAAGGGGGCTTAGCTATGAATGGAGGTGCTACGGAGTTGTGGGTATAGCGAACCAATTTTTATATATACACGCCCCAAAAATACAAAACCATGTACATTTTTTAGTTAGACTTCACTAGAGGGACCACAACAGCCTCTTTAAACAAGTATTTATTTTATTTTTAACTCGATTCACAGGCCATAAATTCCATTCCCCTCTCTCCACAGCAGCAGCACAGAGGCATGCACTTCCACAGCCCTTGAGAGAGAGAGAGAGAGAGAGAGAGAGAGAGAGAGGTAGAGAGGCAGGGAGGAAGAGTGGGAGAGAGAGGAAAAAGAGAGCATTAGTCAGAATGAGAGAGAGAGTGACAGAGCGTGCACATATTTAACAGGCTGCTAATCACTCTGACTATAGGCAAAACAAAGACAGAATCTGACAGCTCAATAGTCAGAGGCCGCCCTCTCAAACCCAAAATACTTACCAGAGTGATCAAAATAAATACCTGTGCATTAGTTAACTTAAGTCTGATATGCAGGGTTCAGTCTGTGATAGTGGCACTGGCAGCATGCGTCAGTGCCCAGTTAACCATCCAAACTGCGCATATTTAAATAAAAGAAATAAACAAGTCACTCACCATTAGACATCTTCACAGAAGAACGATGCGTCTGTTGTTGTGATTGGCTGCAAAGGCATCGATAATTTCCTCTACATCCAGATCCTTTGTCCTCCTGGTGTTAATGGTCAAGAATGCCAGGTTACTGTTGCGGGTATCACCGCTGGTGTTCCTCAGGTACGTCTTCAGACGTCGGAGACAGGAGAAACTCCGCTCACAACTTGCTGAAGTCACAGGCAGTGTTAATGCTATGCACAACAGTTTATAAAGATCTTCAAATGCATCCTTATATGGGCCCATGAGTGACAGGAACTCCACCGTGGTGTTGATAGTGTGTCCCTTCTCCTTTTTCTTTTCCAACAGCCGCCTGACTTGGTGTAACTCTGCTTTCAAGTTTTCTTCACTTATACCATAATAGCGGGACATGGGCAGTATAGTTTCCATATTAAGGAAGGTTGTGTGCTTAGGGCTGAGGGCCATCACACCCATTAATACATTGTTTGCTTCTGTTGAAAAGCGCCGATTCATTTCACTCACGAGCCTCTCTGTGACAGGCTTGAGTGAGCTCTGCATGTCATTCATGGTGTCACTTCTCGTGTCAACTGGAGCCTGGACAATAAAATTGGCTAAGTGTGGAGGTGGTTGGGTCTTCCTTTTCTCGCGTGGTGGTGCTGGTGGAGGTGCGGGTGGCGGTGGCGCCGCCGGTGCTGGTGGGTCAGGGGAACTCCCTGGTTCTGCAGTAGTGGGCTGCTGTGTGATGCCAGCCTTCAGGCTCAACTGCTTTGCTTGCTCAGTAATATTCTTCCATGCTGCCTCTGTGCATTTATCGGAGAGGGCACTGATTACAGACTGGGCCAGGTCTCCTGCTGCTGCTAGGTCAAGAGTGGGGGACTGTAACTGATCAGACATGAATTTTGTCACTTTGAATAGTTCTGCAAAGAGAGTCAAGTGCAAGGCGAACGTCTCGTCTATGATAGCAAATATAGCCCTTGCCTCAGCACTCCTGCGTGGGTTTGGTTGGTTGATGATGTCATGCAGGGTAGCTCGGATGGATGGCAGAGTTTTCTGAATGGCACAGAGTGCTGCATACTGGCATGACCAGCGCGTATCGGACAATCTCTTCAGCTCTACGCGCTGCGCTTTTGGCTCAAGTTCTTTCTGCTTCTTTAAAAACAGATCATGGACAACAGACCCAGAGAAAAAGTTATACAGCATTTGCACTGTTTCAAAAAACTCAGCGGCCGTTTTAACATTATGCACACAGTCCACCAACACTAGATTAAGCCTGTGAGCGTGGCAGTGTATGTACAGTGCTTGTGGTACCTCTTCACGGAACCTCTGTTGTACCCCGCTGTGACATCCTGACATGACAGCTGCGCCGTCATAACACTGCCCGATACATGCCTTGACATCAATGTTGCATAGACTGAGGGTACTTTTAATACTGTTAAGCAGGGAGTCTGCATCCAAGCCATCAGCAGCAACAAAATGTAAGAACTCCTCGTGCACAGCCACAGTCTCACTGTTTTTCAAATACCGAACCACGATTGAAATTTGCTCTTTCTTACTAATGTCTTTACTCTCATCCACCATAAGTGCGAAATACTCCGCCTCCTTCACTTCGTCACTTATTTCTTTTCTCAGCATATTTGCCATCACAGAGAAAATCTCATTCTGAATGTCGTGGTGTGTATATTTGGCATTCAATGGGTTGCTGGCAAGTTTCTTGGCAACTGAGCTGTCAAACTTTGCTATCAAATGCAGTGATTCAATGAAATTCCCTCTGTTAGTGGACTCCTCTCCCTCATCGTGGCCTCTCTGTGCAATGCCCTGACAGGCTGTGTATCGCAGACTCTCCACCACAGCCTTCATGTAATGACGATTTTCCTTCACAAGCTTTGAATGGCCTATATCAAGCATGTTGGATATTTTTGAGCCACTTTCCTGTTTAGTTTTGAATTCGCACCATGCCTCCATTGAGAACTTGTGCCCATCACTTTCATTATGCCCCTTTAATTTGCCTGTTGCTTTCCTCCAATTTCTGAAACCGTTAATAGTGAACGCTGGTTCAGAGTGAAATCCATGCTGACCGGGTCGTAAAAAATGCCGACAGGAAAAACAGAATGCTGCGTCTCTGGTGACACTATATTCCAGCCAGACATAATCATCATACCAGTGTTTAAAGAAGCTCCTCTTCTGATTTCCGAACATTGTAGAAGGGTAGGATTTCAGAATTGGACGCCTCGGTCCTTCACTGGGCTGTTGGCTTATATCCGGAAAATCAACACTGGCAGCCGCTGTGTTGTTGTTTATGTCGTCCTCATTAGCATCGGCCTCCTCATCACCTCCTCCGGGCAGCTCCCCCTCCTCGTTTTCAAAAACGATGTCCGCGTCCCCGCCCTCTTCCTCTTCCACCTGCGAACCCCCCGACTCCATCTCCGCCACAGGATTCGCGTTGTAGTCAACATATTGTTGCTGATCCTCCGTATTGTGAAGCCGCCGCCTGAACACAAATCTATCCATTTCTCGCTGTACCATCTCCGAAGGATCGAAATTCCCGCCACTCGACTGTTGCACGCAATATCCCAAAGCCATAGGCTCAAAGTGTGTCAGGTGATGCACGCAGCGCTCCGCTCAGACGCCGTATATAATGTAATATAGCAGACAATGAGTCTGAGTCGACAATACATTATACTATTATGACAACCAAATAATGTCGCAGATTTTAACAAAGATACATTTATAATTTCATTCAATGACAGGAGAAAAAAAGAAAGAAAAGACAGACTTGAGACATTTTGGTTGAGCATTTCTTGGGGGTGCTACGGGGGAGCTATGGACTTTTTTGGAGGTGCTGAAGCACCTGCAAGCCCCCACCTAGCGCCGCCGCAGCTGTCAACAGAGATTGCCATTGACCATGAAGCATTTGACTTGGTCTGTGTCTCTACTGCCTGTGCAGTTGTTCCCATGGCATCATAGGAGATCTCCTCCGTGCACTCATTGATCAGTGTTTCAATATCTAATGGCATTCTGGACAAACTATCAGCATCAACATTCTCTTTTCCTGGACGGTATTTAATGGTAAAGTTAAAATCTGCCAGTTCTGCCACCCACCTACTTCCTGTGGCGTTCAATTTAGCAGTGGACAAAACATAAGTCAAGGGATTGTTGTCGCTGAAAACTGTAAAAAAGGGGGCATAATATAAATAGTCACGGAATCTTTCTGTAATCGCCCACTTGAGAGCGAGGAACTCCAATTTACCCGAGTGCAGGTGATAGTTTCTTTCTGATGCCGATAGTGTCCGGGACCCGTATGCGATGACACGTAGCTTCCCGTTTTGTCTCTGATATAGCACAGCTCCTAGTCCCCTGTTGGATGCATCTGTGTGCAGGACAAATGGCTGGTTTTTGTTTTTTTGTCTTTCAGCACTCTGATAGCAGCAGTGTCAGCAGGATCCATTTTGTTTCCCTCTGCTGATACTACTCTCCCAAGATAGCGAATCTCAGTTTTGAACAGTTCACATTTGCTTGGTTTAAGTTTGATTCCATACTGTCTCAGTCTCTGCAGTACTTGTCGTACATCATTCACATGGCTCTCAAATGTTTTGCTGTATACAAGGGTATCATCAAAATATGGGACACAAATTTTGTCTCGGATGCCTTCTAAACACTCCTCCATGCAGCGCTGAAAAGCTGCTGGGGCGTTCATGAGCCCGAAGGGGCTCCTGACCCATTCATACAGGCCCCACGGTGTCACAAACGCTGTCAGGTGCTTGCTGTCTTTTGCCATGAATCCCTGGTGATAGGCCTTCCCCTGGTCCAACAATGAGAACATAGTGTTTCCTCCAAGGCCGTCCATGACATCCTGGACTCTGGGAATTGGCTGCCTGTCAGGGTGTGTCTTACGGTTTAGCTCTCTATAATCGATGCACAGACGTAGAGAGCCACATTTCTTTCTCACACAAACAATTGGAGAAGCATAGGATGAATGAGATTTCTCTATTCACCCCTGTGCAATCAGATCTGTCAGGTAGTCTTTCATTTCTTCATATAAGGGTTTAGGGACTGACATATAGGTTCGTACAACCGGCTCAGGATCTTTCAATGAAATATTCAACTGCAGCCCCTCAATACAACCTATGTCGTTATCTGAGCGAGAGAAAGAGTCTGACTCCTCCCTCAACATCTCACGAACAACTTGTCTCTGATTCTCATCTAAGTGGCTAAGATCAATCGGGGGATCCCAGGGCTCTGCACTCGTTTTCTGGTCTTTCGTGGGCTGGGCCTGAATACTGCTAACATCAACAGGTGAATGTGTTTCCTGAGCAGACCTGACTGGATACACAGATGTGATTGACTGTACTGTACCAATAACAACTCTTCCCGTTAACATGATGTCATGGTCAGTGGGATTTTGTACACTAAGGGTAATGTTTGGTTGTGCCCCTTTTTTCACCTGGAAAAGTGTGTTACAAAATTCAAGTCCCTCTGGCCACTGGGGGTTCTCATCTGGCTCAAAGACTAACGTGGTGTCTTCTCTAAAAGGTTTGACATGTATTCTACATTTCACCTGGACAGCACAATGACTCTGTACATTTGTTTTCTGACAGGCTGTTCTCACAAGGTATTCACTTGTTCGCTCAACACTCACTGCCTTAATGAATGCTTTAACTGTCTTTTTCTTTAAGTTGGGGAAGGCCCTCTTAACTGTTTTATTAGCTTCTCACCCTCTTCATCATTTCTCTGATTTTTCTCACTGTTAATAACAACACGTTCAATGACATTGAAGCCAATGATTGGGCGGGGCTGCTGGCTACCTTTCATGACAAGCATGGGGACATGAAACTCCTCAGCATCAGCCACTAGTCTAAAGGTCACTTCTACCCACCCCACATATGCCATCTCCGTACCATTAGCTGCCTCAATCTGCAAGGGATCATGTGGATCAATAATCTCAGCAATGTCTCTCAGTTTGATGTCAGGGAAATGGTTTGCTTTTCAGACCTCATCAATTGCAGAAACCTGTGAGCCAGTATCCCAGAGTACTTGGGCACACTCCCCTTGCAAGTAGCAGTTGACGAGACATTTTTTTCCAACCAGACAACTGTTGAATGTTTCTTTGTCAAAATGTTCCTCTTTTTCTTAGTCATTGTCGTGCATGAATGTTTTTCTTGTATTTTTGGCTCAGGGGGTGCGAGTAGTTTACAGTTTTCTTTATGTTCTGGCCAATGACTAACCTGACATGTCTTGGAACAATAAAGTGTTGTTTTACACACCGAACACTGTTGGAACTTCTGGTGTTTCTCGTCCTCTCCACAGTTGGTGCATTTATGGGACACTCTGGCTGACCGGGTCACTCCGTCCCTCGGGGGCAACCGGTCCTCGTTTAAAGGTCTAGCTCTTACACCACTGGACATCCCTCTGTATCCTCTGCAGCCTTCACGGAAGTGTTCGCTACTCCCACACCTGTAGCAATGTGTGCAATATTCCTCCCTTTGTTGTTGGCACCCAAAACATTTTGGTCGGGGACGTGGCGGGGGATACCTCTGTGGGGCAAACCTCTGTTGAAACTGGGTTGTCCCTGTCAGGAACCTTGGGCCACTAACAGCATGATACTCCTGTACTGGTTCACCTGGCTGATGGAATTGTGGCTGACCATAAACTGGGTGGTTAGCTGGACCATACCCTATCTCCTTGTCGGCAGGAGGATACAGTCTTGGTGCAGTTTCTGTCTTGTGAATGGACTCCCTGATTTGTGATACCTCTGCCTTGAGGTCTTTTAACAGTACTATGTCTGCTTTGATTTCTTTTAGGTCTGACAGCACATCACGAGGGAGTGTGGCAATACTTTGTCGAACTGTATGGTTCTGATCTCCACTTGCATCACTAGACTGGACAGCATGGACGCCAGTGTGCCGCTGTGGTGCAGTCTGTCTCTTTTTATCCTGCCTCTCTTTTTCATGGGCACATGCTACATTTAGCTTCTCTAAGAGCAACTCATCTACAGTAGTAGGTTGCAACAGGTAAGGTTGAAGGTCAGTTTTGATGTTATCATTTTGTAAGCCGGTGAGTACAGTGTGCATAAACATGCTCTGCACTAGCACAGGGTCATACTCGAGGCTAGACTCAGCTTCCTGTGACGCAAACAATATTTTTTGCCTTAAGTCCATTGCTCCAATTAAAAAGTTCTGAGGAGTCTCTTTGTTACCCTGGACCTCTGTGGTAAGCTGTTTGTATAACTCAGTTGCGCTCCTCTCTTGGTAGTGTGAGCGGAGGATCCTCCTAAGAGTAGGCAGGGACAGGGCACTTTTACCTTCAAGGTAGCTCCGCAGCTGTAGGCTGGGTACGATGGCTCTGATGACAGCGTCAACTATTTCTGATTCGGCGTAGCCTTTGCTTAAACCATTTTCAATTTGGCGAGCCAAGCTGGAGTAGGTAAGTCTTTCTTTTTGTCCAGGTACACCGATTTGGCCTGAGATCTTAAAGTCTTTTCGCCAGGATGTGTTGTTTGCATCAGCAGGGACTTTGTTAACAGGAACAGATTCCTTGTTTACTACACCATCTCTGTCTTTCTTAGCTCGTTCCTGTACTTCGGTTTCTTTCTGTTGCACCATCAGTTTCAACTGCTCCAATTCCCTCTTTAGTTTCTCCTGTTCGTCATTATCTTTAGTTTGTTCTGCTTTACCATTTTTGTTAGCCTCTTGCAGTGTTTTTATCATGTCCATTAAACACAGCAATTCTGACATGCCTTCATCTTCAAGTTTAGTTAGGTCATCACGTTCAACATGGTTAATAACATGGGAGACAAGAGCATTACGTGTCTTGTTGATAAAACTTTCTCGGTTTGTTCCTGATATTTCAAGAAAGTCACTTATTTGTCTTAACTGCTCTGAGGTAAGTTGAAAAAGAGCTGCTTTAATTTCAAATTTCAGGTTTTCAATTTCTGGATCCATCTTAGCAGGTGAGTGACAAGCGTTACTGTGCGGTGTAGCTGTCCTCTCTGCCACCTGGGTTGTTTTATGGGATGATTGGTGTAGGACGACTTCCTCTGCTCTGGGACGTCAACCTTACGCCTTACATCCCAGCGGTGCCTCCAAATGTAAAAGCCCTGAATAGGGGAGAAGTGTACAAAAGATGCGCAGACACAGTTACTTCTCTTTGGGCTATTTCTGTATTGACCGGCAGAACAATAAACATCAGTACAGCATCACGTATTATTCTTACATTTGATAAAAGAACGAAACATCAGCAGGCTGTGAGGTATTTTACCACAAAATCCATATCATGACCATCAAATACAACAATTGGCGCAACAATCGGCACAGTAGCATCGCCAGCAGTTAGCTTGTATGGCTACTCGCTCACTCGTCACCAAGCACTTTTCCTAACTATTTTGACACACAGGCGATACAAAACCCTTCCATAAACATGTCTACATATTTAACCCACACTGGAGCAAGCAACAAGTATTATTACTTAGAGCAAATACCTGAATAGGGGAGAAGGGTACAAAAGATGCGCAGACACAGTTACTTCTCTTTGGGCTATTTCTGTATTGACCGGAAGAGGAGCGTGTGACCTGCACGTAGCTCATCAATGTCATGCTCCCCATGCTGTCTCCCTCTTGTAATTAGTGCCGAGTGCCTATGACACGAGGCCACTCTTGATCTTCTGCGTGTTTCTTTGCAGTTTTATATATTATTCATTTTCCGCCCTTTTTCGCCGATTAATGCGGCCCGAACCGCCCAGAGGACCCCAACACATGATATATCGAAACGTGTGTTTTGATCCTGAATCCTATGCTATTACTTGGATAAGCTATCGGTGAGTTTTTCGCGAATTTATTCGCGAAAAAAGGCGAAAAATTTCCCATTCAAATGAATGGGAGACCCCGAAAAAAAAAAAAATCAGGCATTTTCAACAATCAACTGCTCTGGCATACTTTCACCCAGAGACTTAATTTAAACTTGATGAAAAAAACTCACGCCAAAACTATAAGACTTACAGCTTTAGCAGACGAATTGTGAGCGAGAAGACAAATTTTCCTACGTTTCTATGTATAAATTATGTCTGTGGTGTGAAATTTGTGGCCACCGGAGCAGTTTCTATTTTATTTTTTGCCTAATGTTCTTCTCTCCTCTTCACTCTAGCTGATGATGTCATCCACTCTAGCGCGAACATTCCGCGCAATACACACCCATTATAAACCCTGAAATTTGAGTAAAAACCTTCACAACTTTGAGGCTTAATGGTTTAAAAACGGTAAAAGGTGTCGATAAGTGAAGGGAATCTCTGAAGAGAAGACAAGAGTGTCTACGTTTTAAAGTTTAAATGAAGTGACTGGGTGAAAGTATGCCAGAGCAATTGATTGAAAATGCCTGTTGATTTTTCGGGGTCTCCCATTCATTTGAATGGGAAATTTTTCGCAAATAAATTCGCGAAAAACTCACCGATCGCTTATCCAAGTAATAGCATAGGATTCGGGATCAAAACACACGTTTCGATATATCATGTGTTGGGGTCCTCTGGCCGGTTCGGGCCGCATTAATCGGCGAAAAAGGGCGGAAAATGAATGCCGAGTGGGCTGTTGCCATTAGCTGTTAATGTTAGCAATTAGCATGACGCGCTAGCCACTAACTTTAGCATTAGTTTAGTGTTAGCATGTCTCTTTAGACACTAAAAATTAAATACATGCTAATTGTTAGCATGCTAATGCTAACATGCTAATTGCTAATATGCTATTCGCCAACATGCTAATGCTGCCACTAATGCTACCACCAATTTCTACCACTAAAAATTAGCATTAGCCGCTAATGTTAGCAATTAGCATGATGCGCTAGCCAATTTTTTTAACATTGGTTTAGTGTTAGCATGACTTTTAAGCCCCTAAAAATTAAATAGATGCTAATTGCTAACATGCTAATTGCTAATATGCTATTCGCTAACATGCTAATGCTGCCACTAATGCTACCACCAATTTCTAGCTACAAAAAATTAGCATTAGCCGCTAATGTTAGCAATTAGCATGACGCGCTAGCCAATGACAGACAGACACCTGTCATTGTTCAACTTGGGTGCCAAAAGCCAAAATGGCCGCCCCACAGACCAGTTACTTCAGTTAGAATTTTCTCGGAGTGGGCTGTTTCCATTAACATTGCCCCAAAATGGCCGCCCTACAGACCAGTTACTTATGTTTTCCCACCTCTTTCTGTGGAGCCCCTGGTTGCCACGGTTACCAGTTTGAATATCAGTTAGAAAAGGACTAGAGTGGGTGAAAATGCTGAAACCACGGCCTCGAACAGGAAGGCCTTGTGGCCAAACCGTGTGTCCAATCGTTGAACCGACTTCACTTTAGGCATCTTGAGGCTTTCCTGAACATCTAGATATGCAGTTTGTGGGTAAAATGTAGAAATGTGAGCTATTTAAAGCGATTTAAAACAAAGGATTGCTTCTGCTTTGCTCCACAAATTTAACATTGCAGTCTATGGAGCGAGGAAGGGGTTTGCTGGCGCAGCTTTGCGTCTCACGCCAAAACTATAAGACTTACAGCTTTAGCAGACAAATTGTGAGCGAGAAGACAAATTTTCCTACGTTTCTATGTATAAATTATGTCTGTGGTGTGAAATTTGTGGCCACGGGAGCAGTTTCTGTTTTATTTTTTGCCTAATTTTCTTCTCTCTTCTCACTCTAGCTGTCCCTCTAGCACGAACATTCCGCGCAATACACACCCATTATAAACCTCGAAATTTGAGTAAAAACCTACACTGCTTTGAGGCTTAATGCTTTAAAAACGGTAAAAGGTGTCGATAAGTGAAGGGAATCTCTGAAGAGAAGACAAGAGTGTCTACGTTTTAAAGTTTAAAATAAGTCTCTGGGTGAAAGTATGCCAGAGCAGTTGATTGTTGAAAATGCCTGTTGATTTTTTGGGTCTCCCATTCATTTGAATGGGAAATTTTTCGCCTTTTTTCGCGAATAAATTCGCGAAAAACTCACCAATCGCTTATTCAAGTAATAGCCCGGGATTCGGGATCAAAACACACGTTTCGATATATCATGTGTTGGGGTCCTCTGGCCGGTTCGGGCCGCATTAATCGGCGAAAAAGGGCGGAAAATGAATAATAACTAGAAAATTCCCGCAGAAATTTTGAAAGTGCCGAGTGGGCTGTTGCCATTAGCTGCTAATGTTAGCAATTAGCATGATGCGCTAGTAACTGGTCTGTAGGGCGGCCATTTTGGGGCAATGTTAATGGAAACAGCCCACTCCGAGAAAATTCTAACTGAAGTAACTGGTCTGTGGGGCGGCCATTTTGGCTTTTGGCACCCAAGTTGAACAATGACAGGTGTCTGTCTGTCATTGGCTAGCGCGTCATGCTAATTGCTACCATTAGCGGCTAATGCTAATTTTTAGTAGCTAGAAATTGGTGGTAGCATTAGTGGCAGCATTAGCATGTTAGCGAATAGCATATTAGCAATTAGCATGTTAGCATTAGCATGTTAGCAATTAGCATCTACTTAATTTTTAGTGGCTTAAAAGTCATGCTAACACTAAACTCATGCTAAAGTTAGTGGCTAGCGCGTCATGCTAATTGCTAACATTAGCGGCTAATGCTAATTTTTAGTGGCTAGAAATTGGTGGTTGCATTAGTGGCAGCATTAGCATGTTGGCGAATAGTATATTAGCAATTAGCATATTAGCAATTACCATGTTAGCATTAGCATGTTAGCAATTAGCATCTACTTAATTTTTAGCGGCTTAAAAGTCATGCTTACACTAAACCAATGTTAAAATAATTGGCTAGCGCATCATGCTAATTGCTAACATTAGCGGCTAATGCAAATTTTTAGTGGCTAGAAATTGGTGGTTGCATTAGTGGCAGCATTAGCATGTTGGCGAATAGCATATTAGCAATTAGCATGTTAGCATTAGCATGCTAACAATTAGCATGTATTTCATTTTTAGTGTCTAAAGAGACATGCTAACACTAAACTAATGCTAAAGTTAGTGGCTAGCGCGTCATGCTAATTGCTAACATTAGCGGCTAATGCTAATTTTTAGTGGCTAGAAATTGGTGGTTGCATTAGTGGCAGCATTAGCATGTTGGCGAATAGTATATTAGCAATTAGCATATTAGCAATTACCATGTTAGCATTAGCATGTTAGCAATTAGCATCTACTTAATTTTTAGCGGGTTAAAAGACATGCTAACACTAAACCAATGTGAAAATAAGTGGCTAGCGCATCATGCTAATTGCTACCATTAGCAGCTAATGGCAACAGCCCACTCGGCACTTTCAAAATTTCCGCGGGAATTTTCTAGTTAGTGCCGAGTGCCTATGTCCCTATGGGAGGAGGGGCCTTGTGCCTATGGCACGAGGCTCTTGATCAACTCTTGATCTTCTGCGAAGCCTCAAGATGCCCAAAGTGAAGTCGGTTCAACGATTGGACACACGGTTTGGCCACAAGGCCTTCCTGTTCGAGGCCGTGGTTTCAGCATTTTCGCTCCCTCTAGCCTTTTCTAACTGAAATTCAAACTGGTAACCGTGACAACCAAGGGCTCCACAGAAAGAGGCGGGAAAACTTAAGTAACTGGTCTGTGGTGCGGCCATTTTGGCTTTTGGCACCCAAGTTGAACAATGACAGGTGTCTGTCTGTCATTGGCTAGCGCGTCATGCTAATTGCTAACATTAGCGGCTAATGCTAATTTTTAGTAGCTAGAAATTGGTGGTAGCATTAGTGGCAGCATTAGCATGTTAGCGAATAGCATATTAGCAATTAGCATGTTAGCATTAGCATGCTAACAATTAGCATGTATTCAATTTTTAGTGTCTAAAGAGACATGCTAACACTAAACCAATGCTAAAATTAGTGGCTAGCACGTCATGCTAATTGCTAACATTAGCAGCTAATGGCAACAGCCCACTCGGCACTTCAAAAACTCTTGATCTTCTGCGTGTTTCTTTGCAGTTTTTTTACTTAATATTATTCATTTTCCGCCCTTTTACGGCAATTAATGCGGCCCGAACCGGCCAGAGGACCCCAACTCATGATATATCGAAACGTGTGTTTTGATCCCGAATCCTATGCTATTACTTGGATAAGCGATTGACGAGTTTTTCGCGAATTTATTCGCGAAAAAGCGCGAAAAATTTCCCATTCAAATGAATGGGAGACCCCGAAAAATCAACAGGCATTTTCAACGATCAACTGCTCTGGCATACTTTCACCCAGAGACTTCATTTAAACTTTAAAATGAAGGCACTCTTGTCTTCTCTTCAGAGATTCCCTCCACTTATCGACACCTTTTACTGTTTTTAAACTATGAAGCCTTAAAGCGGTGTAGGTTTTTACTCAAATTTCGGGGTTTATAATGGGTGTGTATTGCGCGGAATGTTCGCGCTAGAGGGACAGCTAGAGTGAGAAGAGAGAAGAAAATTAGGCAAAAAATAAAACAGAAACTGCTCCCGTGGCCACAGATTTCACACCACAGACATAATTTATACATAGAAACGTAGGAAAATTTGTCTTCTCGCTCACAATTTGTCTGCTAAAGCTGTAAGTCTGATAGTTTTGGCGTGAGACGCAAAGCTGCGCCAGCAAACCCCTTCCTCGCTCCATAGACTGCAATGTTAAATTTGTGGAGGAAAGCAGAAGCAATCCTTTGTTTTAAATTGCTTTAAATAGCTCACATTTCTACATTTTACCCACGAACTGAATATCTAGACGTTCAGGAAAGCCTCAAGATGCCCAAAGTGAAGTCGGTTCAACGATTGGACACACGGTTTGGCCACAAGGCCTTCCTGTTCGAGGCCGTGGTTTCAGCATTTTCGCCCACTCTAGTCGTTTTTTTAACTGATATTCAAATTGGTAACCATGGCAACCAGGGGCTCCACCAGGCGGCAACCTCCGGGTCTGAAAAATGAAGCCAATGCGGAAGTGCAAAAAACTGCAGTTCATCGAGTGACCGCTTGAGGCTGGCTCCAAAAGGGAGCAAATCCCCATTGACCCCCATGTTAAAATGCCCAACTTTACAGCAATATTAAACATGTTTACAGCCTGGTACAAAAAATGGTTTTAGTCTCAATGCATTATTTTACTATTCATGACAACTGTACGGGGGGTGAATTTTTTTCTAACGCGTTCGTTTATTTTATATTAAGGTTTTAAATTCTGCATAATTAAGGGCGTTCCCGCCTTGAGTGACAGGTGACGTATGGGCCGGTCCCTTGGCGGTAGCTGCTAGCTTTGGTCTCTCCGCACTCCCCAATATTTTAGCTAATTAGTGTCGAGCATCCAACCGTGCTTAGTCTGTTTTGGAAAATTGTACGTAGATACCACTGAATGACTTGTTGTTCGGTTAGTTGTTCTACCAGACCTCCAAAGAAATCTGCTCTCCAGTTTTTTCGGTGAGTGAAATACTGGTTTTATTCTAAATATATTCGTAGTAATTAGCAAGCATTTGTGTTTGCGCTTAACAAAACAGGCGCGTTAGCTCGGCTTGTTAGCTTGCTACTGTAGTGCTAATCTTGAGGGGACGTTAATGTCAGAATAGCTTAAAATTATTTAAAAAAGTGGCGACCTATGTGCTAATGCTAACATGCTAATTGCTAATATGCTATTCGCCAACATGCTAATGCTGCCACTAATGGAACCACCAATTTCTAGCCACTAAAAATTAGCATTAGCCGCTAATGTTAGCAATTAGCATGACGCGCTAGCCACTAACTTTAGCATTAGTTTAATGGTAAATGGTAAATGGCCTTGCTTTTATATAGCGCTTTTCTACCTATTGGTACTCAAAGCGCTTTTACAGTCAGAGACACATCTACCCATTCACTCACACAAGCACGCACACATTCACACACCAGTGCCACGCACTGGGAGCAACTGGGGGTTCAGTGTCTTGCTCAAGGACACTTCGACATGTGGCACACTCCGGGGATCGAACCGCTAACGCTCTGGTTCGTGAACAACCCGCTCTACCTACTGAGCCACAGTCGCCCCAGTTAGCATGTCTCTTTAGACACTAAAAATTAAATACATGCTAATTGTTAGCATGCTAATGCTAACATGCTAATTGCTAATATGCTATTTGCCAACATGCTAATGCTGCAACTAATGCTACCACCAATTTCTAGCCACTAAAAATTAGCATTAGCCGCTAATGTTAGCAATTAGCATGACGCGCTAGCCACTAATTTTAGCATTGGTTTAGTGTTAGCATGTCTTTTTAGACACTAAACATTAAATAGATGCTAATTGCTAACATGCTAAGGCTAACATGCTAATTCCTAATATGCTATTCGCTA
The DNA here is from genome assembly GCA_005024645.1 of Planiliza haematocheilus. Taxonomy (NCBI): domain Eukaryota; kingdom Metazoa; phylum Chordata; class Actinopteri; order Mugiliformes; family Mugilidae; genus Planiliza; species Planiliza haematocheilus. Next base: position 1,633,069 of record SRSE01000499.1, read on the forward strand.
ACATGCTAATGCTGCCACTAATGCTACCACCAATTTCTACCACTAAAAATTAGCATTAGCCGCTAATGTTAGCAATTAGCATGATGCGCTAGCCAATTATTTTAACATTGGTTTAGTGTTAGCATGACTTTTAAGCCACTAAAAATAAAGTAGATGCTAATTGCTAACATGCTAATTGCTAATATGCTATTCGCTAACATGCTAATGCTGCCACTAATGCTACCACCAATTTCTAGCTACTAAAAATTAGCATTAGCCGCTAATGTTAGCAATTAGCATGACGCGCTAGCCAATGACAGACAGACACCTGTCATTGTTCAACTTGGGTGCCAAAAGCCAAAATGGCCGCCCCACAGACCAGTTACTTCAGTTAGAATTTTCTCGGAGTGGGCTGTTTCCATTAACATTGCCCCAAAATGGCCGCCCTACAGACCAGTTACTTATGTTTTCCCGCCTCTTTCTGTGGAGCCCCTGGTTGCCACGGTTACCAGTTTGAATATCAGTTAGAAAAGGACTAGAGTGGGCGAAAATGCTGAAACCACGGCCTCGAACAGGAAGGCCTTGTGGCCAAACCGTGTGTCCAATCGTTGAACCGACTTCACTTTGGGCATCTTGAGGCTTTCCTGAACGTCTAGATATGCAGTTTGTGGGTAAAATGTAGAAATGTGAGCTATTTAAAGCGATTTAAAACAAAGGATTGCTTCTGCTTTCCTCCACAAATTTAACATTGCAGTCTATGGAGCGAGGAAGGGGTTTGCTGGCGCAGCTTTGCGTCTCACGCCAAAACTATAAGACTTACAGCTTTAGCAGACAAATTGTGAGCGAGAAGACAAATTTTCCTACGTTTCTATGTATAAATTATGTCTGTGGTGTGAAATCTGTGGCCACGGGAGCAGTTTCTGTTTTATTTTTTGCCTAATTTTCTTCTCTCTTCTCACTCTAGCTGTCCCTCTAGCGCGAACATTCCGCGCAATACACACCCATTATAAACCCCGAAATTTGAGTAAAACCCTACACCGCTTTGAGGCTTCATAGTTTAAAAACGGTAAAAGGTGTCGATAAGTAAAGGGAATCTCTGAAGAGAAGACAAGAGTGTCTACGTTTTAAAGTTAAAATTAAGTCTCTGGGTGAAAGTATGCCAGAGCAGTTGATTGTAGAAAATGCCTGTTGATTTTTCGGGGTCTCCCATTCATTTCAATGGGAAATTTTTCGCCTTTTTTCGCGAATAAATTCGCCAAAAACTCACCGATCGCTTATCCAAGTAATAGCATAGGATTCGGGATCAAAACACACGTTTTGATATATCATGTGTTGGGGTCCTCTGGCCGGTTCGGGCCGCATTAATTGCCGAAAAAGGGCGGAAAATGAATAATAAGTAATAAAACTGCAAAGAAACACGCAGAAGATCAAGAGTGGCCTCGTGTCATAGGCACTCGGCACTAACTAGATGTTAATCTTTAACTATGAAGTATAACAGATGTTATGTTATTTCTAAACATGAAGAAACGCCACATTAGGCAGTTATTCAATCCATCACACAACTGCTGACATGCTATCAAGAGCATACTTTGACTGCTGTATTATTTGTTTGTGTGCTGCTTGAAGGAGGACTGCTTTTAGGTTGGCTTGTGATGGAACAGATTTCACTCCCAGCCGATCCAGCGTATCTAATCACTCATCCTGGCCATCACTATCAAGGTCTCCCTCTAAGGCAGCGGTTATGAGCTCTCTCTCACACTGACTCAGGTACAGCATCAAAGATTCAAACAGTGAATCAGTAGACACAGCATGCTCTCCAAATATCAGTGCTGTGGTAAATGCTGGGGCAAGGCGCAGCGGAAAGTATCCCTGATCCAGAAATCCCTTGGCCAATATTCTTCCCACAGCTTTCCACTCTTCCTCCTGCCATTTTGGTGACAGGGATGGCACCCTCATTTCTGCCCCCTCTGCTGCAGAATCCAAAAACTCTGTCCAAAAAGCAGCGAAACCATCTCTGGACACACCATCTGCATCTGCACCCCTTTCATTAACAAAAGAAAACTTTAAAGGGTACTTTAAAATCATTTCATCTTTGAAGTAACAAATCATTTTCTCTAAGACGTTTATTCTATGAAGTTTAAGAGTCACATAATGTTGGTCAAAGCCTGCATCCAAACTTGAGTTATCAGTATGTTGATCATGGTCCCCTGACACAGGGATGGATGTGGAGGGGGCACCGTAGATGACTTCCTCGACTGGAGTGAAAACTGGGACAGCATCATCCATCTGAATCTTTGAGGGTGGGTCATCAACACAATCTCCTAAGACAGGAGTGGATGTGTGCAGGGCAACACTGATAATATCCTCAGTAGCAAAGAAAAGTGGAACAGTGTCATCCAACTGGCTTGCAGAGGATACACCTACAAGGCCACCAATGATGACCTCTGAATAATCATACTCAGAGGTGAGATTAACAACGTCTGAGTCTTCAGCTGCACCAGATTGTTCTCTTTGAGGTTCATTCAGTCTTGCTGGCTTTTCTTGGTGCTCATCAGAATTGGTCTGTCTCTGAGGCTCTACTATAATGATATCAGACGTGTCCCTTTTCCTGTCCACTTCCATGTCAGATGAGTCTGCGAAGCATGTTGTGCTGAAGTAGAACCGTATAATCCCTAATTTTGACACTGTGTACAACTCACCAACAGTACAGTTCTCATCAAGGTGTGATTCCTTAAAGTCATAAATATCATGTACGAAGTCTTCCCATTTTCCTTTTTTGGATTCACCACCTGGAAAAAACAGTTCTTTGGCATGTGACAAAATGTCTGCTTTGGTTGACTTCTTGGATACCTCAATTACCCTGGTGCCACCACCAGAACGCTTCCTCACTTGTTTTCCCTCATGGATCCACCCTAACTTAATTTTTCTTGAACTCTTAACAGCATTTTTAGAACGATAACAGCTTGTTTTTTTGCACTCGTTGCAGGCCAGGTTTCCTGTTCATACTCCTCATCTTTACTTGCTGTTGCTGCCCTTAGTTTCTTTCGAAGTTTTTCAAGAAGGGACATCCTTGAACTATTGTCTTTTTGTTTTTCTTTGTCCAGACAGTATCGCCTCAAAGCAATACTGTCCCCATAAACTGGTATATATCGTGCAAGGTAGGCATCTTCTATTTCTCTGATAAGCAATGAGTCAATCTGTGAAGAAACATTAGAAAATATAAGCTCACTTTAAATGAACTGCCAATTAATTTGTACCTGAGTATCGGTATACTGTTACATACTAGAGCTAAACAAATAATTGAAATTGCAATATGAATCTCTGCAATTCTCTTAGCATCATAGAGTAAACATTGCAATTCTGCAGTGAAGTCCTGGCCAACCTCATCCTCTCCTACTACACCTCCTCCTCTGTTTATCTCCTTCTCCTGTCTCTCTCTATATCTTCCTCTCTTCCTCCTGTTTTGTTCCAGGACAGAGATGGCCTGATCTAAAATAATATTACACTGACATATATGACAGTTTACAGGGATCAGTTTGATACAGATCCCAGAACCACACATATTTACACACATAATTACGAGATCATGATCTCGTAATTATGAGATAAGGTGTCTATTTTTTATTTTATCCAGTGAATGCACTGCTCTTCCGTAGTTATTAAAGAAAAAATGATGACAGTTTGAATGTAAGTTAGTGATCTGGTTCAGAATGCTTTGAGATAGTTTGACAGTATTTTCTTCAAAATTACACATTAAAATTATGGCACAGTGATAGTCAGAGTCATTGTGAAGAATCATGACAGTATTTTAGCAAACCTATCAAAAAATGATTTTTTGACTGAATATGAAAAATTGAACTGTCAGACACTTTGGTTGAATGACTTTGTCATTCGTTTTCTTCAAAATTGTAAGGTTATCACTTTAAATATTGTACAGTAATATTCAGGGATAGTGTGAAAGAGAGCATAGGCTTTAACGTTCCCTCATATAATATTCAAACGTGAACCAGAATCCACCAAATACAAAGTTTTTATTGACATGCAATCTGGCCCCTCCCCGCATCTCTACAAAAGTAGCTGACTTCGAACGGCAGCTCATGAGATTGCAGTGGTGAGATGGGAGAGACGGAGAACTGGAGAGAAACGGGCATAGATTTTCTGAATCATCATGGTTGTTGAAGCCATTACAATGAATCTGTGTTTCACATATATGATATAGGCCTACCATATCATAATCATCATGCCGAAGTAATATTGCTGAGATGATAATGATGATGATGATGATGTGATGCCGTCTTGATGACACCAGGGGGTGTTGACTCTACATATAGACGTCACCTGATGAGGTGAAGGGTTTTTTTTTTTTTTTTTTTTTTTTTTTTTTTTATAGGGCAAACTATTTTTCAACCGCATAAAGAGAGTTTTTGTTTCATAGAAAATGTTCTATATTGTTATGTTGCTATGTGAAATAGGCTAAAAGGAAAAAATATGGTGACAATACGACAGGATGCGCGTTGATTTTTCCGACCGCTAATGGTAATTGGTAAGTCTGTTGATTCAAGATGTATATCAGTAATGGAAAAATTCAAGCTTTTTCTCTTCTTATTTTAAGTACTTTATCTGAACATCACACAATTTTCACATTTATTTTTTCTCATTTTGAAATTCTACTCAATTTTAGCTATTTAGTTACTGAGAAAACATTAGGCTATTAGTCATATGTTCAGTTCTCTGTTACGTCATAATAAATATTGTCAAAAAGGTTTAAAATCGTACTGTATTCATTTAATTTACTAGGTAGGCCTATTTATGACGCAGATGTTGACACAACTACTAGGCACATTTCAATGTTTCCCCTTAAACCACTTGAGTGTTCCTTTAACAGTCTTTGTCCTGCTGGAAAGTGAACCTCTGTCCCAGTCTCAACACTGGCGGACTAAAATATGTTTTGTCCCCGTATTTAGCACCATCTATATTCCCCATTCTGACCAGATTCCCAATTGTTTGACAATGCAATGAAACACTCCATTGATAAGACAAATGCGATGTGTGAGGTGTGTGTTAACACAGAATTTGGCTAAATATATACAAAATCAATAACGACTTCAACAGGGGAATAACCAAAAAACACAATACGAATTTGGAAAATATATAGCCTACAAAAAATAACAATACTATAATATATAGAGAAATAATAAATACTTTCTGTATGTACAGTGTGGTGGTGGAAAAAAACTAGCAAAAACTAAGACAAGACAAATTGTAAGATAATGCGTTATTTCAGTGGGAGGCAGTTTAGTATCGCCATAGAAAAGGTCTGGATATTTAGGGACTTTCCATTGCCATTTCCCGTCCACAATGAACCAAACCTATTTGGTTCATTTTTACCTGGTAACAGCTCGACGGAAAAGACGATTGGCCAGAGTGATGTAGTGGGCAGTCTTAGAGCGCTAACATATCTCGATCTGCTCCCGCTTTCACTTTATTTTAGCTCGCTGGACAAGGAACGTGGACGTTATTTGTACACTCATTCGAGCTTCGCAAAATAACAAAAGAAACACTGATCCAAGATGAAGATTATTTTGTTTCTTACAGCTGTGGCGGCAATCTACTGCTCAGTGGATTCCAAAAACAGTAAGTAATATTCGCCTATATTGCTTGAAGAATATCGGGAAAAATATCTCCAAGTCTTTATCCTTAATGGCTCAAAGTAAAATACATCACAGTTTAATTCGAGAATATGTTTGCGATAGTCAACATACGAAGAACAGTGTATTATTTGCATTATTTGTAAGGATTTGATAAACAGCAAAGCAAAACTAGTTTTATTTATATAGTAAATTTTTATTTCAGCAGTAGTCCAAAAGAAAGTCCCATGACCCAGTGTAAAAGAAACATTAGAAAAAAAATCAGTTGTGTTTTGTGATCCATTGGAAATCCCCTCAACAGTTTAGATTTGGTTTCGATTTTCTGTAATGCTGGAACAGCCACCTCCATTTTCATCTGCACTGTTTATATGGCCACAGTCAACAGTCTGACCATGCCTCTTATGAATACTTTGAAGTCAAACTGAAAAGGTTAAGGTAATTTCAAAAGGACCTTGGGTCTTTTATGTTCTTAAAAGTAAAACGGTATGTAAAACAAATCATACCACTAAAATCGTTCAGTCAGCCGTGGGACTAGTATGGAAGCATGGGGTATTTTGTACACCAATAATTTACTTTCGATATGCATGCCTTATACTAAACGTTTATAAAAAATAAAATGTGTGTCTGTAACATAAACATGGGTTTGTGGGTTTCAGACAATGGAGTCAGCTTTTAGGTAGAGGATCAGTCACAAACGCTATTTGATAAACAGATGAATGTTTAATGTTTACTTGCAGTTAACAGTCGAGTTGGCAGAAAAAAGTGGTTCATAGAAATTTTCCATAATTTCCTTTCCTTATTTCCTTAGCCCCACCCAAGGTTCAGGTGTATAGCCGTGACCCAGGAGAGTTTGGGCAGGAAAATACACTGATCTGCCATGTGAGTAACTTCCACCCCCCTGACATCACCATCCAGCTGCTGAAGAATGGAGAAGAACTCTCTGGTGCAAAGCAGACTGACCTGGCCTTCAAACAGGACTGGCACTTCCATCTGACCAAGAACGCTCCCTTCAAACCGGTGGCTGGAGAAAACTACCTCTGCCGGGTCACTCACGGAGGAACACCTAAAGACTATGCATGGGGTGAGTAAGAGACAGCCATAACGTGTACAACATATGCTAATCTTTTTCATAATCAAAGATTTCATCAGTGTGTGATACATAAAAGTAGGAAATACAAAGAACCATTAAAAGGACAGTAACGATTTAACATAACAATGATCTGATATATTTAAAAACAGCACCTCATTTATCAAATTTATTAGCTAAAAAGTAAGGAGAATTTAGGTTTAAGTTAAATTAAGTAAAATTTTTAAAAAAGGTGCGAGTAACAAGTGCAAATATTGCATCGTAAGTCTGTATGAGATTACTAACAGCATCTGTTTTTTGATTTGTTTTTTTAACAGAGCCAAACATGTAAGTCTCTATGGAGGACCATCTTGGAGAAGTGACTGCTTTATTTGACTGGTTTCAGTGACTTTAGTTTTCTGCTGCGCAATGTCATTATGTCATTTTCTCTGTTCAGAAAAATTCCAGATACCTTCAAACAACAAGATCACATTTTATTCTGACTTTCAGATGTTTCTATTAAGAAAGCCGTCATTAATACAAAATCAAGATGATATTGAGATGCTAAAATTCCACTTAGTATCTTAGTAGGAATAAATGCAGTGTCTGCAGCCCATTTAGTGGCTCATGATTCAGCAATATGCTTGTTTGATTTAACTGCTTGCTTTAAACAATGAGTTTGTGTGTGTAAAGCCAAAAATGTTTCTGCTTAATCAGTTTGTAACATTTGTTTCCATATACAGGCTCCCCTTCTTGTAAATTTAAGGAATTTAACAGCTTAGTGGAACTAAATGATTGGTTGAAATGGTGAATAGTCAGATTAATCACACACGACTTGGATATTCACTCTGGACAGGCCAGAAGTGTCTTCTGTATTTTTGATTTGTTATTTAACATATTTGTCTGTACCTTCTACTAAATAAATGGGTCTTAAAATGATCTTGTCTTTTTTTCATCACAAACCTTAACAAGTCATATTCTTAAAATTATATTTTATTAGCAATATTAAGCATAGATAAAGATAGATATAGATAAGAGTCCAATGTCCAGTGTGTGTGTGCGCGGTCTGCTGGAGACAGGCTTGGTTATACAGCCTCACAGGAGCAGGGAGGAAAGACCTGCAGTAACGGCCCTTTCCTACAGCGTGGGCAAAGGTGATGATGCCATCCACTCCAGTGCTGGCATGATAAACTAGCGGATCTATCAATGAACTGATCAGGTGAGATGTCAATACAGTCACAGTGGGTACTGAGGGACGTGGACAGAGCAGAAAAGTACCAGATCTTAAATCTGATGAAGATGCAACGAGTATGTGTCTTAATGGCTTTATGAAATAGAAAGTGCTATTCATTTCATGTCCAAAAGAAGATTCAAAAAGGGCAACTGGACTGGTCGAGTTTCTTGAGAACACGTTTCACCACTCATCTGAGTTCTTTAGTTCGAGGGTACTGGTGGGAAGTCTGAGGCACTAGCACTAGGACTAAGCGGAAAACAGCCTTCCTAGTTTTTGTGTGATTGGCCGTCCCCGCTGTCAGAACACCTTGCTTGCATACCGGTGTGGTAGTCTGCAGTCAGGAGTGCTTGTTAATCTGCTACTGTAAATTGGGTGTTTGTTCTGCCTGGGTCACGTCAGCTAGAAGGATTGGCGCAGCCAGGAACCACTAAACATTAGACGTCTGATTGACGAGCAGATCAGAATCAGAATCAGAAAAGACTTTATTGCCAAGCATGTTTGTACATACAAGGAATTTGCCTTGGTGTTGGTACGCATAAAAAGCATACCAGGTAATGGATTTGGTGAGGATGGACTCAATGATGGCAGCGTAGAAGTGAACCATCATTGTCTTTGGCAGGTGGACTTTCTTCAGCTGCCGCAGGAAGTACATCCTCTGCTGTGCTTTTTTACTTAGGGTGCTGATGTTCAGTTCCCATTTGAGGTCCTGGGAGATGGTGCCCAGGAAACGGAAGGAGTCCACAGTGTTGACTGTAGAGTGACACAGGATGATGGGAAGGAGTGGGGCTGTGTTAATCCCATGTATGTGAAATTTCCTTGTCACAGTAACACAAAATTTGGCAAAATATATACAAAATCAATAACGACTTCAACAGGGGAATAACCAAAAAACACAATACGAATTTATATATATACAAAAAATACACTATAATATATAGAGAAAAAACAGAAATATAAATACTTTCTGTATGTATAGTGTGGTGGTGGAAAAAAACCTGCAAAAACTATAAGACAAGACAAATTGTAAGATAATGCGTTCTTTCAGTGGGAGGCAGTTTAGTGTGCCATAGAAAAGGTCTGGATATTTAGGGACTTTCCATTGCCATTCCCCGTCCACAATGAACCAAACCTATTTGGTTCATTTTTACCTGGTAACAGCTTGACAGAAATAGATGATTGGCCAGTGTGATGTAGTGGGCAGTCTTAGAGCGCTTACAGATCTGCTTCCGCTTTCACTTTATTTCTGCACTGGAACCTCTTCATAACTGTCTTCAGGATATTAAAGGATGGCTTGCCCAGAATTTCTTTCATTTAAATGAAGGGAAAACTGAGTATATTCTTTTCAGACCCGACTCACCACAAAATTCACCCTGTTTTGAACCTGTAACACCTCAATTCGCTCCCTCTGTGAGAAACCTGGGTGTTATTTTTGACAATGGACTAAAATATGACAAACAGATAAATGCAGTGGTAAAGGCGAGTTTTTTCCATCTAAGACTCCTTGCGAAGGTCAAACCATTCTTGTCCCGACCTGACCTCGAAAAGGCTATTCACGCCTTCATCAGCTCGCGGATTGACTATTGCAATGCCCTTTATGCTGGTCTTAACCATTCTCTCCTCCATAAGCTCCAACTTGTGCAGAATGCAGCAGCTCGCCTTCTCTCCGGCACCTCCAAACACTCACACATCACACCAGTCCTCTGTTCCCTTCACTGGCTCCCGGTGCGGTACAGGGTGGACTTCAAAGTCCTTTTATTTGTGTTTAAAGCCATTCATGGCTTGGCCCCGGCCTACCTCAGTGATCTCGTAACCCTGTACAATCCAGCTAGGAATCTGCGCTCCGAAGATCACACCACCTTGGTTATCCCTAGGTCTAAGTACAAGGCTTTGGGGGGGCGGTCTTTTACTGTATTAGGCCCTAAACTGTGGAACTCCCTCCCAGCTCATATTCAGTCTGCCACCGAGCTCACTACTTTTAGGTCAGAGTTAAAAACACACTTATTCAGGCTGGCATTCCACACGTAGCCACTAACGGGGATGGTTGCTTTTTTGTATTTTATGCTGGCCTAATTTTAATTTTAATTTTATTACAGTACTACTGCTTTCATTCTTGTTTTACACTTGAATGCACTTTGTGCACCTTTTTGCTGTGCAGTTGGGTCTTAATTATGTCTTAGTAATATTGTTTTGTTCTTTGTAATATTGCTTTTATTCTTGTTTTTACCCTGGAAAGCACCATGTGCACCATTGGGTGCTGGAAGGTGCTATATAAATAAATATTGATTGATTGATTGATTGATTATTTTAGCTCACTGGACAAGGAACGTGGACTAAGCGGAAAACGGCGGCTCAAGCTGAAGCCTTCTTAGTTTAGACCGCCCACAAGCTCCTCGATTGGCTCTGCCGTTTCTTGTGTGATTGGCCGTCCCCGCTGTCACTCCACCTTCCTTGCATACCGGTGTGGTGGTCTGCGGTCAGGAGTGCTTGTTAATCTGCTACTGTAAATTGGGTGTTTGTTCTGCCTGGTTCACGTCAGCTAGAAGGATTGGCGCAGCCAGGAACCGCTAAACATTGGACGTCTGATTGACGAGCAGATCAGAATCAGATCAGGATTAGAATCAGAATCAGAATCAGAAAAGACTTTATCGCCAAGCATGTTTGTACATACAAGGAATCTGCCTTGTTGGTACGCATAAAAAGCATACCAGGTGATGGAGTTGGTGAGGATGGACTCAATGATGGCAGTGTAGAAGTGAACCATCATTGTCTTTGGCAGGTGGACTTTCTTCAGCTGCCGCAGGAAGTACATCCTCTGCTGTGCTTTTTTACTTAGGGCGCTGATGTTCAGTTCCCATTTGAGGTCCTGGGAGATGGTGCCCAAGAAACAGAAGGAGTCCACAGTGTTGACTGTAGAGTGACACAGGATGATGGGAAGGAGTGGGGCTGTGTTCTTCCTGTAGTCCACGATAATCTCCACTGTCTTGGAGGCGTTCAGCTCCAGGTTGTGGCGGCTGCACCAAGTCACCAAGCGGTCAATTTCCAGTCTGTAGGCGCTCTCATCTCCACCTGAGATGAGCCCGATGAGGGTGGTGTCATCCGCAAACTTCAGCAGCTTGACAGACTTGTGACTGGAGGTGAAGCTGTTGGTTTACAGGGAGAAGAGGAGAGGGGAAAGGACACAGCCTTGAGGGGAACCCGTGCTGATGGTACGGGAGTCTGATATGTGTTTTGCCAGCCTTACATGCTGCCTCCTGTCAGACAGGAAGTCTGTGATCCACCTGCAGACGGAGTCAGGCACGGTCAGCTGGGAGAGTTTGTAGTAGAGACAGAACGATGGTGTTGAAGGCCGAGCTGAAATCCACAAACAGGACGCTGGCATATGATCTGTGGGAGTCCAGGTGCTGGAGGATGAGAGACAGGTTGACGGCATCATCCACAGATCTGTTTGATCTGTAGGTGAACTGCAGGGGGTCCAGGAATGGGTCTGTTAAATCCTTGAGGTGAGAAAGCACAGGGTGCTCAAAAGACTTCATCACAACCGATGTCAGGGCAGCAGGGCGGTAGTCATGGAGTCCAGTAGTCCTTGGCTTTTTGGGGACTGGGATAATGGTGGAGGCCTTGAAGCAAGCTGGCACGTGGCATGACTTCAGTGAGATGTTGAATATATCCGTGAACACCGAAGACAGTTGATCAGCACAGTGCTTCTGGACCAGCAGCCTTGCGGGGGTTCTGCCTCGTAAACAGCCTTCACATCTTTCTCCAGGATGGTGAGAGGTGAGATGGAGGAGGGAGGCTCTGAGACCACCGGCTGTGAAGGAGCCTTGGCCATTGTTGTTGTCGGGGAGGAGGGGGCCACTGGTGCACTGGTGGCGCAATATAGATCATGTCTATATTGCGTCCGTCGGTTCATGAACAATTCTGGACGTCTACACGACGTGCAAGCTAGGTCCGCTATCTAACCATGACCCCACTTAGACGTTAATATGCCGTTCAATGTTTGATCGTCAGACTAGATAACTTTTCTGGAGGTCACATGGACATCTAAGACAGGTGCAGGAAATTGACAAATGTACTAAAAGTGCCATAATTAAATAATTAAATACAACACTAAATAATTAATTAAATGTGTCACTGATTAATTAAATGTGTCATTAATTCATTAAAATTGGAATTAAATGTGTCATTAATTCATTAAAATACCAATTCATTTCATATAAAAAACATATATAATTATTTCACAATTTAATTAATTATTTCATGGTCCTGTGTTGCAGTGCTTCATGAATTTATTTTATCTGTCAAACTCGCCCATCAAAATCAGTGGGCGGGTCTAATGTGAATCTAGTCTAATCCATTGCTTTGGTCTGAAGTCTTGAAACCGAAAAGGAAGAAGTCTTTCAAAACATGGCGGCTACGTTGATGGAGGATCCCCATGAACTTTCTAGTGAGCTGCTGAGAGATATTTCAGACCTTTGCAGAGCATAGATATATATAGAATGACTAGATGTGTTACGTCGGAGTCTACAGCGTCCGCACAGGTCGGTCATCTTACCACAGGCTGGCTTTCTCGTTCTTTTGTTTGTTTTATTATTCTTGAAATAAATCAACACCAAACGCAAGATCTGGTATGGACATTCACCTTCCTTTGCCTGCGTTAAACCACATTCCCATGGTGCATCAGTGGCCCTTTCATTATGTTTGATTTGAAGTTTATTTAGTTGTTGTTTTTTATGGACAAATGGCCACTACACGCAGGTAACCTGAGTGACCTGCACAAACATTAATACTGTTATCTCGCTGAAATCTTGATGGATTTACAAACTGTTTGTTTTCTTACAAACTTTATTAACGTGGTTATAATTCTGGATGCTTGAATATGTTGAAATTGCAGCTTATCTCCTCAGAAAAGAACAAAAACGATTTAATCGTGCAGTTGTGTATCACGTCTAGCTAGGCTAGCTACCCAGTAATTTGGGGCGAAGCAGAATTACACTTTCTTTTCAATATAATACACGCATGATACACATGATTTAACTGAATTTATACATGATTTCCTGTGTGGTCGGTTTGTTAAAACATCTTACATTATGATTTCTAAGGAAATTGCTGACAAGATGCCAGACTTTTGTGCCGCCTATGGCTGCTGTAACCGCTGTTGTCTCGAAACGAGAACCCGAGGGATCACCTTTCACCTGTAGGATATTAAAATATTATGAATTATTTTTAGGATAATCGTTAGTTACTTAGTGGAAGTATGTACAATACAGGTCCTGTTACAAAGGAATAGCGGGGATATGACATAATAGTATTGCTAGATTGTTGTTGACACAAGGTTTAGACTATTTTGTTTACATAATCACTAAACGTTTGAATATAGTGTTTAATGTGTTTATCTTATTTTTGAAGTACATACATACATACATACATACATACTTACATACATACAATTACCCCAAACATATGATAATCTAGGTGTGTACTTGTGTCCTTGCCCTTAAATGGAAAGATGGATTTAAAATGTTGACAATAATTTATATGTCTGGGTACATTTCTCACTTTTTAAGGTTTCCCAAATCCAGAGAGAGGAGGAGGAAGTGGGAAGTTGCCCTAAGAAGGGACGGTTTTGCTGCCACTGACAGGACACTGATCTGCAGTGAGCACTTCAAGACCGAGGACTTCGACAGGACTGGGCAGACGGATTAAAGATGGTGTTGTGCCATCCATTTTCAGCTTTCCAGCACATCTTCAAAGGGTATGTGTATGTTTATCACTGACCAAAAATATATCAATATACACATGTGACAAACTAATGATAGCATCATATAGGTAAGAGATAATGTATAGAACGCCGGTCATTTTTGGGAAAATAAGTCCCGAAAGGTCCCTCACAACCCACCCCTTTCAAGTGTACATATAGTATATAGTTCTCTGCAAACCTCACCATCATGCCTTCAGTGTGTCTTGAACAACCACACATAAAAGGTTGCACATATTATATTGGTATTTTATCGTATTTGACGGTAGATAGATTTATGAGTGAAGTTATCAACACAATAGATTGGCCGTAACACACTCACCCATTTTAGAATCACATTCCCTCTCTCTGTCTTTCTCTCTCACTTTTGGCCCTCATGGCACCTGAAGTCCCAACCCATCTCTTGTTGCCGTCCCCTTGTCCAGATTTCCATGGCCCGCACAGCCTAGCGACCCACAACCTGCCAACCTGTTCACTTATCACTTCATCATCACTTATCAGGCCCAGCAGCATGAGGACCAGAACCAGCACCACTGGGACACTGGGACACCTTGTTACTTGGCTAAGTTTTTAATGGAAATGTAAAAAAATTAAAAAATTAAAATCCATCAAATGTCTCTAACACCTCTGTCCAAACATTGATTTTATTAAATCTTCAAAAATCTTTCAAAAGTGCCTTTATAATGTCTAAACAAACTGGTTCACTACCATTTCATGTGTAAAATATATTATTATTACAAGTCTGGAAATATGGACTTTGGTTCTTCGTGCTGTGTTACTGTCATCTCTGTACAGGGTGGGGATTTCAACATGCAGCGCTTCTTGATGTATATTTGTTAAGGGAAATCTTGTAGGCCTAGTCTACCTATTCTAGAACATTATTCTATTTTTTAGAACATAAGATAATTATTCAAAAGTATTCAGTGTCATAACTACATCTTTGACGTTTAGAATAAACCAAACTGTTTGAAAATCAGTTGAAAATTGAGCAAGTTATGGCTATTTAAAATTTACATGTTTTACTATCAGCGAGCTGCCTGTGGTAAGATGGCCGCCATATGCGGATGTTCGACTCCGTTGGCCACCAACGCGGACGAGACATTTGGGCTGTGTCCGAAATCACTCACTCATTCCTTACTCCCTACTCCCTACATAGGGAAATAAATGTAGCGCACTATATAGTGAGCTCAACGGAAAAAAAATTCGGACACTTTCGGACACTTCTCTTGGCGCTGGTAATTACGTCATCGCTGTCGCTTAATTAAAACATACCACATTAACGTCGTCTCACATAATACTTGTCCATTTACTACTGCATTTTTATTAAATTGGAGTCTTTTGTTTCGAAATGTTTAATAAAATAAACTATAGAATACTGACATTTGTACACAGTCTTCCATCCGTCTGTCGTATTTAATTTACTTTCCGCGCCAAGAGAACCTCTGGCAATGCATGATGGGATATCTTGCTCTGGTTAGTGACCATCGGATGGTCACTACATTTCGCGGTGAATTGTGGGATACATGCAGTGCACTATATAGTGGACACCATAGACATATATACATGTATGTCTATGGTGGACACTATCCGGACACCACTACAAAATGGCATGGTCACTATATAGTGCACTATATAGTGGTTAGGGAGTGGTTTCGGACACAGCCCTAGTCATTCTATATATATCTATGACCGAGCCTTCCACTTTATTTTTAGCTAATAAAGTTTTGTTTGATTGCATCAATCTTCTTCTTCTTCTTCTATTATTATTGGCTTTTTTTTGGCGGTTGGCAACCAACTTTTAGGTGCATTTACCGCCACCTACTGGACTGGAGTGGAGGACATACGATGCATCAATCCATTATCTGGAATCAATTTGTCTTGACTTGATGTGCAGGGTAACCAATCACTGACTTTGATGGGCGAGTTTGACAGATAAAATAAATGCATGAAGCACTGCAACACAGGACCATGAAATAATTAATTAAATAGTGAAATAATTATATATGTGTTTTTTTTACATAAAAAGAATTGGTATTTCAATTGGAATTAATGACACATTTAATTCCAATTTTAATTGATTAATGACACATTTAATTAATTATTTAGTGGTGCATTTAATTATTTAATGATGGCACTTTTAGTCCTCCATATGACCGAGCCTTCCACTTTATTTTTAGCTAATAAAGTTTTGTGTGATTGCGTCAATCTTCTTCTTCTATTATTATTAGTTTTTTTTTTTTTTTTGGCGGTTGGCAACCAACTTTTAGGTGCATACCCCCACCTACTGGACTGGAGTGGAGGACATAAGATGCATCAATCCATTATCTGGAATCAACTTGTCTTGACTTGATGTGCAGGGTAACCAATCAGGTGTTGGAATCCGCCCACTGACTTTGATGGGCGAGTTTGACAGATAAAATAAATTCATGAAGCGCTGCAACACAGGACCATGAAATACTTAAATAGTGAAATAATTATATATGTTTTTATATTAAATTAATTGGTATTTTAATGAATTAATGACACATTTAATTCCACTACTCCCATAGCTTGCTATGGGAGCAGTGGGCTCGTGTCATAGGCACTCGGCACTAATTAGGATGAACGTAATTTTTTCGAGTTAGATTTAATTGAAATACATAAGATTGCCATAATTTTTACATTTTACGTTGGAATGATTTATATTTTTTAAGTGGAGTGAAATAACACACATATTTATATTAAATATGTATGATTTTTACATGTAATATTTACTAGGGGTCAGAATCATTTTTTTCAGTGTACTTGTTTGATTCGATGCCTTAAACAATGCGTTTGTGTGTATAAAGCCAAAAATGTTTAATTAGTTTGTAACATTTGATAAATAATGGGTCTTATAATGATCTTTTTTTGTTTTGTGGGACTTTTACGATTAATCCGTTACATTAACACATTCAATTGCAGTTTGCAATCCAAACAACTCGTGCACGATTCCCTGGTACATCGATTACACTGATTGCACACGTCAGAGCTCGGCTAACGGCTATGAAATGGAGGATCGGATGAAAGCATGTTGCTGAGACAGATGTAAGCCTTGTGAGCACTGATGCCTCACAGCGAGAAGGTCCCCGGTTTGAATCCATGGGCTGTTTGCATGTTCTCCCAAGACATGCTTTTTAGGTTAATTGGTGATTCTAAATTGGCCATAGGTGTGAGTGGTTGTCTGTCTCTCTGTGTTAGCTCTGCGATAGAGTGGCGACCAGTTGTGGGGTCTGTTGGAGCCTATCCCAGCTGTCATCGGGCAAGAGGTGGGGTACACCCTGGACAGGGGTCCAATAACAGTTGGGATAGGCTCCAGCAGACCCCACGACCCTTAACAGAACAAGCAGTTACAGAAGATGAATGAATGAATGAATGAATGAATGAATGAATGTTGTAGCAAACACTTGCTGTGTTGAAAGGTCAAATCAGCTTTACAGTATTTGTCATTTATATACGCACACATATACAATTAATTGCATTTAACCCATTCCATTGAGCCCATTTGGAGTGGATTGCCAGTGAGCTCACAGTCCAAAAGCTACTGTAACCAGCTTTGAGACTTCAACACAACCCCCATGCCCATTTTTTGAGTAATACAACCACGGGTCTTGGGCTTCATTCAAGCTGAAGCGTCTAGCATTTCTGAATGCCGGGCCTCTCATCACTACTCGAATCTTTCTTTCATTTATTCTATGCTTGATTTTTGCCAGAGAAATTATGACAATGCGTTTAACCAATCACAAGACTCTGTTTCACACAGGCAGACAGGGAATGAAGACACAGTGGGATGGCTGGCCACTGTCTTCCATGCTGCAATTGAAGAGGATGAACACCCCAATATTATAAAAAATGTAAGGAAGTGTTTAGGAAGTACAATGCAATACCTAGTGCACCTTTTTTCTTCTGTTCAGGGGTCTGTCGGGGCCCGGTGGGCGGGGGATTTTAAACATTTCCATGTGTTTTTACACTTTATTGTGTTACCACTGTATCTTACAGTCATTTTACAAATAGTACAACTCGCTATTGTTTCATTTTCGGCCCGAAAATATAACCAAACCCTACTCTTTGTCTCGTTGTGTGTAATGCCCTGCTGCTGGCCGGGCCTGGCTGGTAGCGGTGGGCGGTGTTCGGTCACCTGGCGACGCGGAGTCACGTGATGGTACAATAAACACAAGAGAGGGGGGAGGAGGAGCAAAATGAGTGTGACTCAAAATTAGTCAAGTCCAGAGGCGGTACTGGCCATAGATACTGTATATATAGAATGACTAGATGTGTTACGCCCTAGTATATACAGTCAATGGTTACGCCGGAGTCTAGAGCGTCCGCATAGGTCGGCCATCTTACCACAGGCTGGCTTTCTCGCGAGATCAGTCGAACCTTAGTTAAACGGAGGTAACCTGAGGTAAGGTAAGTGATCTGCACAAACATTAATACTCTTATCTCGCTGAAATCTTGATGGATTTACAAACTGTAGGGAAGTCTACACTACTAAATTGTCTCGTTAGGGCACCACCTCCTGTTATCGTAGGAAGAACACGGTTTAAATCAGTTTATCAGTCTCGGTTAAATAATTTGCATATCTGAAGGATGAATCCTTTACTACAAATTTTACCAGTCATTCTCTGCCGTAAACAACACCACAAACAACTTCTTAAGTGTGAATGAATATTTATTTAATAAAGTGACAACTATGAGTAAATGAGGGACTAATGGAAAATATGCATGGGTAATCAAATAAAACGTAAGGTATGGAATTATTAATTTCTGGAGCAATGGTGAGAGATGGAGATGTTTTAAGGTTTAATCTCAAGGGAATGATACCTAATCTAATCAATCTTCTCTAAAAGATATTAGTAGGGAGTTTCAAAGTAGTGACACCAACTCTTTGTCTTAAGCGGTAGGAACGATTCAGCCTACTTTTGTAGAGTCTTCTCGGCGTCGGTGATGGCGGAGCGTCGGTGTGACGAGTTGGTGACGGTAACGGCACAGCTGATGCGGCCTCTCTTGGACCGGTAGATAGGACTCGTTGCTTGGTTTGCAACTCCAACACCCAGTTCGCTTGAGAGCGTTGTAGGTGTTCAGTCAAAGGCAGTAGACGACACTTGGCAATGTCTTTGTGTTTGAAGAAAGAATCCGGCTCATCACGTCTTCTTGATATCGTTGCTATGGCAACAGCTTCTTGGTTTCTTGATCCGTCGAAGAGATTGGGTCTTTCTCTGATATCCCAGCTGTCTACGCTGGCTAACTTATGAACGATGAGTTAGTACTTCGGTTGGTAGAGTATAAAAATTAATAAAGCTAGAAAAATATTTAAGTCACTATAAAAATCGTACGTCAGGGAAAGACATCTGACGAGAAACAAACAGAGCTTGAAATATTCAAGTTGTTCTTAAAACAAAGTTACTAAGTTTAAACGTAAATACGTAAACGGAAAATGGAAATGAAAACTAGAATGTACTAGAAAGTTAAAGTACAAAAAGTGCCGAAGAAAAGTAAAGTAAAGTAAAAGTGCAAAAGTCCTGAAGTCCTAAAAGTCCGGAGAAGAGAGAGCGTCTCTCTGGTTTTATCAGTTAATTATTCAGGGCGTGTTTAGGTCGGGTTTCCAAACTCTTCGCGCGGAAAGTGAAGAGAACGCCCACTCCTTTGTCTTGAGATCTCTTATTGCCTGATCTTCTTAACCTATTTTATATTATTAAATGTAACCATTCCATCACTCATCATGGCTCGTTGGCAATGTTTTCGTATGTGACAACACTCAACAACATAACAAGTTGACGTGTATGAACGGCAAAATCAAAATAATTCAAAAGCATCAATTAATTAATAAACTCATGTTCTCTTTACAGTGACAATTTGCTAATACTAAAAGATTGTGTTTCTAAAATAACAATTCCTGTAGTGATGATTTCACAATAGCTACTAGTATAAGAACATATCTAAAGTTCTACATTCTTTAACTTCAGTGATGATTACAAGAGGGAAAATACTTTTAAAGATAGCCACTTGATGGCAATGTTGATACTTCTTTTCTGTGACCAATTATATTAATTTGGGTTAACTTTATCGTACAAGGATCAAAATAGTCTCATTGTGATCATTAGCACTTCCTGAACAACAATATATAACTTACCAGGTTATTGCAATTTCAATAGTCATATTATTAAACCTATGCTCTTTTTAGAGAGGAGAAAAACAGACGAGAGTCTGGTTCTGGGAGGACGGTTATTTACGACCCCTTATCAGTTCCCCTTCCTTGGTCACTCTTGGAGAGGGGAGCAAGAAAGTGTTTGGTATGTTTGTGTGTGTGTGTCTCTGAAAAGGAAGAATTAGTACATCACAAGCTTAACGCATGATAATAAACATAATAAAATAACATTAAGTCTTCTAGACTTTATCCACACGGAGTAGAAGTCATTCAAATTAGTCTTTGTAGTTCCGATATCGCATTAATGTTCTTTCGATTCAGAACTAATTAGTCCAGAAACCAGAGTGGGGAAATTCCACAGAAGTGTAAATCTGTCTATTTTGGCTTAGGTGACGTCCTCAGCATTAGGGAGTTCCGTTAGCGTGGGTCTGTCCAGCATCTGGACATGGCACATTTATAGCTATGGGTGTAAAAGGTTGATCTGTTAGAAGAGTTCTTCTGCAAAACAACTCCGTATATCAACGTAAATTTACATTCCAGAGAGGGGGAGAATTGAGAGGACCTGAGGTTCCTACAAAACTGTTTGTTTTCTTACAAACGTTATTAACGTGGTTATAATTCTGGATGCTTGAACATGTTGAAATCGCAGCTTATCTCCTCAAAAAAACCTGATTTGATCGTGTAGTTCAGTTGTGTATCACAGCTAGCTAGGCTACTAGCTACCGAGTAATTTGGGGCGAAGCAGAATTACGCTTTCTTTTCAATATAATACACACATGATACACATGATTCAACTGCATTTACACATGACTTTCTGTCTGGTCGGTTTGTTAAAACATCTTACATTATGATTTCTACAGGAAATTGCTGACAAGATGCCAGACTTTTGTGCCGCCTATGGCTGCTGTAACCGCCGTGGTCTTGAAACGAGAGCCTGAGGGATCACCTTCACCTGTAGGATATTACAATATTATGAATTATTTTTAGGATAATCATTTACTTAGTGGAAGTACTATACAGGTCCTGTTACACAGGAACAGCGGGGATATGACATAATAGTATTGCTAGATTGTTGTTGACACGAGGTTTAGACTATTTTGTTTACATAATCACTAAACGTTTGAATATAGTTTTTAATGTGTTTATCTTATTCTTAAAGTACATACATACATACATACATACATACATACAATTACCCCCAACATATGATAATCTAGGTGTGTACTTGTGTCCTTGCCCTTAAATGGAAAGAGATTTAAAATGTTGACAATAATTTATATATCTGGGTACATTTCTCACTTTTTTAAGGTTTCCCAAATCCAGAGAGAGGAGGAGGAAGTGAGAAGTTGCCCTAAGAAGGGACGGTTTTGCTGCCACTGACAGGACACTGATCTGCAGTGAGCACTTCAAGACCGAGGACTTCGACAGGACTGGGCAGACTGTGCGGATTAAAGATGGTTCTGTGCCATCCATTTTCAGCTTTCCAGCACATCTTCAAAGGGTATGTGTATGTTTATCACTGACCAAAAATATATCGATATACACATGTGATTAGTTTTTGTTTCTGCAAGGTACATCATTTGTTGTTTATTACAACACATTAGACACTCAAAACTACTTTATTTTAGTCAGTAGCAATAAGAAGCACTACAACTTCAACACAACTAGAAGACAACCTGCCAATGGACTTGATGTCTTATGTTGTAAGTATTTGCATGTGGAATGTCACAAACTATAGGTAAGAGATAATGTATAGAACACCGGTCATTATTGGGAAAATAAGTCCCGACAGGTCCCTCACAACCCACCCCTTTCAAGTGTACATATAGTATATAGTTCTCTGCAAACCTCACCATCATGCCTTCAGTGTGTCTTGAACAACCACACATAAAAGGTTGCACATATTATATTGGTATTTTATCGTATTTGACGGTAGATAGATTTATGAGTGAAGTTACCAACACAATAGATTGGCCGTAACACACTCACCCATTTTAGAATCACATTCCCTCTCTCTGTCTTTCTCTCTCACTTTTGGCCCTCATCGCACCTGAAGTCCCAACCCAACGACTGCCCTACCATCTCTTGTTGCTGTCACCTTGTCCAAACTTCCTGGCCCGCACAGCCTAGCGACCCACAACCTGCCAACCTGTTCACTTCAGGCCCAGCAGGATGAGGACCACAACCAGCACCACCGGGACACTGAGACACCTTGTTATTTGGCTAAGTTTTTAATGAAAATGTAAAAAATAAAATAATAATAATAATAAATAAAAAAAATCTATCAAATGTCTCTAACACCTCTGTCCAAACATTGATTTTAATAAATCTTCAAAAATCTTTCAAAGGTGCCTTTATAATGTCTAAACAAACTGGTTCACTACCATTTCATGTGTAAAATATATTATTATTACAAATTTGGAAATATGGACTTTGGTTCTTCGTGCTGTGTTACTCTGTGGGTGGGGATTTCAACATGCAGCGTTTCTTGATGTATATTTGTTAAGGGAAATCTTGTAGGCCTAGTCTACCTATTCTAGAACAATATTCTATTTTTTAGAACGTAAGATAATTATTCAAAAGTAGTCAGTGTCATAACTACATCTTTGACATTTAAAATAAACCAAACTGTTTGAAAATCGGTTGAAACTTGAGCAAGTTATGGCTATTTAAAAATTACATGTTTTAATATCAACACAATGTTTTGGGTGAGCGAGCTGCCTGTGGCAAGATGGCCGCCATATGCGGACGTTCGACTCCGTTGGCCAGCAACGCGGACGAGACATCTAGTCATTCTATATATATCTATGGCAAGGGCGTAGAATTGGGTAGGGACGCTAGGGACACGTCCCTACCAATATTCAGCCGCTACTGTGTTTTCACTATCAATACAGCCGCTGTCCGTAGTGTTAGGCAGTGATTATGGCATACATAGGGTTAAATGTCGGTCTCTGCTCGAAGTCCCGCCTCAAACCTAAATATCGCTCCCTGATTGGCTGCCCCCGCTGTCACTCTATATCGCTGTCACTGTCGCTTCTGTTTGAAAAAGCTACACGCAACCTGCTAGTTGGACCGGACACAGTTATCGGCAGTTGCGAGTGTAATGTAAGTTGTCCATGGGGCCATTATTGTAGTAAAACTATCTGCAAATGTGTATTTCAATCCGTGTGTGTGTAACTTAACAGTGGCCCCCAACCTTTTTTGCGCCACGGACCGGTTCAATTTCAGACGGCAGTTTCACGGACCGAAAGGTATAAAAACTAAATAAAATGATGAGACCGGCATAAAAACTGTAGTATGTTCTCTATAATCATAATAATAATAATAAACGTAAATCCACTGTGTAGCTACAACTTTATTAGCAGCGTCCTCGTAACGTCACACGTGCACAGGAATTTTGAGGGGCAGTTGCTCTGACCTGAAAAAAAAAAAAAACGAAAACAAAAAATCTCACGGGCTTTATGAAGGACTGAGAATAACAGGGTCTTTATAAGAAGTAAAACACTGAAATACAGCACTCAATCACCTTAACTACTACTACTAATAGCACTGAAAAACATATTTGAGTCATGAAAATCCCTAGATCAATATCCCTATCAATATCCTATCAAGTCACTGATATAGGTTTCACCACATTTACATACTAAACGTGAAAAGCTTCAAAGGAGAAGCCGCCTATTAGGGGGCCATTTCAACAAAAATATTCAGAGCTTCTTTCTTGTCGATTGCTATGTCCTGCAAGCTATCTGTCTGCTAAACGTGGCAAACTCAGTCTGGATTTATGAAGATTTTAATTCATTTAATAAAACTTGAAACTTTTCGGGTGTGGTAAAATGTATCAATTCACCGGTCTGATTTACCCCCGCGTAACACAAAAGTTTTGTGTCCCCACCAATCACAAAATCAAACCTACTCCCTTGATCTATGGTAATGGCTAGATCACAGTTACTCATTGCGCGGCTCGCGAGCCGCATGCGGCTCGTCAAGCTATAACTGGCGGCTCGCATGGTAGCTTACAGTATCACACTGCTACTTGCCTTTAATTAGTGCTGAGTGCCATAGGCACGAGGCCACTCTTGATCTTCTGCGTGTTTCTTTGCAGTTTTTTTTACTTAATATTATTCATTTTCCGCCCTTTTTCGGCAATTAATGCGGCCCGAACCGGCCAGAGGACCCCAACACATGATATATCGAAACGTGTGTTTTGATCCCGAATCCTATGCTATTACTTGGATAAGCGATTGACGAGTTTTTCGCGAATTTATTCGCGAAAAAGCGCGAAAAATTTCCCATTCAAATGAATGGGAGACCCCGAAAAATCAACAGGCATTTTCAACGATCAACTGCTCTGGCATACTTTCACCCAGAGACTTCATTTAAACTTTAAAATGAAGGCACTCTTGTCTTCTCTTCAGAGATTCCCTCCACTTATCGACACCTTTTACTGTTTTTAAACTATGAAGCCTCAAAGCGGTGTAGGTTTTTACTCAAATTTCGGGGTTTATAATGGGTGTGTATTGCGCGGAATGTTCGCGCTAGAGGGACAGCTAGAGTGAGAGGAGAGAAGAAAATTAGGCAAAAAATAAAACAGAAACTGCTCCCGTGGCCACAAATTTCACACCACAGACATAATTTATACATAGAAACGTAGGAAAATTTGTCTTCTCGCTCACAATTTGTCTGCTAAAGCTGTAAGTCTTATAGTTTTGGCGTGAGACGCAAAGCTGCGCCAGCAAACCCCTTCCTCGCTCCATAGACTGTGTGCTGAAGGACAGCCTAAGGCAGGCATAGAGTGACAGCGCTGCGCCCCCTACTGTTGGAAAGGAGTCGCAGCAGAGGAGCCGCAGCAGAGTGAACTGATACCTCAGGTGGAAACGTGCCACACCGAAAGGGACTTTATTGTTTATTAATGTTGCCGTGTTGGTCGGGAGTTGGGAGCTCCAGTGTGCGTTCAGAGACCAGTGAGTGTGATGTTTATGTTTGATTATCATTTGCTGTTCATCACATTTATATCTTGATGATAATCCAGCTAACCACTTAGCCGTGACGGTTGCTAGGCTATTAGCTCCTTACTGCTAGTAGACCACGTTTGTAGATTGTGTATAATATCGGGTTATGTAAATCAAGAGAATGATTTATTATTATTATTTAATTGGGTATTTACCACTACTGGCGGCCCAGTGTACAGCTAATATGACAGGATGTTCTGCTAACTGTTTTCGTCTTATTCTGCTGTCATTTATCGTTCTAGTGTACATTTATTCTGTTGATTACTGCATACTGAATTGTATGGGTTAATAGTTTACTCTTCTGATAACTGTATTCTGTATTCTGTATCTGTTACAGAACCACACACACAATTACCCACATAAACCCATTCCCATTCCCAACATTGTGATCGGCAATAAAGAATTAAGGGGAACATCATCTGGACTCGTGCATTTTAATTGATGCCCCCCAGCGGCCACAAGTGTATCCATCCAGTCCACAACAGTCCTTAGAATATCTACAAAACAAATTGGTCCTTCGAGCCGGATCCAGTGTGGTTACTGTGGGATAAAGCCAAGATGTTCCAGGATCAGCGTAGCTCTCCCCGCCCAGCAGATGTTCGGCCACGTCGCAGAACACGACCACCAGCGTGGATGGACGACTATGAGGTCTCCCGGCCGGGAGAGAGACAGCAGCTCTATCCTAGCGTGGAGAGATCTGCGGAGAGACACGTCAGGATGACGCCTCTCGCACTGCCACTGCTAGACGATGAGTATGGTTCAGAGGATGGAGCAGCAGCCCCGCTTTCATATCCTCATCAGGCTGTTTACATGGACTCAGACCACCTGTCTCAGAGAAGGCCGGGCTATTCCCAGCGGATGCCTCATAGAGAAACACCACCTGAAGTCATGGAGACTTTGCACAGGCTATATGAAGACAATCAGAGGTTACACAGACAGATGAGAGACATGCACAGGAGACTTGACACCCATGTCCCTGTGCAGGATCGACCAACCCTACAATCCACATTTCACTCCCCATTACCAAACCTACCTGAGCAGCATAGTGGTCATCACCAGCCTGTAGGAGAAGAGGATGATTGGCCACCGCCACCACCTCCTGTGGCAGATGATGATGGTGAGATGTACCCACCAGCACCACCATCACAGGACCCAGCGGCAGAACTGGCAACCCTGCTGAGAGATATGAGGCCAATACATCAAGAACAACCTCTTCCACCAGATCCACATTATCTAGCCCCACGGGCGCCGACACCAGAGTACTGTGCACCTTATACCCCACCAAGAGCTGAGTCACTGCACAGGCCAAGGCCCTCCCCCCAACATGAGTCCATATACCGTGGGCCCCAGCCTACAATCCCCTACTTCACCAAAGGGGATCCCAGAGAATTCGCCAGGCTTAAAGTCGCACTCGACAACCTGCTGCCAGAGGATGCTACAGAGCGCTTCAAATACCAAATCCTGGTGGATCATTTGAAGTATGAGGAGGCACTGCTCATAGCAGATTCCTACACCAACTCACCACAGCCGTATACTGACACCATGACCAGCCTTACTGAGCACTATGGGCAACCACACCAGCTGGCTCTCAGGAAGATTGCTGAAGTAATGGATGCTCCAAACATTGCACGAGGTGACACACGTGGATTCAAGCTGTTTGCCCTGAAAGTGAGAGCCCTGGTTGGAATGCTGGACCAGTTAGGAGACGACGGCCAGACCGAGCTCCGCTGTGGGTCCCACGTGACACGGCTGTTGTTTAAGTTGCCACAAGACGTGAGAGCAGAGTTCAAGAGGTTCCTGTATCCCATGCGGGTCACTATTCCCAGCCTCTTGCATTTTTCTGACTGGCTCAACTATGAGTTAAAGATCCAAGAGACAGTTTATGAGACATTCCATGAAACCAAGTGCAGGTCTGGATCTAAAGAAGAACACCGGCGTGATCACAAACCTGGTAGGAGCACTAACATCCTGCAAACTGCAGATCAGGTCAGTAATATGACTGTAGCAAAGAAATATCCCACAAACACTAAGCCCTCAGAGAAGACAGCGTACTGCCCCTATTGTAACAACACATATCACTTTCTTGATCGCTGCACTAACTTTGCACAGCTAACTGTTGAACAAATAACTGCTTGGATTAAGACCAACAAAAGATGCTGGAGATGTGGTCGCTCACACCAAGCTGCACAATGCCGCCTAAAGGTTACATGTCAGAAGTGCAACGGGAAACATCTTCAAGCTCTGCACGACGTGAATGCCAAACCTGCAGCTGTGGATACATCCTGCCTCATCAGCACCACAAATGAAGTCCTGTACTTGGATAGACGGTCTGGATGCAGTCAGGTCCTGCTTAAAGTGAGCAAAGTGTTGCTGCGGAACGGTAAACATACCTTAGAGACATTTGCCATTCTTGATGACGGATCTGAGCGGACTATTATTCTCCCTGCAGCAGCTCAGAGTCTTCATCTCACAGGTGAACCAGAGGATCTGCTCCTCAGGACTGTTCGTCAGGACCTCAGGACACTACATGGGACTTCTGTGTCATTTTCCATATCCCCAGCGGGCCAGCCACAGAAGTCATTCAGGATAAATAAAGCCTACACTTCAGATCAGCTGGGCCTGGCTGAACACACATATCCTGTGAAAGCCCTTCAGAGGAAACACAAGCACTTAAAGGGTCTCCCCCTCCCATCGTTCAACAAAGTGCAGCCGCTGTTGCTAATAGGGTCAGACTACACCCACCTCATTACTCCAGTAGCACCGGTGCGCCTGGGATCACCTGGGGGACCAGCAGCGGTGAAAACAAGGTTGGGCTGGACGCTTCAGGGTCCAACCAAGCACATCAAGCAGCACTCCACTCAGACACAATGCCTGCATATCTCATCCCACTCTCCCACTACTGAGCTCATGCAGAATGTAGAGAAATTGTGGCAGTTGGATGTCATTCCCTACAGGAGTGAGAAGCTTGTAACGCGCTCCAGGCAGGATCAGGAGGCAGTCCACCTGTTGGAGACAAAGACTACACGCGTAGAAGTAGGAGGGATCCAACGTTACGCCACACCTCTTCTCAGAGTGAAGAATATACCCCAGCTTTCTGCACCAAAGGAGGCTGTGTTAGCCAATCTCCGCAGCACAGAGAGGCGCCTGCTACGAGACCCTCACAGAGCAGCAGCATACAGTGCAGAGATCGCAAAGTTGGAGAAGGCAGGCTATGCATTGAAGGTGCCAGATGAGGAGTTGAACACATCAGCGGAGTCCTGGTTCATCCCTCATCACATGGTGAGTCATAATGGAAAGAACAGGATTGTTTTCAATTGTTCTTTTACATACAAGGGAGACAGTCTCAATCAGTTGCTACTGCCTGGCCCCACCTTGAGTTCCAGTCTGATGGGTGTATTGCTGCGCTTCAGAGAGCACTCCGTCGCTGTCAGCAGTGATATTAAAGGCATGTTTCACCAAGTTAGACTGCTTCCAGAGGATAGACCCCTGCTTCGCTTCCTGTGGCGAGAGCTCAAGACAGAGGAACCACCCAGTGTCTACACCTGGCAAGTTCTCCCATTTGGCACAACATGTAGCCCCTGCTGTGCGATTTTCGCTCTTCAGAAGCATGTGTTTGATCATAGCCAGGCAGATGAGGATGTTCGAGTGTCCATCGAAAGGTCATTCTATGTAGATAACTGCCTTCAAAGCCTCTCCTCTGTTGATGAAGCCCGTAACCTAGTCAACAAACTGACCTCTCTTCTGGCGACAGGGGGCTTCGAGCTACGCCAGTGGGCCAGTAACACCCCCGATGTCATCAGTCACCTACCAAGCGAAGTCAGATCAGAAAGCAGTGAGTTATGGATCAGTGAGACAGGCGCTGACCCACAAGAGCTTGCATTGGGACTTCGCTGGCTTTGCAATTCAGACACCTTGATGTATAAATACCAAATGCAGGACCAGCCAACACCTACAATGAGGAACATCTACCGTGTCCTGGCACGCCTGTATGACCCCTTAGGCTTCATTGTTCCCTTTACAACACGAGCCAAGGTCTTGGTACAGCAGTTGTGGGTCAAACAAAGAGAGTGGGATGATCCATCACTCCCAGAGGATGTACTTCAATCTTGGAGAAGCTGGGAGGAGGAGCTGCACAATCTTTCTCAGATTTCACTTCCTCGTTGCTATGTAAGCCCTGAGATGGACAGCTCCAATCCTCACATCGACCTACACATCTTTGCTGATGCATCAGAGAAAGCATATGGATCAGTAGCATACTTACGTGCAGAAAGCAAAGATGGTCAAGTTGAAGTGTCTTTCCTGGCTGCCAGATCCAGAGTTGCTCCAAAGAAACAGCAGACAATGCCAAGGCTAGAGCTTTGTGCTGCACTGACGGCTGCTCAGTTGGCCTCTCTACTGCAAAGTGAGCTGACTGTGACCATAAGAGATGTCATCCTCTGGACTGATTCCACCACTGTCCTCACATGGATCACGTCAGACTCTTGTCGATACAAAGTCTTTGTTGGAGCTCGAGTAGCAGAAATTCAGGAGCTGACAGATGTGCGGGCCTGGAGTTATGTTGATTCTGCCAATAACCCAGCTGACGACATTACACGCGGTAAGAAACTGCTGGAGCTGTCTTGCGACAGTAGGTGGCGTCACGGCCCTGCCTTCCTGCAGCACTCACCTGACCTTTGGCCCACTCAGCCAGTGATGGACAAGACAGAAGACTCTATGGAACTGCGAAAGCCAGTCATATGTTGTTTTTCCACAACTACACAGAATGTTACGCGGCCAAATGCTGACCAGTTCTCTTCCTTTAGAGCTCTCACAGAGGCTGTTGCACGGTCCTGTCATGGGGCGGCAGGAACCAAAGCATGTCTTTCTGCAGGAGAGATCCAGGAGGCAGAGAGAGACATCCTGAGAGGAGCCCAGCAGGACAGCTTCGCAGAGGAATTCCACCTTCTGAGCTCTGGTAAGCCAGTACATTCTACCAGCCGTCTGCTCTCTCTAGCTCCAGAGTATGATGAGACGGTGGAACTGATCCGTGTGGGAGGAAGGTTGAGACGGAGTGATCAACTGGAGCCAGAAGCTGTGCACCCGGTGATTCTGGATTCTCGTCATCGAGTGACTCAGCTCATTATCCAAGACACTGATAAGGACCTTCACCATCCAGGAGCCGAGCGCCTGTTTGCAGAGCTACGTCGCAAATACTGGATACTACATGGACGTGAAGCGGTCAGACGGCATCAGCGATACTGCTCTGACTGTCAGAGGTGGAGAGCAACTCCAACAGTGCCTAAAATGGCAGATCTCCCTCCAGCCAGACTGCGACTGATGAAACCCCCCTTTTTTTCAACAGGCATGGACTGTTTTGGGCCCCTCACCGTGACCATAGGTCGTCGCCATGAGAAGAGATGGGGTATAGTGTTTAAGTGTCTGACCACTCGTGCAGTGCACTTAGATGTGCTTTCTAGCCTGGAAACAGACTCCTTCCTTATGGCCCTCCGTCGCTTTATTGCACGAAGAGGAAAACCAGCTGAGCTCCTGTCTGATCAGGGCACTAATTTTAAAGGAGGAGAGAGAGAACTTCAGGAAGCGTTCCAGGTCATGCACCCCACACTTCAGGCTCATCTGGCTAAACACCAGATCAAGTTTCAGTTCAATCCCCCCAGTGCCCCTCACTTTGGAGGTGTATGGGAAAGGGAAGTGAGATCAGTTAAAGCTGCACTGTACATCACCATTCAAACTCAGCCCGTTCCAGAGGAGGTATTGAGAACAGTACTGATTGAAGTGGAAGGGATTTTAAACTCCAAGCCCTTAGGCTATGTGTCAACAGATGTTGCAGATGTTGATCCAGTGACCCCCAATCTGCTGCTCATGGGGCGGCTGGATCCCTCGCTTCCACAGGCTGTATACGGAGAGACTGAGATGCTGAGTCGGCGCCGCTGGAGACATACGCAGGTTTTGGCTGACCAGTTTTGGAGGAGCTTCATTCGAAACTACCTCCCCACTCTGCAAACACGCTCTAAATGGCATAAAGATTCTGCTCAGCCGCCGCTTCAGTCTGGAACCGTGGTTATGATAGTGGACCCCCAGATGCCAAGAGCCCACTGGCCACTTGGCCAGATCACTCAAGTCATCCCAGGACAGGATGGTAGAGTCAGAACCGCAGTAGTCAAGGTCAAAGACAAAACCTACACCAGACCGGTTGCTCGTCTCATTGCCCTGCCTGCCATCCCAGACACTGATACTGTCTGTCCTTCTTGAGGTAACAAAGTTGCTGGACAAATTTGGGGGCGGCTGTGCTGAAGGACAGCCTAAGGCAGGCATAGAGTGACAGCGCTGCGCCCCCTACTGTTGGAAAGGAGTCGCAGCAGAGGAGCCGCAGCAGAGTGAACTGATACCTCAGGTGGAAACGTGCCACACCGAAAGGGACTTTATTGTTTATTAATGTTGCCGTGTTGGTCGGGAGTTGGGAGCTCCAGTGTGCGTTCAGAGACCAGTGAGTGTGATGTTTATGTTTGATTATCATTTGCTGTTCATCACATTTATATCTTGATGATAATCCAGCTAACCACTTAGCCGTGACGGTTGCTAGGCTATTAGCTCCTTAATGCTAGTAGACCACGTTTGTAGATTGTGTATAATATCGGGTTATGTAAATCAAGAGAATGATTTATTATTATTATTTAATTGGGTATTTACCACTACTGGCGGCCCAGTGTACAGCTAATATGACAGGATGTTCTGCTAACTGTTTTCGTCTTATTCTGCTGTCATTTATCGTTCTAGTGTACATTTATTCTGTTGATTACTGCATACTGAATTGTATGGGTTAATAGTTTACTCTTCTGATAACTGTATTCTGTATTCTGTATCTGTTACAGAACCACACACACAATTACCCACATAAACCCATTCCCATTCCCAACATTGTGATCGGCAATAAAGAATTAAGGGGAACATCATCTGGACTCGTGCATTTTAATTGATGCCCCCCAGCGGCCACAAGTGTATCCATCCAGTCCACAACAGTCCTTAGAATATCTACAAAACAGACTGCAATGTTAAATTTGTGGAGCAAAGCAGAAGCAATCCTTTGTTTTAAATCGCTTTAAATAGCTCACATTTCTACATTTTACCCACAAACTGCATATCTAGACGTTCAGGAAAGCCTCAAGATGCCCAAAGTGAAGTCGGTTCAACGATTGGACACACGGTTTGGCCACAAGGCCTTCCTGTTCGAGGCCGTAGTTTCAGCATTTTTTCTCTCTCTCCCTGTCTTCGTAACTGAAATTCAAACTGGTAACCGTGGCAACCAGGGGCTCCACAGAAAGAGGCGGGAAAACATAAGCAACTGGTCTGTAGGGCGGCCATTTTGGGGCAATGTTAATGGAAACCATAGACATATATACATAGACGCCGCATCGACTGTGGAGGGACGTGCCTAAAGCGGCGCCATCTTGGAACAGGGCTAGAAGAGGCCGCGGTGCATAGACGTACGAGGAAAGAGGTACTCCTCAATCAATCAAAGTAGAATTATTCGCTGAATTTTGGAAAGATTTCCAAACGTATTGATTAGTTAAAAACGTCACACGTGTAGCTACGATAAAAATATGGTTTTACTACCCAAATATGAGTTCTACTTAATGTTATCAGCAGGCTAACTTTTGACGGAAGATTGTGAAGAAAGGATGCCGGACTTCTGTGTCGCATATGGATGCTCTAATGAGCGGAGCACACAAACCAGAGCTCGTGGGATCACTTTTCACAGGTAAGATGTAAGTAAGGGATAATCTATTGTGTGAGCAGGCTGTTATATAGTGAAATAAACCCTGACAGGACGGACAGAACCCCTCAGCTTCGAGTCCGGGTTCTTTCCATGACCAGACCTAGACTGCAGTGATTGATCGGTTAGCATACAGCATCTAATAGAGCTAATGTATTGACTATTATTAGCTCTATTAGATGTAATTATTTTCTGTCGCTACGTTTGTCATATTTTGAAGGTTTCCCAAAGACGGTGCTTTAAAGAGACAATGGGAAGTGGCAGTGAGGCGGGAAGGTTTTGTGTCAGCTGAGAGGTCGTTGCTCTGCAGTGAACACTTCAAACCAGAGGACTTCGACAGAACAGGACAAACTGTCCGGCTGAGACATGGAGTCAAACCATCTGTCTTTAACTTCCCATCTCATTTAGAAAAGGTATGTGTGCCATTTGGCTAAAGAACTCATTCATTTCTATGATTCATATATCCACTGAAGCGTTTGATAGCTACTTAATGCCACAGTTTTTCAAACTTTTTTTCTGTCTGCATGTTTAGGAATAAAGTACAGTATACTTTCTGCACTAAACTTTTTAAGAATGTTGTATGTTTCTTACATTTAAGCAAGTACCATCAAGGAAAACAAAAGCTTCAAGGAAAGCAGAAGAAAGCCTTCCAATGGACCTGCCTCAGTGTTTTCCTGAAGCTGAACCTCATTCTAATGTGAGTATTTGCATGTAATATTTTGGAACACATTTTTTTATTTTTTTTATTTGTTTATTTATTTGATAGGGACAATGCTCATTAATCAACAGAGAAGTTACTCGCTGTTAACAAGCCAGAGTTAGCTGCAAGTGCTATTTTCCATCTGTTGTCCCTAGCCAGATCTTAACAGGCACCCTAAAATGCAAAAGATAAGTAAAAATATAGTATAAATACAGAAAGAAAAAAGCAGTAAAAGAAAAGTATGTTCATGAATTCAAGTACATGAGCGCACCCTGGACATATCTGCTCTCTGCCACTTTATACACTGAAATACACATGAGTACATATTAAAACATACTACAGTGTGTTATGTCTCTGTCAGTAAGATGCTCGTATCCAGGGTGCAAACAGTGGGACTGAAGGATGAAATAAAGAATATGGGCCAGCTACATCAGTGAGTGACGAGTTATAAACATCTCTTTCCACTAGGACCACAATTATGCTTTGCCTGCTTCTCCCACTATATTAAAGGCCAGACTTAGTGAAGCTCTGGCTCGAGTGGAGAGTCTGGAGCGGGAGAAGAGAAATAGCATGCTCCGGGAGCGAAGGGCCAAGAAAAATGTGCTTGCTCTTCTGGAGGATCTGAAAGAGAAAAACCTCATAAATGAAGAGCTGAAAGACAAGCTTGAATGCTATTCAGGTAAAATGGAAATACTGAATGAATATTTTATATAGGTAATTTATCCTTATAGTCTGTGTTAAACTCTCTTTCTTCTTATTTAAAGTCTTATTAACACATTTATGCTCACTGAATTTCAGATCTTCAGGTAGACCTCTTGGCAAGGAAAGGCCATGAGTACACCAGGGAGCAGAGGGAGTTTGCCCTCA
Organism: Planiliza haematocheilus; assembly: GCA_005024645.1. Classification (NCBI taxonomy): domain Eukaryota; kingdom Metazoa; phylum Chordata; class Actinopteri; order Mugiliformes; family Mugilidae; genus Planiliza; species Planiliza haematocheilus. Next base: position 1,667,264 of record SRSE01000499.1, read on the forward strand.
CGCTACACCTTCACGGTCCCAAGGCATATAGTTTCCTGAGAGAGTCTCAACATCTTCCTCTGCCACATCCTCATACATTGCAACGGTATTCTCCCTGTTGCCTGATTGTTAAATACATTGTGAGGGACCAAGCTGGACTAGTGTGTGGTAAACAAGGATAACATGTAGGTGCAGAGGGTTACCGACATTGAAGTTGGTTGTGTGGCTACAGGTGTGGCCATCACATACCACTTTAGTCCTACAGACTATGTTTTGTGACAATTTAAAAGCTCACATGACATCACACAGTGTTCTGATGCATTTTGAGCTTTTAGATATGCTATTTTCTGTTTATTTTGGGGGTTTAGGCAGTCAAATGACTACATTTTATTTTTCAAAGGTGGCTGACTTCAGTGGATGCAAAGCCTGGTCTCAATAAGATGATGCTGGACATGCTGGGAAGAAGATGCAAGGAAGACCAGACAAAATATGGATTGGTGACACTGATTTTAGATGCCATGGCCATAAAAAAACATGTGCAGTACAATCCCCAAACGCAGAGAATGTCAGGGTTTGTGGATATGGGGGATGGATTAAATGAGACGGATGTTGCCTCTGAGGCTCTCGTGTTTATGGTTGTAGGCATACAGGGGCACTGGAAAGCTCCAGTTGCTTACTATCTGACCAGTCATCTCTCGCCAGAAACATTGAAGGTCTTAGTTGTCCATGCATTAGAGGAACTTCACGCTCGTAGTCTCAGAGTGGTGTGCATGACAATGGATGGACATGCATCGAACATCAGCATGTGCAACCAACTCGGCTGTGACATCAAGGCAAACCCTCGTAAACCCCTGAAGACCTCTTTTGCACATCCAGTGACTGGTGAGAGAGTGTTCGTCATGATGGATGCCTGCCACATGCTGAAGCTTGCACGCAACATGTTGCAGGTAAATGCGAAATGTTGTTCCTGGCTTTTTTTTTATTATTATTTTATTGTTGTGTGTTTTATTTGCATATTTCTGACTGCATGTGATGCATTACATTTTCCTGTCTGTACTTGAGTGAACTGTCACTAAAAAGGATTCTAATTTTGAAGGCATACAGCCCAATAATGAACACCACTGGCCCGATCAACTGGAAATACATCGTTTGTCTCAACGATGTTCAGACCAACAATGGACTGCATGCTGCAAACAAGATCACACACAAGCATGTCCACTTCGACAACCAGAAGATGAAGGTGTCCCTGGCTGCGCAGACATTGAGTCGCTCAGTAGCAGTGGCTCTCCGCACACTGAGGGACCTGGGCTACTCACAGTTTAAAGACTGTGAAGCAACGGCTGAATTCATTGAGGTAATATGATTAGGGATGTGCATAGGGCCATAGAGGGAGTAGAGGGAAGTTCTACATACTTGCATGTTTAACATAGTGAATTGAATAGTTTTTTTAATTTTGAAGACATTAGAATTAATTTTATATGATACCTGTTGAAACACTGTTAAGGAGATGGTTTTAGATGCTTGAAGTTAATGCAGATATTTGTTTTTAGATGATTGACAGGCTCTTTGACACCTTGAACAGCTGCAATCCCCGTGCCAAAGGATTCAAAGCTCCCCTTGGGGCTTTGAATTGGGCAGAGAGAGTGGCTTTCTTGTTGAGAGCCAGGGAGTATTTGGTCAGTTTGTCAGTGAAAGATGGCACACCCCTTCACCGGTCAAAGAGGTCCTTTAAAATAGTGTCTATACTGTTTGCATGAAATACGTTCGTTCACTACTCAGTTCCCATGTTCGGCATCAAGTTCATGAGATGCCCTGTTCTCTTGTTCTGATTCAGGTTTAAATTATGTTTTTGTTCCAGTGTTTTTTTTCCTCCTGTATGCAGTGTTTTTTACTGTTGGAAAATAACTCACTGTTTCTTCAGGCCTTACAGGTGTCGATATGGTATGGTATGGCCGTGTACTCTTCAACGACTGTTTGTCGTTTGTAAAGGTTGTGTAATAATAATAACTTCAATTTATATAGCGCCTTTCAAGAAACCCAAGGTCACTTTTCAGTGAAAAATAATTGATGAATAAAGAAGAGAACTAAATGGCTAATTTGGAAAGGGCATGGAGAGAAGGTGAGTCTTGAGGTGAGGTTGGGGTGTGATGGATTTCACCGAAGGTCTGTAGTCTGGTACAGGGGATGGAGAGCAGAGCAGAATCAGAGGAATGCGGGGTCCAGGACGGAGATTGAGAAGGTTGGACAGGTACTGGGGGGCAAGGACATGAAGGGATTTATATGTGAGGAAAAGGAGCTTGATTCCATCAGAAGGCACAGTCAAGGTGGTGAGAGCAGCAGAGCGGGTGATTCGCCAGGTCCACTCAGGGCAAGCTCCTAAGGTGTCGGTGGTCATGCATGTGGTCCGTGAGGAGATTGGCACAGATGACGTGTTTTTGCTTGGGGAACATACTGGAGACACACAATTTGGCATTGACAATCACCATTCAAATCTACTGACACTAGTGGTGTCTGTGTTCCTCAAAATTAGGCTGCACCACATTGCAAAGCTTACCTCACTCAAATACCAGAGTGGCAGCACAAGAAAGAAACTGAGCAAAACGGTTCTCTTTCAGGGATTTTAGCTCCAGTAATGAAAGGCTTGTAAATACTCTTGTAAATAGTTTTCTGAGGTGATTGTTAATGTTCGTGTTGTTTCGATGAATATTCAGCCACTTAACCCTCTGGTAAATAAAGAACCAGTTTGAATGTTTGGAATCAATCAAATCACTTTATTCATAGAGATGATGATACTGATCAGGGGGTGGTGGGACTTTAGGAGCTGGACAGCCACAAGGAACAAAGTTTTCCTCTGTGTCCTGCAGTGTGCAACAAAGTCCTAATCCTGTAAGTTCGTGCAAGCTGTTCTGATGGTCTGGTATTCAAAAAGAGTAGAGACAGCAGATCCTATGTCTACAATAATAATAACAATAATAATGATGACGATAGTGATATAACTATAATAATATATTAATGTAATAATAGCAATAACAATTAAGATAATATTAGCAATAATAATACCATAATACAAATAACAGTGATAATAGTAATAATATAAAGATAATGATAGCAATAATAATAATACAAATAACAATAATAATAATAATAATATAAAGATAATGATAGCAATAATAATAATACAAATAACAATAATAATAATAATAATATAAAGATAATGATAGCAATAATAATAATACAAATAACAATAATAATAATAATATAAAGATAATGATAGCAACAATAATAATGTGATGAGAATAGTAAAACCAATATAATTATTAATATTCATATTATTATGTTATTATTATATTCAAATGAAATTGATTCAAGATAATGCATTAAAGACCTGAACACACCTGAACGTTTTCTGGGTTCTTTTTGTTCTATCTATGTCTGACGTTTAAAATAGCTTGACAACTTATCGATTTATGATCACTTTTATTGTGTAGAAACAGCATTCCTCCATAGATGTAATGCACTGCAGGAGCGAGTGGCCCTGTTCCAAGATGGCCGCCATGTAGGCACACCGCTCCAGTAGACGGCAGCATTCGATGCGGCGTCTATGTATATATGTCTATGATGGAAACAGCCCACTCGGGAAACTTCTACCTGAAGTAACTGGTCCGTGGGGCGGCCATTTTGGCTTTTGGCACCCAAGTTGAACAATGACAGGTGTCTGTCTGTCATTGGCTAGCGCGTCATGCTAATTGCTAACATTAGCGGCTAATGCTAATTTTTAGTAGCTAGAAATTGGTGGTAGCATTAGTGGCAGCATTAGCATGTTAGCGAATAGCATATTAGCAATTAGCATGTTAGCATTAGCATGCTAACAATTAGCATGTATTTAATTTTTAGTGTCTAAAAAGACATGCTAACACTAAACCAATGCTAAAATTAGTGGCTAGCGCCTCATGCTAATTGCTAACATTAGCGGCTAATGCTAATTTTTAGTGGCTACGAATTGGTGGTTGCATTAGTGGCAGCATTAGCATGTTGGCGAATAGCATATTAGCAATTAGCATGTTAGCATTAGCATGCTAACAATTAGCATGTATTTAATTTTTAGTGTCTAAAGAGACATGCTAACACTAAACTAATGCTAAAGTTAGTGGCTAGCGCCTCATGCTAATTGCTAACATTAGCGGCTAATGCAAATTTTTAGTGGCTACGAATTGGTGGTTGCATTAGTGGCAGCATTAGCATGTTGGCGAATAGCATATTACCAATTAGCATGTTAGCATTAGCATGCTAACAATTAGAATGTATTTAATTTTTAGTGTCTAAAGAGACATGCTAACACTAAACTAATGCTAAAGTTAGTGGCTAGCGCATCACGCTAATTGCTACCATTAGCAGCTAATGGCAACAGCCCACTCGGCACTTCAAAAATTTCCGCAGGAATTTTCTAGTTATTATATATTGCTATATGGGGGTAAGTAGTGGGCTGTGCTTGCACAGCCCCACTAAATAGACGCGAGCAATAACAACTGACCCCTATAGCTTTGCTATATGGGGGTCAGTAGTGGGCTGTGCTTGCACAGCCCCACTAATAACTAGACAATTCCCCTGCGGGAAATCGCGAGAGTGGTGCTGTGTCGGCAGCAGTTTGCGCTAAGATGACATGATACAACACTACGATGCTACGATGCTAACATGCTACAATTTTTCACCTAATCTCATCCTCGCAGTTGCTATTGCAGAGGCTGTAGTAGTGCTTCGCACAGCCCACTACTGGCCCTATAGCTTTGCTATATGGGTCAGTAGTACATGCAGCAGACCCCTCCCAGCTCCACCTGAAAGCCAGCATCAGGCTAAGTCATTGGTCGGCTAATAGTTAACATATATTAGCAGTGAAGTTATGTTGGGCACAAACACACTTAACACATGGATAATTCTAGAAATCCCAACTGATTGGGGAAAGGGGGGGTGTCATAGAGTCATGTTCTGGCACCCTAATATAGTCCTGTATTGAGTGAAGTGGTCATAATGTTTTGGCAGCCTGTGACTGTCATGTAAAAATGGAGTGGAGGGGTCATAGTGTCAGGTGTGGCCTAGGCTAAGAGGAATAATAATTAAAACATATTTTTATTGAACTTCTTGTCGTTCACCAGTTTCTGATATTTTAGCTGTGTATAACGCAGCATTTCACTGAAGTTGTAGCCTAATAGATGGCATATTTTATGTCTGCACCGACCTGGCGCCTGTATAAAGCACTAAATTAGGTTTTGACCACATAATGAATGCAGTAACCTAACAAAAACATAGACTATAACCTATAACATTTCATAAATGTTAATGTCAATTTTATATTTCCATTGAGCTATCACTTTTGTACAGTAAATGCATGACTTGAACATTTTCTGTTGACAATAGTGTTAGGTTAAAAATACAAGGCAATGCAGATTTAAGATTACACAATTGCTCTAGTAGCCAGGCTAAGCCCAGTGATAGCCTCGTTTTTTTTTTTGTCCTATAGTTTAGTTTATCCTACAACATGAACAGAAGGGATTTGGAAAATGAGATAAACGGGCACTCACGGCTTTGTAACGTCAGTACCCCCAGTACCCCCCCCCCCCCAAGTGGGGTTGTCCGTTTTTTTTTTTTTACAGTCGACACGCAGTGAGGATGATTTTGTGGTCCTCTAACTTGTCGGGAAATAAAATGAGAAAAATAAAATGTTTGAAATGGTCAAATTATCGTACATTTGGCCCTTTTTGGGATTATTGATCGTACATCGTACAGAGGGCCAAATTATCGTACAAATACGATAATTATCGTACACCTGGCAACACTGCTCCTTCTTCTCCTTCTCCTCCTCCTCCTCCTCCTCCTCCTTCTCCTCCAGGTTCTTTCATTTTCTTTTCCGCGCTTCTCCAGACCGGGCCGAGCCGTCTCTGCTTCTTCTTCTTTTCTTTCTTTTTTTTTTTTTTTCCTGGGGCGGGCGCAGCGGACTATTCAGCCAATCATTGCCGCTGTTCTGAGGCAAGCTCACATTTAGAAAAGCACGATTGGCTTGAAATTTGTCACATGGAAAGAGATGCCTTCAGGGTTCACAAAAAAAATCCGACAGACAGTTGCGACAGGCTGATTACAACCGATTACAACCACACATTCACTGAATGGTCAAATTATCGTTTTTTTGGCCTTTTTTGGGATTATTGATCGTTTATCGTACAGAGGGCCAAATTATCGTACAAATACGATAATTATCGTACACCTGGCAACACTGCTGCACACGCTGCGTTTCTCTTTTCTCTCTCTCTCCCTCGCTGTGTGTGAAGAGCAGCCCCGCCCCTCAGTGATCAGAGCGACAGAGCGGAGGATTTATTTTTATTTTATTTTTTTCAGAGAGAGACCGAGAGCAGTGCAGGGACATCTAATATGTTAGCATGTTGGCATATGTTAACGTATGCTAACTAACATATGCGCCACAGGCCTCGCTCCGTCCTTTTTTTTTTTTTTTTTTTCCCAAGCCTCGCTCCCTCTGTGTGTGTGTGTGTGCGCGTGTGTGACGTCAGTGAGACAGAGCGGGAAACAGCCCTCCCCCTCCTTAACTGCTGCTGCGCAGGTGCTTTGATTAACCAAGAAGCACAGAACCACTCCCTCGAACCACTGCCATTTACTAAAAACGTATGCCAGTTACTCACAAACTTTTTTCACAGTGACTACCACAAGGCTTCCATGAACACAGACATGTATTTTTTATTCTTCCTAGTGTAAAAAAAGTGGACATTCTAGCGAGTTAAAAACTACCGTCCGTTAAACTTTTGTGACGAAAAACTTTGCTGAATTAACATTGGGTCCTATGGAGCAGTTAGGCTGTCCACTCCTCACTTCTAGGCTTCTCATTCAAAAACTGTGAATCCTATCGGTTAGGTAGACACATTGTAGGCATCAGGACAAGTATGACTACTACTTTGGAGAAAATTTTGTGTGTAGAGTGAAATTTGTGGAAGCAATCACAGTTTTAAAAAAATATTTTGAACATTTTTTCAGAGCAGCCCGCCCTCTAACTGTTGGGCCTCTCACTCTAGCGCGAACATTCCGCGCAATACACACCCATTATAAACCCCAAAAAACAATATTCGCGACTATGTCGCGAATAGTTCCGACCTGGAGAAACTGAATAATAGCACACCCGCCCCGATCGATACGCACGTTCTGATGTATTTTTCGTGTATGTGCGATGAACTGTGCGGGAGGAGATAGCGACCGAAAATCCGTGGGAATAATAATAAAAATAGACGACAATAACAAGTAGTGGGCTGTGCTTCGTAGTGGGCTTCGCACAGCCCACTACTGACCCCTATAGCTTTGCTATATGGGGGTCAGTAGTGGGCTGTGCTTGCACAGCCCCACTAACTAGAAAATTCCTGCGGAAATTTTGACTGTGCCGGTGATGTGTGCGTCATGATGTGTGCGTGGTGTTTCATTGTGAGTTTGATGTCATAGAGTTCTGCCACTCCAATATGCCCCTGTAATGCTTTAAGTGGTCATAATGTTTTGGCAGTCTGTTACTGTAATGCTGAAATGGAGTGGGGTGTCAGTGTCAGATTCTGCCATTGTACTATAGTCCTGCAATGACTGAAGTGGTCATAATGTTTTGGCAGTCTCTTACTGTAATGCTGAAATGGAGTGGTGGGTCAGTGTCAGATTCTGCCACTGTACTATAGTCCTGTAATGCTTGAAGTGGTCATAATGTTTTGGCTGTCCATTACTGTAACGCTAAAATGGAGTCTGAGGATAACAATGTCAGGTTCTGGCCACCTACAGTACTGCAGTAATGGCTTGGGTGTTCCTAATGTTTTGGCATAGTTTTCCCGCCGCTTTCTGTGTGCAACTGTGCTGAGTTTCCTTGTCAGGATGGCTTCAGCTATGTGAAAGCACCAACTGAGGAAGGAGGGAGGGAGGGAGAGAAAGAGAGAGGGAGGGAGGGAAGGAGAGAGTGAGAGAGGGAAGGAGAGAGGGAGAGAAGGAAGGAGGGAGGGAG